>OV816027.1:170075079-170495079 GCA_929113105.1 Agrypnus murinus
AAGAAACAAAACATTATAGCATACATAGGTGGGTAGTTATAATTAATTCAAAATTCGTTAACAAAATGATTTTATTCAATCAAAACGAGTGTAATGACGTCATGATAAGGTGAAATGTTGCTGTATTTTTAAAAAGTACCCATCATTTTTACATTTAATAGATAATAATGGGTGATTCATTTATTATAAATATAAACTCTTGAAAACAAAACACAAAACATGATCAACGCCTTGAACTAGTTTTCATAAAACGTAATTAATTACCACATACAGATAAAAATTCATTAACACTATTTTATATACCAATTGGGATTAATTTAAGTTTATTACCAAGAGAGTACTTTTTAATAGTAAGCCTGGAATGAGGAAAAATAAAAAAAAAACTTTGGATTTTATTTCTCGCTGTTGCTACTGCTACTTGCTTATAACTGTGGTTGCTACTGTTCCACGGTTTTCACAGAAAGAAAGAGCAATGAAGAAGGAAAAAAGTCTTAACCCTAGACAGTTATATCCGGTGTGTGTGGGCTATAAATAATTACAGATTTAAAGAGAATCATGAGAAGTGTTCTCTCTTTGGGCGAGCCCCAGTGAGGGTGCCCCCTTTTATTATTAAGAAGCTTTTGTAGTTTTGCACGATTTAGATCGTAAACTGTTTTTGTTTGCTGGAAGTTTACATCTGCTTTATTGGAGGGGATTTCAAAAAGATTCCTTTCTTTTTACATTTTAATAAGTATGTCAAATTTGTTTCTTGGGGGATTTTTCAAGTTTCGTCCCTCTGGAGTACTACTTAGCACGTAGCATCGTAATTCATATTTTATGTTTGAACAACTACAACAGCCCAGCGACCTAATTTTGTGGTTTTGCAAACATCTGCATCATCTACAACACTATGTAGTGGCACCATTTTGCATCATTAGTTTTAAACAAAGCAAACTACTCCCGAAGGTTGACCAACCATACCCACATATTTGTTACCCGTTTTGTGTTTTGTATCATGTACGTTAAGTCTTGGGTTAATTGAAAAGGCGGCATTACGTAAGCTGTTTTCTGTGTGGTGGAGTTGCTGCCCCAACATCAAGCCCACATACTATAATAATAAAATATATCCAGACCTCGACCCAGACATTATTGTAATATCCTCCAAGATGGGTGGGTGGGTTGGCTGGTATAAACATACATACATAAGCGCTCGATTTCGATTTGGATGAAATCATTTTGATTTACTAGCCTTGGTCTGTCTTTTTATATGAGTTTCAAGTGCTCTGCTCTTATTTCATTATTATTAGGGCACTTGGGTTTATAGGTTAACTTTTGCTTTCAAGTAAAATTTAATTAAAATTTTTTCCATGCCAGTTTAATTGAAATTTGATATCTTAAAGCTGTTCTGTTCTTTCAGATTGGATTTTAATATCGTTTAATCTCGGGCAAAAAATGGATAAATTGAAAGCATTACACAATTTTTACTGAAATCGATATTTCATACCGTGGAGGTCCAACGAGTATAATATTTGTTAACCCTTTTGTTCACAATGGTTTTTCTGTCTAGTTGATTATTCTTTTTTGCAGTGCTGTATTCTATATGTTATCGATATTTTTATTCATCATGTATAGGACGCCTGATTTGAAACTCTCTTATGTTAGTCTTCTTCGTCCATCTTGAAAGCATTCTTTTCACTACACAGTGTTATGATATGGGGGGGGGGTTATTGTTATATGATGTCAATAAAAATAAAAGTAAAAAAATTACTGCAGGGAATAATAAACCCTCCAATGCTAAAAGATAAAAGGTTATAAATTCCAAAATAAATTTGTTATTGTTGAAATTCACAAACACAAAATCATGATAAAACAGTCCAAAAATATACACAACTAAATGTCACTTACCTTTAGCATAAAAAAATTCTCCGGCTATAATTTCTAAACTGGAAAACAAGTTCCATAAATGCATGGGACGAAATCAGGCGGGTCACTAATTAATTAGGAAGCTATTTAAATTAAATCTGCAAAACATTGTTAATGGACCAGACACAAATAAGTACAGAAATAAATTTCTTTTTAAGCATTTAAATTTTAAAATTATTTGTCGTCATACAAAAAAAATTAATCCCCTTACTTGAAGATTAGCAGATTCCTGTTATAGTTGGTAAAATTACCTGCTTATTTGTTTACAAGATGTGCACATTCCATGTCATCCTTCAAATTGATTTTATTTTAATTTATGAAGATAATTATAATTATTAAAGGTGCAACATGTATCTTCCATGACGTGAGTACATAAATTAATTCGGTTATTTGCAACAAGATTCCATTACCTTCCTTTAATTCATTCCATTCAAAATAAAATTCCAAGAATTCTTCCTTTATTTTCATACCTAATATGGCTATCAAAATGCAAATTTTGAGTTAGGATTCATTGACAACCATCTTGAATCTTCTTACAAACATTACTTCACAAAAATTCAAATAAAAACATTTTAACATCTTGCTACATACTTTTCTTATTATAAGATTAATCCTAAGATCCTATCGAACAGAAATTACATAAATTTTGACACCAAAATTATAAATATAAACTAAATTTTAACATTCTAGCAGACCGTGCTGAAATGTTACAATTTTGGGATTTCAAAGGCCTAAACCTTCTCTATAAAAGGTTCCCCACTTTAACATTCTAGTGTCAAATGCACCCTAGAACTTGGTTAACAATATTGCAGTAAAATATTTTACTTAGAAATTCAAATAACATTGAAAAATATCCATTTACTATGGAAAATTATGACTCGTCAAAGAAATAGAACATTTTCTTCAAATTCAATAATAAAAACTGTAAGTGAAGTAATAAATACTTGTGTATACCTTCTTCATTATGCCTTTAATAATTTTCAGGTGAAAACATGCCATAAAATGGCTTCAAAATATCTAAATGTCAAAATATCAATCAACGACAAAAAATCGTTCATCTTAAAATTGAGTTTGCGAAATTCAACTGAAGAATCTGTTTAAAACTTATCCCCCTCCATCTCACAGTGTTGTAGTGTGTATCCTTCATAAATTGAACCAAATTTAAATAAGTTAAATCTATTTCTTTTAATTAGAAATTTAGTCACCTGTCAGATAGGCAACACATCGTACATACATGTAATTCGGGATGCCTATATCATAACAACAGTTACCTTTACTGAAGAAAGAAGGGAACGCAATTAACTAATATTTACGTTAAGAAACAGTTTATCAAGTCCTCCGAAAGCACTGAGATCTTCGATCTTCCGAGCAACCAAGCAAGGAGTCTCGAGAAGCTTAGAAAACAAGAGAAAAACCCTGCAAACCATTCCTGAAACATCTCAAAGACTATGGCAAACGTTTGGACCTACGTCAGATGCTCCTTATTTTTAGGTCATTTCCTAAAGCTGTTCCTCTGGAGATATCTCTGTCAGATCCTATGGGGAGATTATTGCTGGGGAGCCCACATTCCGAGGATCTCAGTATTTTAGTGCCTTTAGCTCCGTTTTAGATAGTTAAGGTCGGCATTACAACCAGGCAAAGTAATTACCCATCTTATTACCATAGATATACGCCAGTGTAATCAGTCAAAAAGGCTGAGAGCACCCTGAGGCCTAGGTAATTTCAAAAAGTGCTTGTTAGTATGATAGGCCCGTGTAAGGGTAATAATAACTAATTTTGGTGCATTTGTTTCGAAAGGAAAACCAAAAAAAAAGCATTTGTCGTCCGTTGAAACAGCTCTGGAGTCTGCTACGTGATCGTAGAGTGATCACCGCATCATTTGCGATCCGCTTTGCATTTCCGCCCTCGTGATTTCTGTAACCCAGATTCTTCATTTGTTTGTTGAGGGCAAGTACACAGTGTAGATGTAAGTTGGGCCAATATAGCCTTAAATAGTGAAAGACATGGCCAATTTTGGCCAAAATCTCACTCAAATGCTGCTGAAGTGTGGATTGTTTTACCATAATGAATTTTTAATGAATCGCGCTATTTTTGAAGGGTCTGAGTTTATGAAAATGAGAGTCCCAAAGCTGCATCTTCTACAGCTGTAGGTACATATCCGCCTACCTTTCGTGAAAGCTTTTCTGAACGTTGGCGCCGACTATGTTGGTTTCCCGGGGCTCAAGCACCCACAGAAATTATTCAGAATTAAATTCAAATGCTGAACAGGAGAACCAGCTCATATCCGACTTGAATCCGGCTTTCGCGAAGAAATGAATTGGCAAACATAGATTTTTAAACTTTAAATTTAAATAACAGGTATTTTTTTTAATCTGATGTCTAAGTTGGTTATGAAACCATTCATTGTGAACATATCACGAAGCATACCTAACCTTACTTTTGTAATGACAACGAATTGACATTTTACGAAATTACAAAAATTAGGTTAGTATTTTTTTGCGGTATGTTCACAATGAACGTTTCACAGGCAACTTTGACGACAAATTTATAAAAATATATCTCCTAATCTATACTAATTGAGCACCCACAGAAGGTTAGTCTGGACATGTTTCTGAAAACTACCAGTCTTTCAGGTTTTTAAAAAAGTTCGAAGATATCACAAAAAGCCGAGAGTTTCCGATCTTTGTGGTTTCAGATCTTTAAGGCTTCAACATCTACAAGTTTAAAGTCGACTATTTTCATTTCAAAAAAGGCAAAGCTTTTAAAGCTTCGCGGCTGTAATTCTGGGAATTGAGAGTTTCATAAATATTACAAATATTCAATTGAAATTTAAAGCTGCAAGGTTCAATTATATGACAATTGTACACTATAGACCAGAAATATTACTTGACTATAGTTTATAGACTAGGGCACAGATTATATAGACCATAGACTCTGGATCATGAGTCTCTGACGCACAAAATATCTCTAATAGACTATAATACTTAACATAGACTATATTTATCGTACCTGTAGTACAGGCAGTAGCCTCTGAACCATAGACTCTAAAAAATAATTACGTAGCTTCGGTGAAACGGAAGCTATTGAACCTATAAACCTAACTAGACACTTAGTATGAGCCAGATTCCTATTTACAAGAGACTGCCAATAGACGACAGTCTGATTAATAATTTAACTCCCACCCCCCCATAATTATTACGAGACAGCAAGACTTTCAAGCTCTAAAATACTCCTGTGCAACAAGGACTGTACATATGTTTACAGTCCGTAGCCAAAGATTTTAAAAATACACTAGGGAATAGACACAGACTATAGTTCCTAACCTGTACAGAGACCGTGGCATAGTCTCTGAATCATAGTTTATGATTATATACGGTAGATCATCGGTAAATTATAAAATATTGGGGTATACTATACTATAGAATATCGACATTGGCTGATCGTAGAGGATATATCGTATATAATGGATCTCATACACTGTAAACATACTCGTAGACTATAAACGATAGACTCTGAATTATAGAGTAAGTGTCGTAGGACGTAGTAAATATAGACTAAACCACTGGAGCATATAAAAATCTAACATAGACTTTAAATCATAGATTATCAAATACAAGATAGAGCATAGACTATAAAAAATGTTATAGGACGAACCTGAAACACGAGGTCATAGAATATATACGGATTATCTGTACTATAGAGTATATATATGATGACATCTACTAGTATAAGTAGTTTCTACTATATATTAGGTCTTAAGACTGTCACATACTGTATATTAAGAATTACTTAGATTATACTATATTAGACGTAGACTATACGACCGCCATAGACTCTTATAGGTCATTGGCCCTTAACTATAGACTATAGAATACAAAATAGATATAGACCATAAAAGTAGTAGGTTGTACTATATATTGTGGATTATGAGTTGACCATAGACTATTATAGATTTATAATAGTTATTTATTTACAATGGTTATTATAGATTTTATACAGTGGATCTTCAACTTTATGACATGGGGTATACACCGAAAACGTGTGCCATAGAGTATAAACCATGGTATCTACGGATATAAATGGTATTCACTATACAGTGGGTCTCAGACTGTAGATCATATCTATAATGTATATACTACATGTTAACACTGAGCCCATAGGCTTTCAACAGTAGACCTAGAACTATAGATTATAGTATACAGAGTGGAATATAGATAATAAATGTTAGTTCTTGGAGTATTGACATATACTGCACTTAGTCCATAGATTGACTATTACCTGATTGTATACAATGAATTTTTATCTATAGGTCATAGAGTTTACATAGGCTATCTGTACCATAGAGTATACCATAGGATGGTATCTACTATATGACTATATGGTGGATCTTAGACTGTAGATTATAAGTCTATGATCTATACACTATAAACTCTGAACCAAAGCATATAGTATAGGCCATAGATTCAAGGCCAAGGCCATAGCAACTACAGATCATAGATTCTGAACTATAGAGTACAAAGTAGATTGATAGAGTTTATACAATGAATCTTAAACTATAGGTCAAAGAGCATACATTGATAATCTGTACCATAGACTATAAATCATGATATACATTGCTAGAAATGGCATCTACTATATAGTGGATCTTAGACTGTAGATCATACTCTACGATATATACATTGTAAACTCTGAACCATAGGCGTAGCCTATAGGCCAAAGATTTTCAACTACAGGTCATATATTCTGAACTATAAACTATGGAGTACAGAATAGACTACGATCAATAAGTACAACAATTAGTCCGTAGAACTTTGACGTATATTATACACCGTAGATTATTGGCCGTTCATAGGCTATTATAGATTTTAAACAATTAATCTTAGAGGTCACAGAGCATCAATAATCTATACCATAGACTGTAAATGACGGCATCTACTGGTATAATTGTATTTACTATACGATGGATCCGTACACTATAGGCATAACTATAGGTCATAGATTCACAACTATAGAAGACTCTGAACTATACTCTATGTAATAATAAATAGACAATAAATATTCATCTTAAGAGTATTGTCGTATACTATAGACCATAGATTACTGTCTGATCATAGACAGTATAAACTTTATATAATGAATTTTAGACTGTAGATCATCATTTTGTGATCTATACATTTTCAGCTCGGAACCATGCGCTCCAACGAAGTGATATTATAGAAGATTCTGAACTATAGAATGCAACGTAGACTTATAGACAATAAATATTTGTACTAAGAGTCCTATTGTCGTATACTATAGGCAGCGTTTCCCAACCGCCGGTCCGCGAACCGGTGCCGGTCCGCAGAGAAATAACAGTATTTTGAAAATTTTACTGAAAGATTTTTTTTTAATTCGTGTTATCCTGGAGCTAGAGTCAAATAGTTTATCAGAGTTGACTAAGAGTAAACTCTGAGTAAATTTACGTGATATATAACGCGCCCACTCCGTATATATGTGGTGGGGTAGTATCCAGTAATAGGAAATAAAGAGGATCTCCCATTTTAGAATTTTTAAGTGGGTTTGTCGCGCACTGGTCTAGGCATACCGGAATAGTCTCAGATTTGAAGTTTCGACCGTCTCCGGTAAACCGTTTAGGTGGATGTGGCAAAAAACTGCCCCCGCTTTACGGTAGGTCGGACCAAATTCTGACTGCGGAATCTTTGCCAGCGCAGTACCTCAATCGTTTCTACCAGAAAAATTATTTTGCCGATACTTTTCTGGAGGCGGGGGCTAGGAGTGACATGGGGTTTTTGGGGGCGATCGAACATGTGTACGGTACATCTATTGGTTTTCCATATCTCCAATCTAGGGAGCTCCGCCCGTTTTCGAGAGGCGGTGTCTCGGAAACTGTAGGAGCCAAAACCACTATCTTGATGTCAAACGACGGGCAATCAAAATGTTTCCCCTTCAAATGCCGTGCAAAACCATAAAAAAAAGTTACAGCCAAAAAACTAAAATTTTCAACAAAAAGTTTTTTATTTGTTTTTCAAATCGTGCTAAAGTAATATCGCCCCCCCAGCCTAATCGGGCTCCTAAATGGAAACCATTTCTGAAGGTCTTATATGATTGCCTCCTGGGTCGTTTGAGCTCATTCCCGTTATTGACCGCCGCTCGCGAAACCCACTCGCCAGCGTTTGTGGTTATATCTCCGCTCTCTGTCGAGATATTTTTCGTTTGCCAAAATGAGAAAAACTCCGGCCTCACGGTAACCCGCCAATTTCGAGCGGGCCCCTGTTTTAGTCGTTCGAGACTTGATATGCGGGAAGCGGATGAGGTGCGAAAACCGACTTCTGTTGTTATAAAAAATGGATATTTATTTATTTTAGATTGTTTTTGTACAGTGTAAAAGTAAATTTATTATTATAAGATTTATTTTGCTAAATGTTTTCTTTCATTTTTTACCTTACCGGTCCGCAAGCAAATGCCACGTTGTTAGGCGGTCCGCGAACGAAAAAGGTTGGGAACCGCTGATATAGATTATAGATTATTGGCTGACCGTAGATTATTATACATTTTACAGAATAAATCTTAAAACTGTAGATAATAAAGAATACACTGACAATATGTACCGTAGATTAGAGATTATGGTATCCACTATATAATGGATCTTAAATTGCAGATCATAAGACTAATATCTATGTACGCTAGAAAACCTTGAACCATAGGATACATTATAGGTATTACAGACCATAGACGCTGAACTATAGACTATGTAATTCAAAGTAGACTGGAGACAATAGATATTAATTAGTCTTTAGAATATTGTCGTATAGACTATAGACCATCCATCATTGGCTGACTGTAGACTATTATGGATTCATCAATGAATCTTAAACTTAAAATCGAGAGTAGAGTATACAATGACAATCTTGGGTCCTAGGCCATTCACAACTATACATCATAAACTCTGAACTATAGATTGCAGAATATAAGGTATAAAGTAGACTATAAACATAACATTTTAACGTACTGACGTTATACTATAGACCATAGATTATAGATTTTATACAATGAATCTTAAGTTACAAGAATTTCTGAAATGAAGTATGTAGTCTACGTATTATTAGCACTATTGCGGACATTCCGACATTAATATAAGCATTAACAATACTTAGTGGATACAATATCGTATCTCAATTTCGAAATCTTCTCTTCCGTTTATTAAGCAATAAAGTTATTTAAATTTTTTCACGCCCTGAAATCACGAAATCATAAATATATTCTTTCTACATTTATTGCGTTAATAATAGGTTCGTAATCGAATTTTAATTATAATGAATCGTGTTTTTCTCCCTTCATTCCTTTTGTTCGCTGTTTAACGGAACCCATTCTTTTTATGCGCACGGAATAAAAAACGATGTGTGTGTGTGCGGCCACAAATTTCCGTATTATATTAATTTGTATTTTGTGTAATAGGAATTTTACTTTTACTGTTATCACATAAAGGCCTTCCATTTCCAGCTTAATTTTATGCTCGCTCCTGCTTTGTAGCGGGATTTTAGGGGTCATAAAAACCCTTAACGGGGGTAGTTTAGCGTTTCACGGCTTTTCTTTTTCTCTTTTGACTTTTACAAACAACGAACATATAACTTCCGTGAGAATATCACAAAAGTTTTCCACGTGCTTTCCTTCTCATCCTTTTTTCCACCCGCATCTAATGATAATTTGTTGGGAAGGTTGTTCTACAAAAAAGAATTTTGTTTTTCTTGATTGTGAAGCTTTATTTAGTTGGCAATTCTTGTTACAGATTTTTTGTCTGTGGATTTCTATTCAAAATTTCCATATAACATTTAAAATTTAAAAATTAAAAAGTCTTAAAATCCCAAGGCTCGTCGACAAGTGAGATTGACACCGGACGCGCATAAGTGCACGGGTGGTGAAAAGTAAAGTTAATTTATGGATTGTAGTAAGGTCCGTAGGTTTACACGCGATCTTTCGTTTTCTCCTGGGATTCGTAGTAAAAATAAAGTCGAAACAGTTGATATAAATTCTTGATTGATTGATTTAAATTCGAAATTGCATATAATCTATTTATATGGAAAATTTTAAAATTCCCACCTATTTTAGTAACTTTTGAAATTGCAAAGTTTCAACAGTTATAGCCAGTCAAAGTCGAATACAGAAGCAGCTGATTGTAGCAAGTTTTTGTTAATGTCGTTATTGCTCGCACGATTCTCTTGTAAAATACACTGTAAAGTGTATATTGATGCCAATTCGTTTTATTTGCTCTAACTAGAGTAACATTAACACTAACGAAAAGTTTTTTACCAATTTAGATCACTTTTTAACGGCTTTTCTTCTCTTAAAAAAATTAAGATTAAAATGAAATCTTTTATATTTTAAAATTATCAATTGTAATATTTAATTTAATAAATATAATTATTAAATGTAATTATAATATTACTTCGAAGTAATAATAGATCATCTTTTAAATAGATAGATTTTTAGAATTTTTAAATTTAATCTGATTTCTCTATCAAGGTTTAAATAATGAATCGTCGAATTCTAAATTAACAAATTGTGAATCTTCAATATTAAATTCAATAAAATACAACTTCTAATATTCACAATTTCATATCCTGAGTTGGAAATTTTAAATAGCAATTTCTGAATTTAAATTTTTCAGTTTTATAGTACACTAAATTTTATATTCCAATACAATATAAATTTTACAACATTACAAGCTATAAATTCAAAATCCTATGCACAAAATCCCAATTTTAATATTATGCTATATTTAATATAGAATTGCAGATTTTAAATTCTAAACTTTTAATTTCTCTTTTAAATTCTCAAGAACTCTTTCTTAAGATCCTGCTTTATAAATTCGAAAAGCAATTCTGCAGACGAATTCGAAATTTGTCACTTAAATTCTAAGTTGTCAATTAGTATAGGAATTCGCGAATCTTTATTTTTGAATTAACAAATTATAAATTCTTGATATATTTTGAATTTTAATATTTACAATTTCATGTCTGTAAATTTCAAATAGTAAATTCTGAAATTTAAATTTTTAAGTTTTACAACATTCTAAGTTTTCTATTCCAAATTTCTAAAAAAATTGTATTTCATACTATAAATTAATTGAAATTCTAATACATAATATTTATTAATTAAAATTCATACATTAAATTGTAAATTTTACTTACTTCGAATTTACCGTCGACGTCGTAATTCACAATTCGTTTATTTATGAATTCACGACTTGAATTTTAAAGATTGCCCTTCTTTCTGTAATCTGGCGTATAATTATTTTAATTCCTAAATTATAATTACTTCGAAAATTCTACTTAGAACTAAGAATATATTTTTAGTTCTCAATTTAATTTAAATTTGCATAATTTAAATTGGGAAATATTCTATTCTGTGAATTCTCAACATGAAATTATATACATTTTTTATTCTAATTCCTAAGTTTTAAATTTTAAATATACAATTCTGTATTTTAAATTTTAATCTGCCCAATAGAGATTAATACGAGCTCGTTTATTTCAAATTCTCAGAGTTAACTTCGAATTCCACATTCAAATTCAATTTAAAAGTTATTAATATCATCTATGTACTATATATATTCTAGTTCTTTTTAGAATCAAATTTGAAACCCTCGTTTTAGATTCAACCTCAAAGTTTGTTAAAAACTTGCTATTGTCTAAAAACATTTTAAATAATCGATTTCCGAAAAAACTAATTATCGTATCGAACGCTATACAATTTTCGTTTTTATTATTTAAGGTGGCCATGGTAACCTCAACATATAAAAAAGGTGTTCCGTTACTTATTTAAAAATGATATCATAATGACGATAATAATAATAATAATTTGTATAGTAGTATTGTAGTATTTTACTACGCTTCCGTATATGGAAGTTACTAAATAATAGTAAATAAATCGTCGTCACCAAGCGGACTTTTGTATGGAAATGTGCCGTGCCCATCTCTGAATTAGACCCATAAATAGTAGATCTAATTATTAAATGCCCACCATAATGATTTAATTATAGATGGATAGATTTGAAAATTGTTTGTGACAGAATGAGGTTCAAATAATGTCGTTTAAGGAGAGTTACATTAATTTGATTAAAGGACGCATTCTCAGACAACCATTTAAGAGAGTTTTTTTTCTCTCCTTGAATCCTTGATTGAATTTGTAATAAACAAGAAGAAATTTCTTACAATGTCATTGCATGAATATCTTTCGCATTCTAGAGAGTTATCAAGATGTTTGTGATTTTAATATTAACATACTCGGTTAAAATTGATTCATCTGTTACAAGGTTTAGAATGCAGGGTTTTACAGTTTCCAATATAACAAAATTTTCAATTTTTTGGTTCATAGAGTTTCAGAGTTCGAGAATTGTTGTTTGGTAGTTTCAAGCATTGGAAGTTTTTTAGATGTTAGACGCTTTTAAGATTCAGAGAAAATCTTATTGAATTTTTGAAATCCTAAATTTCTTAAACTTTGATAGTGTTCAAGTTCAGAGGTCAGGTTGTAAAAGTTTGAGAGATGTTTGTTAATAAAGGTTTCAAACTTCCATGTCGTTTCCAGGTGTCGTCAATTATAAATTTTAGATTTCCGGAATTCTGGATTTTTAAATCTTAGCAAATATTCAATTAAAGATGGCGGTTTCAAGCTTGTAGAGTATGAAAGCCTTCTTTCAGAAATTGAATATTTGGAATTTTCAGTTTTGCATATTTGGAAGACTCAGTCAACTAACTGTATGTCTTCTTCTGCTTGGATAGAAATTGTATACTATTGTCTCCACAAATATTTCAATGGAACCTAACTATTCATCTTCAATTACCTTCAGATTATCGGCAAATCGTCTATATAGGGCCGATTATAAGTTAGGTTCAAAATTATAAGGTATGCTTGTATTTGTCTTCATGTATTTGTCTATGAAAACAGGAGGAAGTTAAATTTGGACTTCATTTTATCAAAAACTTTCTTTTCTGATACAAAAATACATTATGGACAAAACATCCATTCTGAAGAGAATGAAAAGAATGGGTCCAAAGAGATTTTGAATAAAGAGGAAAGTCTTTTAAGTCAGTTGTATGAGTAAGATAATCAGTACCAAGAAGTACATATGCCAATTGAAAAGGAATATATTAGCTGGTTGAAATTGCACGAGCTATGAGGCTATAATTAATTTCCCATAGACTCGCATATTAAATCTCGATGTCCCATAACTTTCGGCCTCAACTGTCAACACCCAATTTTGGACTCGATTTCTATAGTTTGTCAAAAATCTATCAATTAAGACTGTATTTAGCCCACATTTATCACTAACCAAATAAGGGGACTGGAACTACCTTTTGTCAAACATATACAAAGAAGTTGTTAGGTAAACTAACACCACATATGCCAATTGAAAGGAGACTAGATTTGCGTGGGCCATAGATTATAATTAATTTCCCATAGTCTCACATATTAAATCTTGATGTCCCATAACTTTCGGCCTGAACTTTCAACACCCAATTTTGGTTTCGATTTCTATAGTTTGTCAAGAATCTATCAATTAAGACTGTATTTAGCCCACATTTAGAACTAACCATATAAGGGAACTGGAACTACGTTTTGTCAAAAATATACAAAGAAGTTGTTGGTTAAACTAACACCACATATGCCAATTGAAAGAAGACTACATTTGCGTGGGCCATAGATTATAATTAATTTCCCATAGACTCCCATATTAATTCTTGATGTCCCATAAACTTTCTGCCTGAACTTTCAATACCAAATTTTGATTTCGATTTGTATAGTTTGTCAAAAATCTATCAATTACGACTGTATTTCGCCCAAATTTATCACTAACCATATAAGGGGACTGGAACTACGTTTTGTCAAAAATATACAAAGAAGTTGTTGGGTAAACTAACACCACATATGCCAATTGAAAGAAGACTACATTTGCGTGGACCATAGATTATAATTACTTTCCCATAGACTCCCATATTAAATCTTGATGTCCCATAAACTTTCGGCCTGAACTTTCAACACCAAATTTTTGTTTCGATTTGTATAGTTGGTCGGAAATCTTATCAATTACGACTGTATTTAGACCAAATTTATCACTAACCATATAAGGGGACTGGAACTACGCTTTATCAATAATATACAAAGAAGTTGTTGGGTAAACTAACACCACATATGCCAATTGAAAGAAGACTACATTTGCGTGGGCCATAGATTATAATTAATTTCCCATAGACTCCCATATTAAATCTTGATGTCCCATCAACTTTCGGCCTGAACTTTCAACACCAAATCTTTGTTTCGATTTGTATAGTTTGTCAAAAATCTATCAATTACGACTGTATTTAGCCCAAATTTATCACTAACCATATAAGGGGACTGGAACTACGCTTTATCAATAATATACAAAGAAGTTGTTGGGTAAACTAACACCACATATGCCAATTGAAAGAAGACTACATTTGCGTGGGCCATAGATTATAATTAATTTCCCATAGACTCCCATATTAAATCTTGATGTCTCATCAACTTTCGGCCTGAACTTTCAACACCAAATCTTTGTTTCGATTTGTATAGTTTGTCAAAAATCTATCAATTACGACTGTATTTAGCCCAAATTTATCACTAACCATATAAGGGGACTGGAACTACGCTTTATCAATAATATACAAAGAAGTTGTTGGGTAAAGTAACACCACATATGCCAATTGAAAGAAGACTACATTTGCGTGGGCCATAGATTATAATTAATTTCCCATAGACTCCCATATTAAATCTTGATGTCCCATAAACTTTAGGCCTGAATTTTCAACACCAAATCTTTGTTTCGATTTGTATAGTTTGTCAAAAATCTATCAATTACGACTGTATTTAGCCCAAATTTATCACTAACCATATAAGGGGACTGGAACTACGCTTTATCAATAATATACAAAGAAGTTGTTGGGCAAACTAACACCACATATGCCAATTGAAAGAAGTCTACATTTGCGTGGGCCATAGATTATAATTAATTTCCCATAGACTCCAATATTAAATCTTGATGTCCCATAAACTTTCGGCCTGAACTTTCAACACCAGATTTTTGTTTCGATTTGTATAGTTTGTCAGAAATCTATCAATTACGACTGTATTTAGCCCAAATTTATCACTAACCATATAAGGGGACTGGAACTACGCTTTATCAATAATATACAAAGAAGTTGTTGGGTAAAGTAACACCACATATGCCAATTGAAAGAAGACTACATTTGCGTGGGCCATAGATTATAATTAATTTCCCATAGACTCCCATATTAAATCTTGATGTCCCATAAACTTTAGGCCTGAATTTTCAACACCAAATCTTTGTTTCGATTTGTATAGTTTGTCAAAAATCTATCAATTACGACTGTATTTAGCCCAAATTTATCACTAACCATATAAGGGGACTGGAACTACGCTTTATCAATAATATACAAAGAAGTTGTTGGGCAAACTAACACCACATATGCCAATTGAAAGAAGACTACATTTGCGTGGGCCATAGATTATAATTAATTTCCCATAGACTCCAATATTAAATCTTGATGTCCCATAAACTTTCGGCCTGAACTTTCAACACCAGATTTTTGTTTCGATTTGTATAGTTTGTCAGAAATCTATCAATTACGACTGTATTTAGCCCAAATTTATCACTAACCATATAAGGGGACTGGAACTACGGTTTATCAATAATATACAAAGAAGTTGTTGGGTAAACTAACACCACATATGCCAATTGAAAGAAGTCTACATTTGCGTGGGCCATAGATTATAATTAATTTCCCATAGACTCCCATATTAAATCTTGATGTCCCATAAACTTTAGGCCTGAACTTTCAACACCAAATCTTTGTTTCGATTTGTATAGTTTGTCAAAAATCTATCAATTACGACTGTATTTAGCCCAAATTTATCACTAACCATATAAGGGGACTGGAACTACGCTTTATCAATAATATACAAAGTAGTTGTTGGGTAAACTAACACCACATATGCCAATTGAAAGAAGTCTACATTTGCGTGGGCCATAGATTATAATTAATTTCCCATAGACTCCCATATTAAATCTTGATGTCCCATAAACTTTCGGCCTGAACTTTCAACACCAGATTTTTGTTTCGATTTGTATAGTTTGTCAAAAATCTATCAATTACGACTGTATTTAGCCTAAATTTATCACTAACCATATAAGGGGACTGGAACTACGCTTTATCAATAATATACAAAGAAGTTGTTGGGTAAACTAACACCACATATGCCAATTGAAACAAGACTACATTTGCGTGGGCCATAGATTATAATTAATTTCCCATAGACTCCCATATTAAATCTTGATGTCCCATAAACTTTCGGCCTGAACTTTCAACACCAAATCTTTGTTTCGATTTGTATAGTTTGTCAAAAATCTATCAATTACGACTGTATTTAGCCCAAATTTATCACTAACCATATAAGGGGACTGGAACTACGCTTTATCAATAATATACAAAGAAGTTGTTGGGCAAACTAACACCACATATGCCAATTGAAAGAAGTCTACATTTGCGTGGGCCATAGATTATAATTAATTTCCCATAGACTCCAATATTAAATCTTGATGTCCCATAAACTTTCGGCCTGAACTTTCAACACCAGATTTTTGTTTCGATTTGTATAGTTTGTCAGAAATCTATCAATTACGACTGTATTTAGCCCAAATTTATCACTAACCATATAAGGGGACTGGAACTACGCTTTATCAATAATATACAAAGAAGTTGTTGGGTAAAGTAACACCACATATGCCAATTGAAAGAAGACTACATTTGCGTGGGCCATAGATTATAATTAATTTCCCATAGACTCCCATATTAAATCTTGATGTCTCATCAACTTTCGGCCTGAACTTTCAACACCAAATCTTTGTTTCGATTTGTATAGTTTGTCAAAAATCTATCAATTACGACTGTATTTAGCCCAAATTTATCACTAACCATATAAGGGGACTGGAACTACGCTTTATCAATAATATACAAAGAAGTTGTTGGGTAAAGTAACACCACATATGCCAATTGAAAGAAGACTACATTTGCGTGGGCCATAGATTATAATTAATTTCCCATAGACTCCCATATTAAATCTTGATGTCCCATAAACTTTAGGCCTGAATTTTCAACACCAAATCTTTGTTTCGATTTGTATAGTTTGTCAAAAATCTATCAATTACGACTGTATTTAGCCCAAATTTATCACTAACCATATAAGGGGACTGGAACTACGCTTTATCAATAATATACAAAGAAGTTGTTGGGCAAACTAACACCACATATGCCAATTGAAAGAAGTCTACATTTGCGTGGGCCATAGATTATAATTAATTTCCCATAGACTCCAATATTAAATCTTGATGTCCCATAAACTTTCGGCCTGAACTTTCAACACCAGATTTTTGTTTCGATTTGTATAGTTTGTCAGAAATCTATCAATTACGACTGTATTTAGCCCAAATTTATCACTAACCATATAAGGGGACTGGAACTACGGTTTATCAATAATATACAAAGAAGTTGTTGGGTAAAGTAACACCACATATGCCAATTGAAAGAAGTCTACATTTGCGTGGGCCATAGATTATAATTAATTTCCCATAGACTCCCATATTAAATCTTGATGTCCCATAAACTTTAGGCCTGAACTTTCAACACCAAATCTTTGTTTCGATTTGTATAGTTTGTCAAAAATCTATCAATTACGACTGTATTTAGCCCAAATTTATCACTAACCATATAAGGGGACTGGAACTACGCTTTATCAATAATATACAAAGAAGTTGTTGGGCAAACTAACACCACATATGCCAATTGAAAGAAGTCTACATTTGCGTGGGCCATAGATTATAATTAATTTCCCATAGAATCCCATATTAAATCTAGATGTCCCATAAACTTTCGGCCTGAACTTTCAACACCAAATCTTTGTTTCGATTTGTATAGTTTGTCAAAAATCTATCAATTACGACTGTATTTAGCCCAAATTTATCACTAACCATATAAGGGGACTGGAACTACGCTTTATCAATAATATACAAAGAAGTTGTTGGGCAAACTAACACCACATATTCCAATTGAAAGAAGTCTACATTTGCGTGGGCCATAGATTATAATTAATTTCCCATAGACTCCCATATTAAATCTTGATGTCCCATAAACTTTCGGCCTGAACTTTCAACACCAAATCTTTGTTTCGATTTGTATAGTTTGTCAAAAATCTATCAATTACGACTGTATTTAGCCCAAATTTATCACTAACCATATAAGGGGACTGGAACTACGCTTTATCAATAATATACAAAGAAGTTGTTGGGCAAACTAACACCACATATGCCAATTGAAAGAAGTCTACATTTGCGTGGCCCATAGATTATAATTAATTTCCCATAGAATCCCATATTAAATCTAGATGTCCCATAAACTTTCGGCCTGAACTTTCAACACCAAATTTTAGTTTCGATTTGTATAGTTTGTCGAAAATCTATCAATTACGACTGTATTTAGCCCAAATTTATCACTAACCATATAAGGGGACTGGAACTACGCTTTATCAATAATATACAAAGAAGTTGTTGGGTAAACTAACACCACATATGCCAATTGAAACAAGACTACATTTGCGTGGGCCATAGATTATAATTAATTTCCCATAGACTCCCATATTAAATCTTGATGTCCCATAAACTTTCGGCCTGAACTTTCAACACCAAATCTTTGTTTCGATTTGTATAGTTTGTCAAAAATCTATCAATTACGACTGTATTTAGCCCAAATTTATCACTAACCATATAAGGGGACTGGAACTACGCTTTATCAATAATATACAAAGAAGGTATTGGGCAAACTAACACCACATATGCCAATTGAAAGAAGTCTACATTTGCGTGGGCCATAGATTATAATTAATTTCCCATAGACTCCAATATTAAATCTTGATGTCCCATAAACTTTCGGCCTGAACTTTCAACACCAGATTTTTGTTTCGATTTGTATAGTTTGTCAGAAATCTATCAATTACGACTGTATTTAGCCCAAATTTATCACTAACCATATAAGGGGACTGGAACTACGCTTTATCAATAATATACAAAGAAGTTGTTGGGCAAACTAACACCACATATGCCAATTGAAAGAAGTCTACATTTGCTTGGGCCATAGATTATAATTACTTCCCCATAGACTCCCATATTAAATCTTGATGTCCCATAAACTTTCGGCCTGAACTTTCAACACCAAATCTTTGTTTCGATTTGTATAGTTTGTCAAGAATCTATCAATTACGACTGTATTTAGCCCAAATTTATCACTAACCATATAAGGGGACTGTACGGTTTATCAATAATATACAAAGAAGTTGTTGGGTAAACTAACACCACATATGGCAATTGAAAGAAGACTACATTTGCGTGGGCCATAGATTATAATTACTTCCCCATAGACTCCCATATTAAATCTTGATGTCCCATAAACTTTCGGCCTGAACTTTCAACACCAAATCTTTGTTTCGATTTGTATAGTTTGTCAAAAATCTATCAATTACGACTGTATTTAGCCTAAATTTATCACTAACCATATAAGGGGACTGGAACTACGCTTTATCAATAATATACAAAGAAGTTGTTGGGTAAACTAACACCACATATGCCAATTGAAACAAGACTACATTTGCGTGGGCCATAGATTATAATTAATTTCCCATAGACTCCCATATTAAATCTTGATGTCCCATAAACTTTCGGCCTGAACTTTCAACACCAGATTTTTGTTTCGATTTGTATAGTTTGTCAGAAATCTATCAATTACGACTGTATTTAGCCCAAATTTATCACTAACCATATAAGGGGACTGGAACTACGGTTTATCAATAATATACAAAGAAGTTGTTGGGTAAACTAACACTACATATGCCAATTGAAAGAAGTCTACATTTGCGTGGGCCATAGATTATAATTAATTTCCCATAGACTCCCATATTAAATCTTGATGTCCCATAAACTTTCGGCCTGAACTTTCAACACCAAATTTTTGTTTCGATTTGTATAGTTTGTCGAAAATCTATCAATTACGACTGTATTTAGCCCAAATTTATCACTAATCATATAAGGGGACTGGAACTACGTTTTGTCAGAAATATACAAAGAAGTTGTTGGGTAAAGTAACACCACATATGCCATAAAGAATATATTTACTGGTTGAAATTGCGTGGGCCATAGACTATAATTTCTTTCCCCATAGACAACCATAATTAATTTTGATCCCACATAACTTCCGACTCCCCAATCTTACGACGCCGAAATTTGGTGTGAATTTCTACAATTTAACAAGATCTGTCAATTAAGACTCTATTTGGGTTAATTTATTTTTGCCAAAATTATGCAAACAATTCTTTATTGGTGCATTTGGGCGATCTAATAAGCAATGGTGTCAATTGGAAAAATATATTTATAACTACTTTAAGACCTCAACTAAAGCATTTAGACAACATATTTAGTCTTGTACAGGCTGTTATTGTGTTATTGTTTTATTTTTCACACTTGTGTCACTCATGCTTCCTTATTTTGCAAAAAAGTGCAAATCTGAGAAATTTCGTTAGCATTAAAATATTGATTTAAACGAGACATCCTACATTATATTTATTATACGTAAAAACTCCATTCCCAAAGAGATGCCAAACATATGGAGATCATATTGTGTTACTGTTATTTTTTTCCGGCGATTATCCAACCAACCAAAACCGTTAAGATTTGCGGTTTGGCGCCACCGTTTTGCTTATTATACGTTTCTGTCATCTTTATACCTTATGTCAGGAATTCAGCAAAGTTCCACATGATTAAACCGCACCTACACCACACAATAAATCCGACAAATTTTATCACATGCACTAGAATACGTTTAGACTGTTTAGAGGTTGGAAAATAGATTTCCTGTAATTACACTATACAGTACGTATTTACTTATATCGCATTAACGTGTGCGATAATAAAATATGTTGGATGCTAGCCAGCCCAGTCACTGACCTACTGTTTACATGTCCTTTTTGAAATAAGCTAAAATTATTATCCGTTTGAAATAGGATAAAGCTGAAATTATAGCAGCGCGTCAGAACGTTCAAAAGCATCAAACCAAATAATATTAAATTTTCATGTTCTTCCCTTGTTACGCTTGTGTATATTTAACTGACTAAGGTAAAGACTCCGAGAAGAAAAAAAATGTTAATAAATTACAGTCATTATTATTTCTTGTAATACGTCGTTTTTCGAGAGTTCTAAAATAATGACGATGTGATGATAAGATTTTGAGTTGAACCAACAAGAAAATGGGGAGGTTATATTTACTTTTGTTTAGCTGCTGCTGCTCTGACACGGTTCTCACACATACACACACACAATCTCTGGAAATGTGCCTTGTTTACACAACTTTTGTCTGTAAACATGGAATTTATCGTGACTTTATGCTGTTGTTCACTTTGAGGTTTTACTTGTGGGTGACATTTATTAAATTTTTATAAGGCAGAAACTTTCCGGAATATTGATTCTGAAATTTTCCATACACATCGAATGTGGAGTATTATTTAATCAGATTGACTTGCTGTTGTTGTCTTAGAAAATTATTTTGTGACGTGATCAGCTTTAGCAAAGCAAATAAGGTTTGTAAATAGGGATTTCATTTTTTGCACTTTCAGCGTGTTTATACACAAGCCGCCACTGCTACTAGGAGTTATTTGTTGCATGACATACCTGCTTATAATTAAAACTAAGCGAGGATTGTCAAGCTTAATATTCTTCTTCACAATCTTGAATCACGAGTGGCCAATCCTTTAGTTCTCGATTATCAGCAAACTTAGAATTTTATTATTATCTTTGAACTGTGGATACTTTTATTTAAGGTGGCGTTATTGGCGCAAAATATTAGCTTCAAAATATAGCTCACGTTTTTCATCCAGTTTTCTTTTAATAACCGTTTTTTAGCAAGATAACGTTTTATGTCGATTGCTAAACTCTTAAGGTAGTGTGGATCATAGTTTGTAAGGAGTAGATATCTAAAATAAATTTTATAATCGTAGTCGAACATCGCCAATCTTGTAGAATTAACGTTTTCTAAAAAATAACCAAAGTAAACATAATACAGTCATTATAACACTGTTTAATAGCAAAATCTATGACAATGGATAAATGTTTTTGCTTACTTATTTAGTATTGATTGAAATAAAATAGATGTACACGGCGCGGAAATTTAAATATGGCAGCACGAAAATCAGTCATTTTTAGTTGAACGCTTTCTGCACCAGGAAGCGTTGGGTGGTAATATTCGCGGGACATTTAAAAGTAATTTAACTTTCCTAATCTTTTAACTATTATTTAATAAATTCCCGAAGTAAATGTTGTTTTTCTTTACTTAAGAGCATGTGACGGTTAATTTTTGAATAACCTAACCTAGTTTTATATTCCCCTTTTTGATTTCAACTACCTTAAATTATTCCTTGGCATTTAAAAATTAAAAATTTCAGTTAAACTTAAAATATTTTGAAAGTTAACGCATGTCTGGCAACACTGTGAGCAAAGAACTGCGATGCGATTTAATTAATTCCCTTTTGCAGACTAGCGCCATCTTTAGGTGTTTATAGTTTCTGAAGCTTCCTATTATTAGCACTGGCGGCGATAACGCGCCCTTAAATGAAGGAAACGAAACAACTGAAATTAAACAATTGCGAGCACGAGTTCTTCCTCAGGGCCTTTGATGTATCTGCGGTATACTTTCGAATTACCAACTACCGAGCAAGCTGATATGCAAACGACACAGCGATTCTTACCTGCAATGAAGACCTAGATTAGACCTAGGAACAACAAGATTACAAGACCATCTAGATCTTATTGAGAAGTGGTTGAAAAAGTGGAGAGTTAAGGTCAACGAGGAAAAATGGCCACAACATGCCCACTTGTCACCCTTAACGTCAAACAAATTCCTCAAGCTAATGAAGTCAGGTACTACCTAGGATTACAGGTAGACGATTGGCTTGAAAGGAAGACATAAAACAACCTTTCCAGTCCAAAGGTCGGAGCAAACATGTCCGAAGCTCTAAAATCCCATTTCAACGAAACAGTCGAGTGATTAAATGTAGAACCACCTCTGAGAAGAAGAAAACGGCCAAAAGACCTGCCGGATTAAATAAAAAGTGATGTCATTGGATGTCATTTGTACAGACATTTTATCAATTGTTCATACAATTAAGGTGATAGAATGTTTTATATTATTTTTTATTTTTAATAAAGATTAACAAAAAAACGCTTTTGCTTATTAGGGTGTGGGAAATAATTATTATGTTACAATCCTTTTCGTTAATAAAATATTTAATCTTTATCGTTGTGTAACACATACACTAATCTCACACACTGCTGCATTCGAAAATTCATTAAATGGATGGAACTTCGAACCTCATTGTAACTCACATCTGTCTTGTAAGATTGATTGCATAATTGTTAGGGGTGTCAATAGATTTGACGTGTTACTTTAATGATTGAACATATATGCAGTTCATAGATATAAAACTCATACCACTGTATATATTGGAAATTAATCAGCACCATATTTATAGACGATCACCTTAGTAAAGCTCCTCAGCCTCTGTTTAGAACTAAAACACGAGATCAATTCGAATATCAGATGTCTGTCAGATATTTTTAGCCAGGCGTAGATGTTGACAACTAATAATAATAAATAATTCTGTTGTATATCAGTTCCAGAATTATGGTTCAAAATTTTTTGTCTAATAAGACTTTCGATCCAATGATGTTTGACCCAATGGCACTTTTAGTCCAAGGTACAACCGCGGTCAAAAAATGTAAAACACCAGCATTAGTCAAGTTCACGCTTTTTTATAATTTTACGCACTGTAAGTGGGAGTGGAGTTTAGTGATATTTATTTAAAGGTTATTTAAATGTCAGAAAACCTTTGGTAACAACTGACAAATATGTTAAAAATCATATGACATTAGCAATCTTGATTTTAAGTCAATATATCCATTAACAATAGCAAAAAATCGGTGTTTCCGTTTTCTTTTTCGGTCGCGGTGATCCGTTTATTCCAGCGAGACTTACCGTTCAACGTGCTTGTTGGCCCAACGAGACTTTTTTCCACAATACTTTTATGTCCATTGGCACTTTCGGCCAAAGAGAACTTCTCCACCAATGATACCTTAGATTTAATGAAATTTTTTGTTTACAATCATTTTCTTAAATAAAAAGCAAGACAAATATTCTTTTTAACTGTTTATTGGCGAGAAAACAAACAAGATTTTTATTGTCCCCTTCCATAGATTTACCACCTCAGTTGCTAAGCAGATTATCTGTGTTAACTCCGACATAAGCCACTATGTCAAGTTAAGCCTACAAGTGTCTTAGGGCACCCAAAAAGTAACCCATTTGACTTATTTTAAGTTTTTCTGTTCATATCTTTCTCAGCTTTATTAGGAAAAAACCTTTACAGGGAACTGGGGAACAATGCGCCAGCGACGCTAGGGCGCCAGCGTAAGCAACGCCAACCCCCCTATCAAGTATCTTTATTTAAATAAATTCATTATATACCCCTGGAGTAGTTTTCTCTTCGTATGCCCCTGGATAGGGACAAGACTAAACAAATAGAACACAAACTACTTCTATAGGAACCCAAATAACTCCACCGAATGTACTAATCTTGCCAGCGAATATGACACTTGAAAAATATTTCGTGAGACATCTTAAAAGAGTCCAAAGTGTTCTACATCTTTTTCTGGCAATAGTAAAATAGAATAAAACTAATATTTTAATCCATGCTATGCCCCCCGTCAAACTAACTTGCCTTGAACAATACTTTTTAAAAAAGTCCATCCTTATCCGGTTTTTTCTTCTAAAAATACTTTCGATATCGTAAATTATTTAAAAAGAAACACGTATCTATTTATGTATATCTTTAATTAGTCTAATTGATGTAATATTTAAATTTGTGTTTTGACGGGGAATTATATAAATTTAAAAAAAATACTTATTAGAGATGAGACGCGGTTTCAAGGTTAGTCGGTTAATTTAAGGAATAATTATACAAAAATTGTTAAAAAATAGTTTAATTATTATCATGTTTATATATTTGCTTAAAAATAAATTATCAAACTTAACGAGATTAAATAAGATTATGCACCAAAAAAAGAGTGCCAAAATAAATAAACACGCAGTAATATAAATCAATTTATTATGTTTGTTTATTCTTTTTAACTTTCGATAATGTTTAATCCAGTTTTCGAGATTTTTTTTAAGTCAAGGTCGATCAATTCGAGGGTTTTCTTGAATGATGTAAAATATGTTTTATGGATTGTTTATGTTAGGTTATTTCTATCCTGCTGAGTGTCCTAAATATTTTCCCAAATTTTCTTTACATAATATGGATTTTGTTTGGTCTGGCTTAATTTAGAAAGAAATGAATATTTTTCGTAACTAAAAATAATTTATTTTTAGTGTGTCTGCATTTCTTGGTATAAAAACAGAAACCACTTTTTCACTGATGTAATATAATAACCTAATTTAATACCTTAACAGTTTTTATATTCCAATCGTTAATCATACATATATTACACATGTGTTAAAGGACTCCATGGTCCACACAGCACCTAAATTCATTTGCGTACACATAAGACAAAATAAGATAATAAATCTGACGTATGTATACGAAACGAAGAAATATATTTCTGTTTTCCGTTTTATCGAAGATTTCAGTAAGAAGGTTTAGGTGGTTAAAATTTCAAATGGTAATAATATGAGGTTGAATGCCACATGTGTACCGGAAACAATCTTTAGAATGGCCCATAGTAAGAAAAATTTTGGGCAGAGAACTACTTACGTAGGTTAGGTTAGGTTAAATCAGCCTAGATAAGGTTAGGTTCCATGTGCTTAAAAAGAGTTTATTTCTAGAATTAGAAAATGTTTACCTGTAGAAAATGATAGTGATGGAAACGGTTAGATTAAAAATACGTCCAGTTTAGCTACATTTTTGAATCTTGATGTAAATGAAACAAATTCATCATAATGTTTAAAAAAGTTCAAAATTATAGCAGCTGATCTCAGATTTCTGAAAGATCCTTCTCAAATGATCCACACCGAGGACGACTTTTAAATTCAGTTTAGTAAATAGTGCTCCAATAACCTCGAAAGATGTCTGCTACTTATTATAATTATACAACGATTAGGACTACGAACAGGTACATTCTTCCTTATTTTTCATTTCTTCATTCTTATTCTTCTTAGGTTCGATAATATAAAAACTGGTGCAGCTTTAATGTGAAAAGGAAAAGCAAAAGACAGAGATACGTCGAAAAAAATTGGGGAGGCCTACATCCATAATTCGATTGAAGAAGGCTAGAAGAAGAAAATTTCAAGAAAGCAAACTTCTTAAATTTAAGGATGCTAATCATTTTCTTTGGCATCAAGAAACTAGAATAAATAATTCTTAGCAGATGAAATGGGGTAGTTTATTGAACTATTTAGGATGGATTAGAGAAAATCCAGGAAGCCTTAGAGTAAACCAGTGGCGAATAAAATCTGGCTACTACTCCAACGTGTTACAAAATCAGCTCTAATAGGTACACGTTGATGACGAGGAAAGTCGCACAATATCTCTAGGTTATTGATCGAAACGTAATGACAAGCTGCTATCATTTCTGAAAGTTATCAGAATAGAAAAAATACGATAAAGAATGGTACGTGAAGGTTAAGAAAACTGGTGAAGTTTGTTGAAACAGTAATAAGCAACATCAAAAGCTTTACGAAGTTGAAGCCGCGTTATATGAAGTTCCAAGAAATCTGCTGTGGGCAACTACTAATAGAAAGAAAGTGAGGATGCCAGAGGTTAAGCAAGACATTCGCAGAACAACCAACTAATGCCTTCAAGGAAAGGTCACAATACAGAAAACAACTACTGTGTCGCAGATAAGTCAAAAGGTGATTTGAAGTCTTAAGAATAGAAGAATAAGTTTAAGGGAAAAATAAAGGTAGACAGTTCTCAACTAAATCAATCATTGTCTTTATTGGTAGGTCAATATGCTGAAAAAGGTCGACTTTAGCGAAGATTGACAAGAAAACAATTGATTAGAAGCTTAAGAATGTAAGAATAGAAGCTTGGCATAGAGCTAAAGCTAGACAATTTCTCGAAGTGGCAAATTAGAGTTTCCATGGAACGATCAAGATGCAGAAAAAACTTTGTTGGGGACGACCCAGAAAAGAATTGAGTGGAAACTTAAGAATACAGCACTAAACATTTAGGTAGAAGTAATGCTAGACAATTCTCGAAGAGATCAATAAATAATGGCTTCCTAAGAAGGTCAAGATGCATAAAAACAACCTTCTTGGAGATGGCCAAGAAAACAATTGGAAGCTTGGGCATACAAGAATACAAGCTTAATATAGAGGCAAAGCTAGACAGTTCTCAAAGAAATCAATAAATAATGGCTTTTTGGGAATGACTGGAAGCTTGTTGCAGGAATTGTTAGGAGTACAAGAATATAAGCTTAAGATAGAGATAAAGCTAGACAGTTCTGGAAGAGATTAAATAAATAATGGCATCTTGGGAAGGGCAAGATGCAGAAAAAGGAAACCTTGTTGTTGATGAACGTAATAACAATTGATTAAAAGCTTAGGAATACAAGAATAAAAGATTAAGATAGAGATAAAACTAGAATGTTATCGAAGAGATCAAATAAATAATGACATGTTGGAAAGGTCAAGATGCAGAAAAAGGCAACCTGCTTGTTGATTAATGTAATAACAATTGATTTGAAGTTTAGGAATACAAGAATAGAAACTTAAGATAGAGATAAAGCTAGACAGTCCTCGGAGAGATCAATAAATAATGGCTTCCTGGGAAGGTCAAGGTGCAGAAAAAGGCAACCTTGATGGAAAAGAACGAAAAAACAATTGATTAGAAGCTTAGGAATACACAACTAGAAGCTTAATATAGAGATAAAGCTAGACAGTTCCCGAATAGATCAAATAAATAATGACTTCTTGAGTAGGTCAAGATGCAGAAAAGGAAAACTTGTTGTTGATGAACGTAATAACAATTGATTAGAAGTTTAGGAATACAAAAATAGAAACTTAAGATAGAGATAAAGCTAGACAGTCCTCGGAGAGATCAATAAATAATGGCTTCCTGGGAAGGTCAAGGTGCAGAAAAAGGCAACCTTGATGGAAAAGAACGAAACAACAATTGATTAGAAGCTTAGGAATACACAAATAGAAGCTTAATATAGAGATAAAGCTAGACAGTTCCCGAAGATATCAAATAAATAATGGCATCTCGGGAAGGTCAAGATGCAGAAAAAGGCAACCTTGATGGAAAAGAACGAAAAAACAATTGATTAGAAGCTTAGGAATACAAAAACAATTGATTAAAAGCTTAGGAATACAAGAATAAAAGATTAAGATAGATATAAAGCTAGACAGTTCCCGAATAGATCAAATACATAATGACTTCTTGAGAAGGTCAAGATGCAGAAAAAGGAAACCTTGTTGTTGATGAACGTAATAACAATTGATTAGAAGTTTAGGAATACAAGAATAGAAACTTAAGATAGAGATAAAGCTAGACAGTACTCGGAGAGATCAATAAATAATGGCTTCCTGGGAAGGTCAAGGTGCAGAAAAAGGCAACCTTGATGGAAAAGAACGAAAAAACAATTGATTAGAAGCTTAGGAATACACAAATAGAAGCTTAATATAGAGATAAAGCTAGACAGTTCCCGAAGATATCAAATAAATAATGGCATCTCGGGAAGGTCAAGGTGCAGAAAAAGGCAACCTTGATGGAAAAGAACGAAAAAACAATTGATTAGAAGCTTAGGAATACAAAAACAATTGATTAAAAGCTTAGGAATACAAGAATAAAAGATTAAGATAGATATAAAGCTAGACAGTTCCCGAATAGATCAAATACATAATGACTTCTTGAGAAGGTCAAGATGCAGAAAAAGGAAACCTTGTTGTTGATGAACGTAATAACAATTGATTAGAAGTTTAGGAATACAAGAATAGAAACTTAAGATAGAGATAAAGCTAGACAGTACTCGGAGAGATCAATAAATAATGGCTTCCTGGGAAGGTCAAGGTGCAGAAAAAGGCAACCTTGATGGAAAAGAACGAAAAAACAATTGATTAGAAGCTTAGGAATACACAAATAGAAGCTTAATATAGAGATAAAGCTAGACAGTTCCCGAAGATATCAAATAAATAATGGCATCTCGGGAAGGTCAAGGTGCAGAAAAAGGCAACCTTGATGGAAAAGAACGAAAAAACAATTGATTAGAAGCTTAGGAATACAAAAACAATTGATTAAAAGCTTAGGAATACAAGAATAAAAGATTAAGATAGATATAAAGCTAGACAGTTCCCGAATAGATCAAATACATAATGACTTCTTGAGAAGGTCAAGATGCAGAAAAAGGAAACCTTGTTGTTGATGAACGTAATAACAATTGATTAGAAGTTTAGGAATACAAGAATAGAAACTTAATATAGAGATAAAGCTAGACAGTACTCGGAGAGATCAATAAATAATGGCTTCCTGGGAAGGTCAAGGTGCAGAAAAAGGCAACCTTGATGGAAAAGAACGAAAAAACAATTGATTAGAAGCTTAGGAATACACAAATAGAAGCTTAATATAGAGATAAAGCTAGACAGTTCCCGAAGATATCAAATAAATAATGGCATCTCGGGAAGGTCAAGGTGCAGAAAAAGGCAACCTTGATGGAAAAGAACGAAAAAACAATTGATTAGAAGCTTAGGAATACAAAAACAATTGATTAAAAGCTTAGGAATACAAGAATAAAAGATTAAGATAGATATAAAGCTAGACAGTTCCCGAATAGATCAAATACATAATGACTTCTTGAGAAGGTCAAGATGCAGAAAAAGGAAACCTTGTTGTTGATGAACGTAATAACAATTGATTAGAAGTTTAGGAATACAAGAATAGAAACTTAATATAGAGATAAAGCTAGACAGTACTCGGAGAGATCAATAAATAATGGCTTCCTGGGAAGGTCAAGGTGCAGAAAAAGGCAACCTTGATGGAAAAGAACGAAAAAACAATTGATTAGAAGCTTAGGAATACACAAATAGAAGCTTAATATAAAGATAAAGCTAGACAGTTCTGAATCAAGAGATCAAATTAATAATGGCATCTCGGGAGGTCAAGATGCAGAAAAAGGCAACCTTGTTGGAGATGAACGAAAAACCAATTGACTAGAAGCTTAGGAGTACAAGAATAGAAGCTTAAGATAGAGATAAAGCTAGACAGTTCTCGAAGAGATCAAATAAATAATGGCATCTTGGGAAGGTCAAGATGCAGAAATAGGCAATCTTGATGCATATGAACGAAAAAACAATTGATTAGAAGCTTAGGAATACACGAATAAAAGCTTAAGATAGAGATAAAGCTAGACAGTTCTCGAAGAGATCAAATAAATCATGGCTTCTTGGGAAGGTCAAGATGCAGAAATAGGCAACCTTGTTGGAGATGAACGACAAAACCATTAACTAGAAGTTTAGGAGTACAATAAAAGGAGCTTAATATAGAGATAAAGCTAGACAGTTCCCGAATAGATCAAATAAATAATGACTTCTTGAGAAGGTCAAGATGCAGAAAAAGGAAACCTTGTTGTTGATGAACGTAATAACAATTGATTTGAAGTTTAGGAATACAAGAATAGAAACTTAAGATAGAGATAAAGCTAGACAGTCCTCGGAGAGATCAATAAATAATGGCTTCCTGGGAAGGTCAAGGTGAAGAAGAAGGAAACCTTGATGGAAAAGAACAAAAACAATTGATTAGAAGCTTAGGAATACACAAATAGAAACTTAATATAGAGATAAAGCTAGACAGTTCCCGAAGATATCAAATAAATAATGGCATCTCGGGAAGGTCAAGATGCAGAAAAAGGCAACCTTGTTGGAGATGAACGAAAAACCAATTGACTAGAAGCTTAGGAGTACAAGAATAGAAGCTTAAGATAGAGATAAAGCTAGACAGTTCTCGAATAGATCAAATAAATAATGGCATCTTGGGAAGGTCAAGATGCAGAAATAGGCAATCTTGATGCATATGAACGAAAAAACAATTGATTAGAAGTTTAGGAATACACGAATAAAAGCTTAAGATAGAGATAAAGCTAGACAGTTCTCGAAGAGATCAAATAAATCATGGCTTCTTGGGAAGGTCCAAGATGCAGAAATAGGCAACCTTGTTGGAGATGAACGACAAAACCATTAACTAGAAGTTTAGGAGTACAATAAAAGGAGCTTAATATAGAGATAAAGCTAGACAGTTCCCGAATAGATCAAATAAATAATGTTTCTTGAGAAGGTCAAGATGCAGAAAAAGGAAACCTTGTTGTTGATGAACGTAATAACAATTGATTAGAAGTTTAGGAATACTAGAATAGAAACTTAATGTAGAGATAAAGCTAGACAGTCCTCGGAGAGATCAATAAATAATGGCTTCCTGGGAAGGTCAAGGTGCAGAAAAAGGCAACCTTGATGGAAAATAACGAAAAAACAATTGATTAGAAGCTTAGGAATACACAAATAGAAGCTTAATATAGAGATAAAGCTAGACAGTTCCCGAAGATATCAAATAAATAATGGCATCTCGGGAAGGTCAAGATGCAGAAAAAGGCAACCTTGTTGGAGATGAACGAGGAAACAATTGACTAGAAGCTTAAGAGTACAAGAATAGAAGCTTAAGATAGAGATAAAGCTAGACAGTTCTCGAAGAAATCAATAAATAATGGCTTCCTGGGAAGGTCAAGGTGCAGAAAAAGGCAACCTTGATGGAAAAGAACGAAAAAACAATTGATTAAAAGCTTAGGAATACACAAATAGAAGCTTAATATAGAGATAAAGCTAGACAGTTCCCGAAGATATCAAATAAATAATAGCATCTCGGGAAGGTCAAGATGCAGAAAAAGGCAACCTTGTTGGAGATGAACGAAAAACCAATTGACTAGAAGCTTAGGAGTACAAGAATAGAAGCTTAAGATAGAGATAAAGCTAGACAGTTCTCGAAGAGATCAAATAAATAATGGCATCTTGGGAAGGTCAAGATGCAGAAATAGGCAACCTAGTTGGAGATGAACGACAAAGCCATTAACTAGAAGTTTAGGAGTACAATAAAAGGAGCTTAATATAGAGATAAAGCTAGACAGTTCTCGAAGAAATCAATAAATAATGGCTTCCTGGGAAGGTCAAGGTGCAGAAAAAGGCAACCTTGATGGAAAAGAACGAAAAAACAATTGATTAGAAGCTTAGGAATACACAAATAGAAGCTTAATATAGAGATAAAGCTAGACAGTTCCCGAAGATATCAAATGAATAATGGCATCTCGGGAAGGTCAAGATGCAGAAAAAGGCAACCTTGTTGGAGATGAACGAGGAAACAATTGATTGGAAGCTAAGGAACAGCTAAGTGTTTTCCTGGGAAGGTTATGATGCGGAATCGAGGCTGCGAATTCTTGCGGGGATTACTTAGAAAATGGTTGATTGGAAGTTTAAGAATCAGAAGGAAAGGAAGGAAAGGATGGAAAGAAAGGAACGGAAGGAAGGAAGTGAGAAGGAAGTAAGACATGGAGCCGAGTATCATTCATGGAAGAAGAACGCTAACTCTTTACCAAAAAAAAGAAGAAAAAGTTAAATATTTTGACGAGAAACTTGACGCAGTTAATAGGTATTACTAACCAAGATAGTATTGAGAGGGTACTACAGTTCAAGCGATGGAACAGTCGCGTCTGGAAGACTTGTAATAACAAGTGGCTGTAGGAAATTTTACAAATATGGAGTCAAGAAAGCTTGAGTAAATGTTTATTGAGATTTGAGTCTTTTAATGGAGAAACGTTATGTAAGTCACTACACTGCGGAGAAGTTGTCTTCGTAGTATGAATGAAAAGGAAATTGTTAGTATAAATACTTAAAGATTATTTTAATAAAAGGATCGTCTTAATCAATATTAGACAATTGAACAAATTCTAAGCTATAAACTATAAAAAAATTCAAGTCAGATTGGAGTCATAATAGATCTTGTTGCTAATATGAAATAAACAACACATTTTGAAACTGACAAAAAATGTAATCAGATAATTAGAGTGAAATCGAAGTGGTAGATTAGCATAGAAGCAATCTCTTCCACGTTATTCAATTTTAACCCTTGACACGCATCACATCACTATTTAATGGATTAACTACAAATTGATACGCCTCCAATCCTAATTTCCGAAATGTATCCGTCTTAATCAGTCGTGCGGTCCCGTCGTCCTTCACGAAATACGGCTTTCCAGCTTTTCATCATCATCCCTCCAACCCTATACATTAATCATAGTCGTGTAACCTACTTTTTTATTTCGCGTGCTTTTCCTCCATCCTCCATCTGTCGTCATCATCATCCCGTTTTGCTTAAATGGATTGAAGCAGCAGCTTAAAACTTAAATATACAAAACCTCCGGGAATTTGTTTGAACTAGATGTAAGAGATGAAAAGATGTGTAAACTTTAGAATTAGGCCCTCATCGTAACGAATATCGAATGGGGATGTTTATATCGAATTTTCTTTTCTTTCCATGGCTTACTTTTTGATTTATTTTCTAGGTCGTTCTGAATAATTTTCTTTGTTGATTTGATTGCATTGCATGTAATCGAGGATATTAAGCACAAGGTTGCTTGTTAGTTGTTTGGTTAGTTATTCTCCAGAACAAGCCTGTCAGTCCTCCTCCCTGTAAGGGGTGTGGGCGTTGTATAATTTTTCAATTCAAAAGGAACTTAAATAATTGGTACACTTTTAACGTATTAGTTCCACATTTTCTCATTAATCCAAGGAAAATGGATTCGATTCGAATAAACCAGAATCAGAAAAACGAGATAATATTAAGTATCGCCGGCTCGATTTGTTATTCCTTTCAGGGCTGGTTTATAATAACGAGCAGATCCCTTCAGAGTTGTCAAGTTAATGTTTCCTTAAGAACAGCGATAACTCATGTATAATTCAAACAAAACGAACTAAACGGGCATACATATGTGTGAAAGAAGAGGAAATATTGACGTGTCGCGCGAGTATGAGGCCCTATTTCGTGGCGATTTCTTTTCAAGGTTTCTTTCAGACACACTCCACGTGTTCAGCAACCAAATCGAATTTATCCTGGCTGGGAATTTGCGCCTAGAAATTGACAGTACTGTATCTATTTAGAATTTTGATGTAGCTTTAAATAAACTGATTATGTCTCTTTTTGTTTGAATTTACTTCATATACGTAACTGTCAAACAGAACCTCAATTTTATAACAGTAACAGTATGCTATATGTATATTTTTATTTCTTATTGCGACCCAATTGACTGAAATGGAGTTGGAAAATACGAAGAGCTTGAAAAATATTATCACAGGACTGTCATTTCCAGACCTTTCAAATGAACAAAATTATGGTTAGGAATAATAGTTAAGGGTGGTTTTTAGAGTAATTTGAAGATTGTCCAGGAGGTCAAGTTCTATAAGTCTACAAAGTTTGAAGCAACTCAAGGACTTCTGGAAGTCAAACGAATCATTGGATTGTTTTTAAGATAATTCGAAGATAGTCAGTAGATAAATTTGAAGCAATACCATGAAATTTTATATTTTAGTATACCTGAACTTTAATGGCCTCTGGAGCTCAAACGCAATTTGCAAAGTCTGCAGAATATAAAGCAATTTCATCCGATTTTATATTTTATTGTACTTGACCTTTGGTGACCTCTTAAGATCAACAGATTATCGAAGTTTTAAGAATAATTTGAAGATTGACTAGGACGTCAAGCTGTATAAGTCTGCAAAGTTCAACAATTCCCCGACATTTTATATTTTAATGTTCTTGACCTTTGATAGCCTCTGGAGGTCAAATGGATCAATGGATTGTTTTTAGGACAATTTGAAGATTGTCGCGGAGCCCATCTTCAATAACTCAACATTTAAAGCAATTACATGAGATTTTATATTTTAATGTACTTGACGTTTAGTGACCTTTGCAGATGAAACGGATTATTCGATTACTTTTAGAATGATTTGAAGATGTCCAGGAGGCAAACTGCATTAAGTCTGCAAAAGTTTTATTCAATTCCATTATTTTGGTATTTTAATGTACTTGACGTTGGATCACCTCTGAGGTCAAACGAATAATCGAGTTGCTTTTAGAGTAATTTGAAGTTTGCTCAAGTGGTCAAGTTTTTTTGTAGGTCTATAAAGTTTGAAGCAATTTCGTGAAATTTTATATTTAGTATACTTGTCCTTTAATGATCTTTGGAGGTCAAACGGATTATTGGACTTTTTTAAAGTAATTTGAAGATTGCCAGAACGCCAAGCTGTAGAAGTCTGCAATGTGTGAACTAATTCCATGAAACCTTATCTGATTATGAAATCTGGAGGTCAGTTAGATAAACGAATTGTTTTAGAGCAATTTTAAGATTGTCCCCGAAGTCAACTTCTGTAAGTCAGCAAATTCTAAAGCAGTTACATGAGACTTTATTTTAATGTACTTTACGTTTGGAGGTCAACCGGATCATTCGATTACCTTTAGAGTTATTTGAAGATTTATGTGGGAGATAAAATGTGTTAAGTCTGCAAAAGTTTGATTCAATTCCATAATATTTGGTATTTTAATGTACTTGACGTTTGTTGACCTCCGAAGTTCAAACGGATAATCGGATTGCTTTTAGAATAATTTGAAGATTGCCCGACAGTTCAAGTTCTGTAGAGCTATAAAGTTTGAATTCCGTGAAATTTTATATTTTATTATATTTTTCCTTTAATGATCTTTGGAAGTCAAACGGATTATTGGACTTTTTTTAAAGTAATTTGAAGATTTCGGGAAGGTTAAGCTGTATAAGTCTACAACGTTTGAAATAATTCCATAAAATCTTATACTTTAGTGTATTTGACTTTTGATGACCTCTGGAGGTCAAACGAATTATAGGATTTTTTAAAGTAATTTGAAGATTGCGAGAAGGCCAAGCTGTTGAAGTTTGGAAAGATTGAACTAATTCCATGAATTTTTATATTTTAGTGTACTTGACCTTTGATGACCTCTGGAGGTCAAACGATTTATAGTTTTTAAATAATTTGAAGATTGCCAGAAGGTGAAGCTGTAGAAGTCTGCAAAGTTTGAACTAATTCCATGAAATCTTATATTTTAGTCTACTTGAACTTTGATGACCCCTGGAGGTCAGTTGGATCAACGAATTGTTTTAGAGCAATTTGAAGATTGTCCACGAAGTAAACTTCTATAAGTCAGCAAAATCTAAAGCAGTTACATGAGACTTTATTTATTACCGCTGGAGGTCAAACGATTTATACGACTTTTAAATAATTTGAAGATTGCCAGAAGGACAAGCTGTAGAAGTCTGCAAAGTTTGAACTAATTCCACGAAATCTTATATTTTAGTCTACTTGACCTTTAATGGCCTTTTGAGGTCAAATGGATCAAAGGATTATTTTTAGAACAATTTAAAGATTGTCCCGGAGGTCAACTTCTATCAGTTTGAAGATTTTAAAGCAATTACATGAGAGTTTATTTTAATGTATTTGACCTTTGGTGACCGCTGGAGGTCAAACGGATTATTCGATAACTTTTAGAGTAATTTGAAGATTTGCCCAGAAGATCAAATGCGTTGTCTGCAAAAGTTTGAAGTTTGAATATTCGGTATTTTAATGTACTACGGTATTTTAAGCTAGATGATCTCCCGAGGTCAAACGGATCATCGGATTGCATTTAGAGTAATTTGAAGAGTGCCCAGATGGTCAAGTTTAGTTCAGATGTCAAGTTGCCTTTCTGATGACCTCTAGAGGTCAAACCGATTATCGGGTTTTTTAAAGCAATTTGAAGATGTGTTATAAGTTTGAAATAATTCCATGAAATCTTATATTTTAATGTGCTTGAGTTTGATGACCTCTGCAAGTCAAAAGAAACATCGGATTGATCTTAGTATAATTTGAAAACCCGATGGCTAAGTGGCCGATTGGGCTGCAATTGCTTAGCAGAGAGAGTATTGGGTTCATATTCATTTTCACTTAGTGTATTAAAACTAAGTTAAATACAATTAGGTTAGGTTAAGTTGGGTTGGGTTGGGTTGGGTTGGGTTGGGTGGATTTGGATTGGCTTGGATGGGGTTAGAAGTTAGGTAAGGGGTTAGATTAGGTTAAGTGAGCTACCTTTGATTAGGTTGAATAATGATCGGTCTGGGAGCGTTTTTTAAAGTTTAGTTTTACTACGTTAGATTGTGTACAGTTCGGTCGATAAGGTATTTTGGACATTTTCTGTACGATGAGTTGAGACTTCGCCCACTTCATCATCGTCTTCCACTCAGTCTCCGTAAACTTAAAATTTCGGAATTGTGAAATTTACAAATATGAACTTTGAATTAGCAGACTAGAAAGATTAAGAAGGCTTTGGAACATTCAAAATTTGATCTTTGATGGATCTCTGTAAAGTTTTTTCTATAAATGCTTCCGCAGTATTGCATACCTTAACAAAAAAAACAACTGTGTATGTCAACAACTTACATTTCTTGTTTATAGACTTGTCTCATGATAATAAAATGTTTTTCTTGTTTCAGGTACGGTACAATTCCCCCCGCTCGCTCTCCCCATCTCGACCGTATTTGCAGTACACACTTAATAGGACGATTGTAAGTAATGTTACTATTATATGGTTAGCTGCGATAGCTTATCATTTAGACCTTGTTTACACTTTATAATATTGGTTTTGAAAAAATAAAATTAGCGATTATTATAGGGATAGTAGGACTTCTTGCTTTTCTCTAATTATTTCTCTGACAATAGTAAGCATGCCCTTTTGGGAGGCTGTTTTACCAGCTACCGTCTTCAAATGCCTTTAATGTCACTTTAAAATTCACATTTTTGGTTAATCTATAGCTGCAACCTGCTTTTCCATAATACGTATAACATGATAGGTCCAAGCTTTGCACCTTGGGTAATTCTGATTCATCTAATTGTAAGCGATTAATAAATCGTATTTCTGAATCATCTCAAGGTAAAAACAAATGTACTCGAATCATTATGCGATTGAATGTTGCATTCTGGAATTCAATCATATCTGCATCAAGATTCTTAATTTAGCCGATTTTTAATTTTAACTCACATGAAGCTAGCCGCAAGAAGTTAAATCTGGAAATGTAATTTTTTTCTTCTGATGAAATTTCCTTTCACTCATACTTCTCCAGTATTAAAAACCAACCCCTACAAACATATATCATCTATAAATTTTCTAAATCAGTAAAAGCGGTCGAGCTCTAATAATAATACCAATGCTCGTCTGGCCAACGACCTCACCACGTAAATTATGTTATGTTATAACCAGCATCAGCGGGTGTATATGTATATAGTACAACAGCAGGAACACACTTATTTCACCCTATTTTTAGAATTTTTTTACTTCCTCCCTCGATAATGACGAGTGCATTGAGGTGCTGCTTTCATGTTTCATATTTTTTGATGATGGAATGTACCGCACGCTAAATGGTTCGTACGCTGGACTAAAATTTATAGCTAACATCACATGGCTATCGTTTACAAGGATCTCTCAGTAGTACATAGTCGTGGAGAAATCATCAGAAAGGGTTTATTTTGGAGGACACGCCCCAATGTATGTGTGCGTGTGTATATGCGGTTGGTTTCTATTTTTTTTGTACAGTTACGGTTATTGCATTATGAGACGCAGAAGTTCCCTCCTAGAACAAACGGAAGCTACCCGGATAATGAAAATAATGAAATTGTCTTTATTTTTACCCTCTTCTCCGATGATGTTGTATGAGTTTCATATAAAGAGGAATGAATGCGAGGATGTGGGTGGATTAGGTCGAGAATTCTTCATTTCGAATTAGTTTTATAAATATGTGGAATATGAGGCTCGCTGGCATTTTGTAGGTTTATTTTTATAACACAATTTTCATTTAATCGCAGCTTGACGTTTCCTACATTTCCGAGTTGATGTTGAAATATATAAAAATTTTATTTTAGAAAACTAAAGCTATAGCACTATAGCAGCTATAGCTATCACAGAACGAATCGTGTAGAAATATAGGAGTACCTCAAGGTTCTGTTTAACGACCACTGTTTTTTATCAATAAACTTTAAGTGATGGCTTATAATAACATATTGTAAGGACTGTAGTTTATCACAACACTATAATTTAACGGTGTCTCCTAACCACACACTGTATTTGACTAATTGCCAGTACGTATTTCGGAAACGATGTTACCTTTTTCGTTACCTACCCTTCCCGACGTTTTATGCCGAGAAAAAGATAACATAACAAATAGAATTGTGGTTAGGAGACACCGCTAAATTATAGTGTTGTGACTTATAAGCTTCTAACCACTTTCGATAACGAAATTGTAACTTATCTCTTGTTAGCTTTGCTATAATAATGGCACTGTATAGAGCACTAGCCATAGAATCAATTAAGGACTATTGCAAAAGCAGTTAGTTAAAATCCACGTATTAGAAGAGACTGATAGATAAGAGATTCTTTTTGCAGAATTCGTTATATATTTCCACTTCTGACCTTATTGTCCTTGTACAAACGGACACGGAACTATACATAGGTTCAAATTTTTGCATCTTACTGAAATTTGGCAGAATAAGATGTATGAATAAAAAATAGGCTTCAAGCCTTCAGGGGTCAGCAAGGTCAAAAGTCCAACTCTAAGATAACTGATCGAGTGCAGTGTCATTCCAAAGTTGTTGACCTACTGAAATAGACATGCAAGGGTCTAATAAAATCGGTTTAGTGACTTCTAGAGGTCTCGAAAAGTCAAAAGTTCAACTATCCAACGTAATATTCAAATTTGTTTATGTCAATCGAAATTTGTTGACTTAATGAGAAGACCCTACAAGGGGTATCCAGTAAAAGAGCGTTTCAGTGACTTCTATAAGTCACCAAGATTAAAAGTGCCAACTTTAAGGTAAATAAGCAAGTGTGATGTCATTCGGCAGGTATTGCCCTACTGGTGAAGATCATGCAAGGAACACCTAGCAAAACTCGTTTCAGTTACCACTAGAGGTCACTAAAGGTCAAGAGTAAGTTTTTCAAAAGCGATTGACCTTCTAGGAAAGACCTGGCAAGAAAGACCAAAGTCAAAAGTCGATCTTTCCAAAGTGGTCAGATTTGGTTTGTTGTCGATGGTGTGTAAATAGTCGGTTGGGTTGTTACTCGACAGGTCTTGGGCTACTGAGAAAGACCGTGCAAGTGACTTCTAAAGGTCACCAAAGGTCAAAAGTTCAACTTTCCAACATAGACAGCCAAATTCGGTGGTTATTTGAAAGCTATTGAACTGCTGTGAAAGAGCATGCAAGGGGCATCCAGTAAAAATTGTTCCAGTGACTTCTATAGTTAACTAAAGGTCAGAAGCTATACTTTCCAACTATCCAAAAGTAAAATTCGGTCGGTTGTCGGCGTAGTGTAAGCGGTGGTTTCATTTGTTACTCCAAAACTGTTGACTTACTAAGAAAAACCATGCACGAGACATCCAGTAAATATCGCTGCAGTGATATTTATAAGTAGAGGTCACCAAAGGTCAAAAGTTCAACATCCAACATCAACAGCCAAATTCGGTTGTTATTTGAAAGTTATTGAACTGCTGTGAAAGAGCATGCAAGAAGCATCTAGTAAAAATTGTTCCAGTGACTTATATAGGTAACTAAAATGCAGAAGCTAAACTTTCCAAAAGTAAAATTCGGTCGGATGTCGGCGTAGTGTAAGCAGTGGGTTCAGTTGTTTTGACTCGAAAACTATTGACCTACTAAGGAAAACCATGCACGAGGCATCCAGTTAAGATCGTTGCAGTGATTTTTATAAGTAGAGGTCAACCAAAGGTCAAAAATTTAACATTCCAACATCAACAGCCAAATTCGGTTATTATTTGCAAGCTATTGAACTGCTGTGAAAGAGCACGCAAGGGGCATCCAGTAGAAATTGTTTCAGTGACTACTATAAGTAACTAAAGGTCAGAAGCTAAACTTTCCAACTTTCCAAAAGTAAGATTCGGTCAGTTGTCGGCGTAGTGTAAGCAGTGGGTTCAGTTGTTACTCGAACACTGATAACCTACTAAGAAAAACCATGCACGAGGCATCCAGTAAAGATCATTGTAGTGATTTTTATAAGTAGAGGTCACCAAAGGTCAAAAGTTCAACTTTCCAACATCAACAGCCAAATTCGGTTGTTATTTGAAAGTTATTGAACTGCCGTGAAAGAGCATGCAAGGGGCATCTAGTAAAAATTGTTCCAATGACTTCTATAGGTAACTAAAGGTCAGAAGCTAAACTTTCCAACTATCCAAAAGTAAAATTCGGTCGGTTGTCCGCGTAGTGTAAGCGGTGGTTTCAGTTGTTACTCCAAAACTGTTGACTTACTAAGAAAAACCATGCACGAGACATCCAGTAAAGATCGCTGCAGTGATCTTTATAAGTAGAGATCACCAAAGGTAAAAAACTCAACTTTCCAACATCAACAGCCAATTCGGTTATTATTTGAAAGCTTTTGAACTGCTGTGAAAGAGCATGCAAGGGGCATCCAGCAGAAATTGTTTCAGTGACTTCTATAGGTAACTAAAGGTCAGAAGCTAAACTTCCCAACTTTCCAAAAGTAAAAGTCGGTCGGATGACGGCATAATGTAAGCAGTGGGTTCAGTTGTTTTGACTCGAAAACTATTGACCTACTAAGGAAAACCATGCACGAGGCATCCAGTTAAGATCGTTGCAGTGATTTTTATAAGTAGAGGTAAACCAAAGGTCAAAAATTTAACTTTCCAACATCAACAGCCAAATTCGGTTATTATTTGAAAGTATTGAACTGCTGTGAAAGAGCACGCAAGGGGCATCCAGTAGAAATTATTTCAGTGACTACTATAAGTAACTAAAGGTCAGAAGCTAAACTTTCCAACTTTCTAAAAGTAAGATTCGATCAGTTGTCGGCGTAGTGTAAGCAGTGGGTTCAGTTGTTACTCGAACACTGATAACCTACTAAGAAAAACCATGCACGAGGCATCCAGTAAAGATCGTTGCAGTGATTTTTATAAGTAGAGGTCACTAAAGGTCAAAAGTTCAACTTTTCAACATCAACAGCCAAATTCGGTTGTTATTTGAAAGTTATTAAACTGCCGTGAAAGAGCATGCAAGGGGCATCCAGTAAAAATTGTTCCAATGACTTCTATAGGTAACTAAAGGTCAGAAGCTTACTTTCCAACTTTCCAAAAGTAAAATTCGGTCGGTTGTCGGCGTAGTGTTAGCAGTGTGTTCAGTTGTTACTCGAAAACTGTTGATCTACTAAGCAAAACCATGCACGAGGCATCCAGTAAAGATCGTTGCAGTGATTTTTATAAGTAGAGGTCGCCAAAGGTCAAAACTTCAACTCTCCAACATAAACAGACTTATTGAGAAAAATCGTGCAAGAAGCATCTAATAAAAATCGTCTCACCTACTTCTAGAGGTCGCCAAAGGTCAAAAGTGTAACTTTTAAATGTAAACAATCAACTTCGTGTTATTTCAAAAGCGAATGACCTACTGATAAACACAAGTTTCAGTGACCTCTAAAGGTCATTAAAGGTAAGAAGTGCAACTTCAAGATGCATAATGGAGTGCGTTATCATTCAAAAGCTATTTAACAGCTACTGAGGAAGACCATGCGAAAGGCATCTAATTAACAGTATTACAGTGATTTGCCTATAGTACCGATGTAACGAGGTTACATAGAAATTCCACGAGAGTGGTGACACACGTCAAACACTAAAGTTAAGCACGTTAAGTTAAACGTATCAAGCAACTTAACGTTGATTAGAGGACTACTATAGAGAGTAAGAGGCTTTTTTTATCCATTTGTGGCCCATGGATAACACGCAGATAGTTCTTTCTACTGGATGCCTTTTGCATGGCCTTTCGCGGTCATTAATAGCTTTCTAATGAAACTGCACTTTATTATTTACGTTGAAATTTGAGTTTTAGCCTTTGAGAGCTACCAGAACGGTTTTATCTGATGACTCGTGCATAACCTTTTTTCGTGAGTCATTTTACTGATACCTGTTGATTTCAATGGTTTGAAACAAGTACTTGGTACCATCTTGCTCTTTGGTAAGCACTTGATGTTAACCACAAGGACAATACACTTTCATGATGAACTTCACCAAATCTTGAAATGATTGTTCACACACCTAATCTGAGGCAGCTGTTGGATATCGTAAGTTGCCAGGATTCTGAGCAGCCGTCCTCGGACGCATTTTACTGCATTTCAAAGAGATAACGTTATGTGCTTAACTGGATACAATCTACAACGGAACGAACACCACCATGTACAGCATAATAGCAAGAAGGCTTTTAAGAATCGGTATTTAAAAAAAATGGACTTGACGTTCCTTCATCCACCGACTTCAAGAAATATCTGAATGAAAGTTCACAGAAGTGTAACAGACACACCAGTGCAACGCCCTGTCCAGCTTCTGCTCAGTGAATGCTGTAACACTACATTTCCAGACGTGTAAGAGTCGTCAAATTTTAAAAGGGAGTCTGTATGGACTTGTGTCAAAGTTTGGCCTCATATGCCCCAAGAGCTATAACATTACTATTAGCTAAGAGCTCCAAATTTATCGCCAAGCCAAGTATTGTGTCCTTCTTGGCCACCCATAGCAATTTTGGACAAAATCTAGCACTGGTGGCCAATTAGCTTTCTGTCGGTGGTAATTGATGGTAGTTCATGAAAGAAGGCAACCGGCTGATGCTGGATGGCTATGATTGTGGTTTGAAGCCATGTTTTGTCTGCGTCGTAAAAATGCAACAGTTTGGGGCATGAAAGTAAATGTTGTTGAATTATATAGTAGAGGGTTTATCTTAAAGATGGGAGAACGTCGGTATCGGTAAAAACCGTATCTTGGAGTGAGAATGTTCCCATTTCACTTTCCATGGTGACCAAAGGTCAGTTAGGACATATAATAGGACAAATATTGCAAAATATTAATATGTAGTTAATTAAGCTTAATATGGTTCTAGATCATTAAAATAATGAAAAATTGTAAGAAGAATTCATGCAATTGATTATTTTGCTTTAATTCATATTAGTGCACAAACTGTGGGAGGTTTGATCACAACCTCATTTGATGTAAACTTTGATAAGAATAGGAGTCTATTAAATCACTTTTCAATGCCAACTTTTATTAAGGTAAATTGAATAAATATTAATAAAGTTTTTATTCAATGCTGGTCCAATGATGATTTCGAATCAAATCAAACAGCGCTATTTAATTCAAATTTATCCACACACTAAAGGTCAAGTTCATTATTTTTATGACATAGTTGCTCGTTGACAATGACCCGATAAACTGATAGATTGGATAAATAGGGACCAATTATCCGTCTAGCCTATATAAAAAGTAGGTGTTGTTGTTGCTGTTATTGTTGTATAAGGGGGTGGAACGAAGAAGCGCGAAATCAATCGCTATTTATTTTCCTGTCCGCCTTTGACAGGTTGATTGAAAACGAAGCGCGGCACAAAAAGATGAGATGGAATGATTTTTAATGGCCATTTAAATATAATTTAGTTTTGATGCATTGTTGAACAACTAAAAAAGGATAAAGGGGCCTCTCCTTTATTTATTTCTTTTTGGTCATCGGCATCCACAAATTGCGCAACGCTTATATATGCACAAATTACTCCGATGGAGGAAGTTAGTTACACAGTTGTGGTCATTGTTTTCCAAAGGGTTTAATGACCGAAATTCTAAGAGGTGCATTAGAAGTTTGATCTCGTCCTAATCAAATCCTTCTTTCTACAAGTCAAAATTTGAATTTTGAAATACAGGAAATGACTGAGTAGGTATATAATTATTTATTGTTTTTAAGGTTTGGTTCTGGTAGAGAATTTTAATTAACATTCCTTTTTTGCGAAAAAGAAGGTAGAACTGTTTGATCTATGTATTTGAAGATGGCGTCTAAATTAAATGTATTAGCAGCAGTATTAATTAACCCGATGTGTGTAAACAAATGAATATCTGATGATTCTGTTGACGGCTGCGTTAGTGCTCGATGTGCAAATTGATCCCTCAACATTAGCACGCACGCATATAATCAAGCAATTACAGTCCATTTAGTTTTTTGATCGACCATTGTATTCTAACTACTAATAATAATTGGGTTATCATCGTACGTTTATATCCCCCATGAAAATTACAAATGAAAGGGGGGAAATATTGCAGACAGTCGTCATTATTATGATACACATCGCGGTTTTACAAATATCGTAAGGTCAAGGAGGAAAATAAATGTCGCTTTTTGACATTTCGTCCTGATAACGCCAGTTATCTTTCCAGACATTTGTATAATAAACGATGTGTATGTATGTCTTTTGCAATTTCCATCATCCATCTCTACGGTTATGTAATTTGATATAAAAGGCAAACCAAGCGGAAAATTTTGCTAATCATCCTAGCGCGAAATTGAACGTAACAAGGGGATGAAAATGATTTCCACGCGAAAAAAATAAATATACGAACGGAATCGATTTTTCTATAATTAACCTAGTCGTTGAAAGAAAATATTTACAAATAATTATCTTTCGTCGTTCGCTTTAATAAAATCTACTTTAAATGTTTACGTAATGGTTTTTCAAACATTTTATGATATTGCCGTTGCTTTGCGGGGCCACTTGAGAAATATCAAAAAGCTGAAAGAATTTATTAATAGAATCCAATTAGTGGTTGTTCAGAGGCAACAAACTGAGATAATTCAATTATTCTCTTAATTGCAATTAAGTTCTGATAAAATTATCCAATTTTTCTAATGAATGGAAAGCTTTTTTGACTGAATTCTTGGGAACTTCTCGTTGTTTGAAAAATTTTTTAAATGTTTCTTTTAATAAATTTACGAAAGCACTCCTTGACTTATCGTCGCCAGCATTTTGATTTATTTTTTCTTTCATTAGGCGTAAAAAACCAAGGGTCTCTTCTTAGCCTCATGCTAGGATGTTAGCTATCCACATGGCAAATTTTGACTTTTTTGCAAGATAAAAAAATCATTTTTAGATTCTAAATATTGAATTTCTTTCATTATTAAATTCAGAAAAGAAATCCAAACACAGAATAATATCTTCACAATCTAAGAAGAAAAGCTTTAATTGGGAATTTGCATTTTCAATTTAAAAATATTCAAACGCCATTGGTGTATTTTACAGCAAAATTAAAAATTATAATTTGCTAAGAAATCTTTAAATATTCAAGCGACATTGATGTATTCTTGCCAATTATGTATATTGTATTTTAATTATTGTACTTAACATTGCCAAATCACTGAAGTAACTACATCTTATGCGTAATGTATAGGGCGATTATTTTTAACGACAATCACAGAAAGATGTTTATGTGATTGTCGAGACCGGCCGTTTAACGTGCCTATCTGACAGCACGGCGAAGTGCACTGAGGCTTTATCGACGAGAAGAATCCTTACGCCGGTTCCGGAGATCGAACCAGGGCTGCCTGAGTAAGAGTTGGACTCTTTACCGCGCGACCACCCACTTCCTATGTATCATTTGAGACTTTAAGTAAATTGCTTTTGTTATTAAAAAACTCGACAAAATCGATTTTAAAAACATTTCCAAGTAAGTACTTGTTTTAAACTTAGATAGGCATTGTTTTAACTAAATCTTTATTTTTAAATGTAATTTTATTTTGCATAAGACTCCCTAGTTTGACAATATGATAATTATTTTAAAAATCTAATAAGCAATTCAATTACAAATAATTGTAAACATACAAATTTATTATCATGAATATTATCATTATAAATATAAAATCTATGTAATTCTTATGTCCAGAAATGTATGTGTTATTAGTAGTGAATAATTTTTTGTTTTTTAAGTCATTATATTATCTTTTTACTTAATTTATATATAATTCAAGCAAAGAAACCTTATTAGTTATTAAACTGCAGAGTGTTTACATGTATAAATATACTTCAACTTAACAGTTAAGACATGCTTTAAAAAATAATTTAATTTCGATAAACTATTAAACAATGAAACATTATTAGTATTAAATTGTGCAACGATTGCTACTCTTTCAAGTTTTTGTCTTGCAGATTCGATTTATAATATTATATTTTAGTTTTAAAGCTTTAAATAAATTTCAAAGTTGTAAAACAAAATAATATGATTCTAAATCCTAAAATTTGCAAACTTCAAAATCATAGTGTTGTAAATGTTAATATTAAAAAGATATTGCCTTTTAAAGCTATTAAATTAAAAACCCTTCATAAAAGAATAACTATTTTATTGACACCTGCTTTGTCAAAACTAGAATTGAATTGTTAAATGAAAGCTTGTAGCTACGAGAGCTTTTCGAGATAACTGACATTAAACAAATAAGAGTCTTTAAATATAAGAATCACTAATTTCGTTAAACGCGCATTGCTCTTATCTACATAACCTTTCAACCAGTTCAAGATTATTAAGTCGGAATGGTTAAGAAGAAACTTTATGAACACCAGAAGAAAGTCGGACAACTCATTTGCTCCCCATTACAATTACCTTTTGCTTTTCTACTGTAAAATCTGTAAACTTTTTCTCACTTATTACGCTATGTTTAATAAACAAAATCTTTACAATACCGTTTAATAAAATAATAACATTGTTGCACGATTTAATTTAATGGTACGTTTTCTGCAGAAAAAGTATTTTGTTAATACTCTTAATTTTATATTTCCGTTTGTTATAAAATTTCGTTGGTAATTTATGAATTAATTGGTTATTGTTCATGATTTATTATTATTAAAATTATTATGTTTACTTTATAGCAATAAATTATATATTTCAGGTTATCGTTCTGTTTTACAAATTCAAATTACAGCGGGACTCTATTAACATCACGAACTGTTCTGTCAGAAAGTTTCCATTATAACGGCTGGTACATTGCAGAAGCAATAACGATACTGAATAAAATTGTAAAAGTAGGGTCTATGTAAGCAAGTATGCTAGAAGGGCGAGAAATCTGTAAGTGTTTCTATGTCAGTGGTACCAGGTGGCCGTTCCAAGTCAGACTCCGATTCAGGAATATGTCCAGATTATATCAGTTACTTGTTTTTAGGATTTTTTTTCTCTCTTCACTCTAAATTTTGTTACATTTGCTTTAAATTGGCCTGTTTATGTATTGCTAGGTAGCACTTTTCGTGGCAATAACCATCCCAACTAGATTGAATCTGTTGTACAGTCTGTTTGATTTAAAGCGCCCCGCTTTATAGCAACTTTATTTTCGGTCAAAAATGGTATAAATCATATATATTATTCAATGACATAAAATTCTCTATGTCTTGGTTCAGTTCATGAAAATTTTGTATCTATTAAATCGGCGTGAGAGTGATGACGTCATCAGACTTGTTTCTAAATTACATTATAGGTATTTCTTTACTGAAATCGAGAGAGTGTTGTGTTCTCTTTTCATCCATAATACATATTCATCATACTCGTACATAGGAAAATTTTCAAGAAAAACGTGAAAAGTAATTTACGACTAGTAGGCTTTGTATTCGGGTTACTTCAATTACTAAAACGGAATTATCTAGCAAGCTTAAGTTAGATAAAATAACAAAACTTTAGTTATTTAGATGGTCTTTAATATTCAATTTAGAGACCAGAATCAATTTTTACCAGAATTTAGAGAATGCCATTTAATAATATACAGGGTGTTTCTAAAAGGTCTGTACAGATACTACCAATATTCCTGAGACCAAAATGGAACGATTTAACCAATCTTACTTCTATCCAAAAGTGCAGGTGCATTAAAAATTCTAATACTAATCTAAATTGAGACCTGTGCATTATAACTACATAAAAAAACCTATGATTAATTGAATGATTCAATAGTTGACTGATTTGAAAATACTTGCACTAAAAGGTGTACATCAAAAGTTGTATTAAATTGATTAATTCTATAGTAGGTGGATCAAAATTAAATTTACAATTTGAAAACGGCCTTTTTTGCGTGTTTTTTTCTAAGATTCTACTTCTCAAGTTTGAAATCGATTTAAAATAGTTTTGTGTTCATTGTTAAATCTTTGGGAGCAGACGGATGCTTTAAATCTCGTGCCCTCTTCAAAAATACAACATCGATCATTTGCGTTACAGAAAGAAAATATAAAAAAAACGAAAGAAAGAAAAAAAGAAAAATCGGATACCTTCAGCGAATATTCACACATAACAATAGGGTGAACGGGATAATTTGTTTTGAGTAACGGTAACGTTGACATATGCATTTCCGGCGTTGAAAGGGTTAGAAATTCAGTCATTCGAATGTTTCCTGTTGGGCGCGTGCTTCGATTAATTGTACACACCTACAATATTGTCACAAATCAAATCTCTACCATTGTGTTATTACCAACCACTACCATCGAACTGTGTGAATTCACCTAATTAATAAATCCAGCATGATTTAATTGATAATTGCGATTTAATTGCTATGAACTCATGAAAAAGACATTTCCTTCCGAAGGTTCTCAAAATAGATTTATTTATGGAAGTTTACCCCATTTTACAAAATTGATTTTAGTGCTCTGTATTAGATGTACACATAAGTGTTAAATAAATAACTTGAAGCAATAACCATTTGGGGGTAGAGAATACGACGTGTTAGGAAAGATATACTTATGGATTAAATTGAAACCCATATCAAAATTTTGACGTGTGTTTACACAACGTGCTTAAATAATACATAAGTGCATGTCTAGACTGAAACTTCTTCAAGTTGCCGTTGGTTGCTCTTAATGACTCCGAAGAACAAAAAAATATTTTATCGAGCAAGAGCAATTTCTCAATGCAACTCCTTTTCCTCCCTCTTTTTCTTTAACTAGATGGACGGATGGATGGATCGAGGGTTTTAATGATATTCAGCAGGAAGAAGGTTAACTAACAACACAATGAGGCAAGTAAGGAGATATATGTATCGACAAGGACGAACTACTTCCATCGTTCGTTTCATATTACGAAATAAACCCGTCGACATTATGTAGCGTCGTCGTCATAGAAACCCCATTTTATTTACCACCACCGCCCACCACCACGCGAAGTATAACGAGAATGAATGGTCTAGATAGACCTTACCGACGTCGGGACGATTTGATATGGAAATTCAAGATTTTTATGGATAGGGGGATGGAATTTCAGAAGCTTAAAGAATTTCAAATGTGGCATCCAAAACGCACCCCTTTGATGCGTGCGTGTGTATTTACATGAAAAAGTTTTGCTGAAATTTCAACCCTTTCAGCTTTTTTAAGGGTATAACTCAAAGCAGAAAAAATAATAAAAAGTTGGACACAAAATGCAAATCTTTTAAAACTCCTAATATGAGGGATAGAATGAACGAAGGCGACATTGACAATATGCGAAATCTATTCACGAATTGTTATGAATTCAGACTTGGAGAAAATTCGCGAACAGGAGCCTAAAAAGAGAGAAGTGTGAGACACCGATAAGTACACAGTAGCATAATTGGTAGACCCTTTTTGCTCTCAGTAGCATATTTATCACATTCGAAACAATTATATCATTTATGATAATTTATTTATGATTTATGATAATTGTTTACACTAAAACAGTCAAGTTCCTCATCGTTTCTGAGTAAGATTTTATTCTTGACTTTTGAGTTTTTTTACTCTGCATGGGGAAAATATTGCCTATTTAGAGTGGATTGTTGTAAAACTTTTGAATAATTTGTTTTCTATTTAGATTAAAATTTAGAGTAAAAGTAGTGTAGTTTTCCAAGATACAAAATAAATTATTTATTTATTTATTGCAATGCAAACATACATAAAAAGTATATAGTATACACAATTAAAACATAAGAACGTATTGAAAAAATATATACGAGCCCAGTGGGGACACTTCTACTTTGGTTACAGGACACCCCGGAACATTTACTTCGAAATTGTTTTTCTTGGACCATGGTATGGTTGCTAATTGTTGCTAGAGTGAACTACTGCTCGTGCTCCATGCCAACTCTCATGAAACTCCTATTAGGAGATTCCTTTGCAGCGCTCTGTGAACCCCAAAGTTCAAAATTTCTACAATTATAATGTAATTACTTTTTTGTTCATCAAATTTTATATATATTTAATGCTTTTACTTACCTAATTTCTTAATACCTTTGTTTATTGTTTGGCAATAAAACACTGAATATGAATTATTGAAAAAAAGTACGACACCGTTGGATATCAATATTAAATAGTTTACTGTTGAATATGTATTATAAGTTTCTAGGTGCTGCTGTCTTAAGCCCACCATTCACGATCCAACCCCGCAGTACGATTGGGTTGGATACGACGAAATTGAAGTATTTTTGAACGTGTGTATGCGCGACCAACCAAATTGGTCCAATTTCGACGGCAGACAAACACGACAGACTGCAGCAGTACGATTGTGTTGGTTGCAACGACATTTGAACGTATATGTAGTTAACTGATTCGGCTGTACAATTAGTAATAGCATAAGCGTCCCTAAGTCGGTCAGCCGCTCGTATGTCCGGGGCTCCGGGGACTAGTGAGGCCCAACGAGTTAGTGGGGGCTCGCGTCGAGCTCCTTATTTTAATCAATAACACAATATATATCGTACACATTAACAAAATAGACTGGAAGACGGATAGTTAATATAATAAGTTCTTATACCTAACGCGCACCAAATTTCCAAACGTCTCACCTTTTGAACGTTTTTATAAACGGGCAAACGGTGAGACGTTTGTAACGCAATAGTTCCGCGCGGCTGGTCAGACTATAAGTAATAAAACTACTGATAAGGGTAGTGAGAAAATCGCGCCCGGCCCATCTAGCAACACTGTTTACATCGGTACCGCGTCAACGACGAGTGCGCGTTGCATCGCCAGTCGTCCGCGAACATTTTGTATAACAGTTTTCTAACTGTATCCTTTATACAGGGTTTAACTGGTATAACCAAAAACCTCGTAATGGGGGGGGAGGATAGCTGTAATGACTTAGAACATATTTTCCTTATCAAGATGTGGTCCTTTCTGCTAGTTAGTTTTCGAGGAAATGCACTGGGAATGCACGAGGAAACATAACTGAAATAATAGTCCCTAATGTGTAGATCAAAAGTGTCAATGGTCATAAAGTCCAAAAATTATAGTTTGTGAATTGGAGCCGTTTGAAGTTGAATAATGCAAAAGTTGTCAATTTCAAACCGCTGTCAGTCGAATACTATACTTTTCTGGAGTGTGCACCCGTTGACACTTTTGAACTACACACTAGGGACTACCGTTTACCAAATTTTTAAGAGTCTTAGCCGATAACCATTTCAGAAAAGAATACTAGCGTGTGACAAAATTTGTCAACTTCAAACGGTTGTAATTCGTAAAGTATAATTTTTTGGACTTTTCAAGTGGAAGTTTCACACTCACACGCAGTAAAAAGACGTGAATATATTTGCACTAACGGGTGTCTAGTTATAACTGTTAAAACTTTTCAATCTGAAAAGTTAGTAAAATTAACGGGAATTTCAAAATTTTACAAATCTAAACTTAATGTAGGTAGTATTATTTATGTACCTGCTTTTGGTCTAGTCAATATAATTTTGATCTCTAAATTTTGCTTAGTTGTTCATTACGTTTTAGATTGTATAGCTACATTAAGTTATTTTAAGATTTGTAAAATTTTGATAGCAAATTCCCGCCAATTTTAGTAGCTTTTCAAATTGCAAATTTTCAACACTTATAACTAGTCGAAGTCAAATACAGCAGACAGCTGATTGTCGCCATTTTTTGTTAATGTCGTTATTCGTTTTATTTACTCTAACTAGAGTGACATGAACACTAACAAAAATTTTTTTACCAATTTAGATCACTTTTTAACGGTTTTTCTTCTCTTAAAAAATTTAAATTAGAATGGATTTTGTTCTACTTTTAAAGTAGAATACTATTAGATTGAATATTCAATCTATATAGAGTTAATTAATAATATAGAGAGATATTGATTTTGATATAAGAATAGAGTGAAAAAAATGTTTTTCTTCTTTCCAATGAAACCTTCAAAATAGATGCATTAATATCAAAAATCTAGCTGAATCTTAGAAGATAAAACTGTAGGAAGAATCTTAACAAATTTTTAACACTCGCTTATTTGATCATGGATTATTAAAAAACTGAAAAGTTAAAAGGCCAAAAACAATTTAGGCGAATTGTCAATAAAAGTGACTGAAAACAAAAAAGCCGAACATAATTTGGGCAAAGTTAAACAAACCTGACCAGGCCTTTCAGGCGTCCTAATTCCTTCAATTTGTTTTTATCTTGGTCCGGTGCTGGACGAGTGGTGTCAGTGCATCACTCGTGTTCAAAGAGTCGTGGGTTCGAGTCCCACTTGGGGCGACGGGATTTTTCTAATTGGGAAATTCCGCCAGCTCAACTATAGGTGTGTGTATTCGTGTTGCATGTTATATGAGGGACGTATGACCTTAGCTGTTGATTCCCCCGTAGTGTAGACGGAAATAAAACAAAAAATGTTTAATCTTTCGGCACTTCATAATCAACATCTATCTTAACATCATTTGAAAAATTAAACCAAATAAGAAAAGGATTATACTATCTTAATCTAACGAAAGATCCTAATAATCTTGATAGAGTAAGTAGTAACAAGAAAATGAAACAATTCTGAATCTGGGCTAGAATAGTCCTTTTCTATACTACTATTATTAATCACAATATTCTTTAAAAGATGCGTGTTTCATCCTATACGCATAAATTCTTCTTTTTCATTTGTTGACATTACTGGAAAGAAACCTTGTATAAATGATGTCATTCATGTTCATATAAAATTAACACTAATCGAGGACATACATACAAACACACACACATAATTACACAATTAATTTTTATTATTAAACTTTCTCATATTTTAGGTATCTCGCAATAAATACAGTTACATACTGTCTCTGTCCGGCCTAGATACACTATTTCTAAAATACTTTTTGCCAAACATTTTCGTTATGAAAATTTAAAAAAGTGTAAACATTCCTTCTTCTATTGGAATTTTAATTAAAAATTCCGTAATTCTACACACATAAATAATTACGAAACCAAGTAGTATTCGAATACTTTAACAAGGAAATACATGCGAACCGACATGTATTTTTTTCCATGTTTATTCCTTTCTTCGATACAAATTAGCATTTTAATATCCCGCTGAAACAGCACGTGCGTGTACGCGCGCCTGTGCGCACCTATGCATGTAAGATATATGCATTTTAGGTAATTCAAATGACCAAACCATCTGCGTTTACCACCACCCAGGCGTGAACCGAATTTGAATATGTAAATCGATTACGCAATCCCTTTCATGTAATTACAACTTGCAGATAGATCACTTCGTGTTTGAATTACTAAAACTAATTTGGTTGTAATCATTAGAAGTCCGGTGCTGATCAATTGGAAGGTTTTTTGCCACTGTGCAGCGGATCGTTATTATGTGTACCAATGAAAGGATTCAATTTTATTAAAAATATTTTTTAAGTTTTAATTAAAAATCTTTTTGTCCTTTCTGGAATTATTTATTAACATTATTATATAGAGAAATTAGAATTGTATTATTAAATATTCATTATTTTAACGGTTTTTCTCCACTATTAAATTATTAATAGTAATAATTAAGGTATGAGTTATGGCTATTATTATCAGTTTCAAGTTATATTTATAATACTTCTAGGTTTTGCATTTCAAATGGAATAAAATTATGAAATGATATTAATGGTATGCATACATGAGGAATTTTAAAAGGCTTTTTCCTTGTTTCTAATGAGATTGCAGTTTCTTTTAAAAATTTATCATTAGCGGCGTCGCAATGTTATATACGTTATTATCTTTTCCAGTCTCTTCACTATTTATATTATTATTTCCTATTTTTCTTACATATTTTGCAAATAATTAGTTAAATCAGCACATTTGTTTACTTAAGACGTTTCCGATTACGTAAACGTTCATTTCATCTAATAGTTTCTGCGTCTTTTACTGATATGACAAAACTTACTATCTCAACTTATTCATAGATTTATTTATTCATCAAAATGCTTCTTCATTCGATTCATTCAGTCGTTGTATGACATTCATTCATTCATCGATTTATTCGTTCATACATCGATTGATTCATTCATTTACCTATTCATTCATTCATTCCTCTTTTTATTTCATTCACCGATTTAACATATGTACGACCATATGACCATCTATCATTCCTTCAATCATGAATTAATTTGTTAGTTCATTCATACAATCGTTTATTTAATCGATTCCTTTTTTCTTCGCCGTTTCATTCACTTATTCAATCATTAATTCTTTTATTCATTTTTCGATTCATTCATTCATTCACTGATTCAATAAATTATTTATTCGTTTCGTGCATTCTTCTTCTCTCAATTTATTCATCTATACATCGGTTAGTTTTGTTTATTATTCGATCGAATTCATCGATTTTGAATTCATCAATGGGTTTATTCAATTGTTTGTCCATCTATTCATCGACTCATTCATAATTCTGTCATTCATTCACCGATTGATTAATTGATTCTTTCATTCATCATATCATTTACTTATCCATCGATTAATTAATTCTTTTATCGCTTTATTAATTCATTCGCCCATTGACCTATTCATCGATGGACTTATTCACTCATCGTTTTTTATCAATTTATACTTACATAGATAGATACTACACCGACTTATTTATTCATTTACAAATTGGCACTTAATTCCTAGTTACTCGTCGTTTTATTTACTCACTCTGATTCATTGCTTTATTTATTCGCTTATTCAATGATACACAAATTCGTCTATTCATCGATTCCTTCATTTGTTTGTTAAATAAATCACCGATTTATTTACCCTTCATTGATTCATTCAAACCGCTTGACTCCTTCCAATTGTCAAGTTATAATTTAGTCATCGATTGATTCGCTTTTTCATCAATACCTTCATTTATACATTTAGCCATTTATGCACCAATTTAATAATGTATTTATCGTTTTTGTTTTTTAATTAATCATCGGTTCATTTATTTGCGAACTCATTTTATTCATTCACTGATTAACTTATTTATTAATTGGCTATTCAACGGTTGTTCATTTATCGAATCATTTACTTATCCATCGATTAATTAATTCTTTTATCGCTTTTAATTCATTCGTCCATTGACCTATTCATCGATCGACTTGTTCGCTCATCGTTTTTTTATCTATTCATACGTAGATACATAGTACACCGATTTATTTATTCATCCACAAATTGCCTCTTATTACCTAGTTATTAATCGTTTTATTCACTCACTCTCTGATTCATTGCCTTATTTATCCACTTATTCAATGATACACCGATTCGTCTATTCATCGATTCGTTCATTTGTTTGTTAAATAAATCACCGATTTATTTACCCTTCATTGATTCATTCAAACATCTTATGACTCCTTCCAATTGTCAAGTTATAATTTAGTCATCGATTGATTCGCTTTTTCATCAATCCCTTCATCCATACATTCAGCCATTTATACACCAATTTAATAATTTATTCATCGTTTTTGTTTTTTAATTAATCATCGGTTCATTTATTTGCGAACTCATTTTATTCATTCACTGATTAACTTATTTTTTCATTAGCTATTCAACGGTTATTCGTTTATCGAATCATTTACTTGTTCATCGATTCATTAATTCTTCTATCGCTTTTAATTCATTCCTCTATTGACCTATTCATCGATTGACTTATTCGCTCATCGTTTTATATCTATTCATACGTAGAGAGTTAGTACATCGATTTATTTATTCATCCACAAATTGCCCCTTAATTCCTAGTTATTAATCGTTTTATTCACTCACTCTCTGATTCATTGCCTTATTTATCCACTTATTCAATGATACACCGATTCGTCTATTCATCGATTCGTTCATTTGTTTGTTAAATAAATCACCGATTTATTTACCCTTCATTGATTCATTCAAACATCTTATGACTCCTTCCAATTGTCAAGTTATAATTTAGTCATCGATTGATTCGCTTTTTCATCAATCCCTTCATTCATACATTCAGCCATTTATACACCAATTTAATAATTTATTCATCGTTTTTGTTTTTTAATTAATCATCGGTTCATTTATTTGCGAACTCATTTTATTCATTCACTGATTAACTTATTTATTCATTGGCTATTCAATGGTTATTCATTTATTGAATTCATTACTTATCGATTAATTCAATCATTCGTTGATCTACTCGAGTATTCATCGAATCACTCATTCATTTACTGGTTTATTCATTAACTGATTGTTTCATTTAATCATACATATCAATCAATCACACTCTGATTCATTCATTTATTCAACAATTGATTCAAACATATTTCATTAATTAACGATTCAATCATTTATTGATTTATTTTTGGTATAGGAATCGGAGTAGCCGAGCATCACTCGTTTCTCATGGCACCGATACTATGATTATTTAGTCGAATATGGGAGAATTCTCCCAGTAAAGATTTTTATCGTGCCAAACATTACATTGACACGGGGTCTACAGTTTTACTTTCTATCTGAAACGAAGGCATGTTTTAATTTTTCTCCACTATAAAAAGCAAACGTACAAACCACTAATTCATCGAAACATCATTTTTTTTAATTAAGTTTAGCGTTATCAACTGTAAGGTAATTAGAAGCGACAATGGAAAATTAAATTAGATGATTTATTCATCGATACATAATTTTGATCATTTACTGAATTATCCAACGGCTCGTGCCTTCATCGATCGGTTGATGAATAAATTCATTTATTCATTCATTCAACACAGTTAATTTATTCATTGATCCAGCTTTTTATTTATCAATTCGTTCATTCACTCCTGTCAATTTATTCAGTTATACATAGATTCATTCATTTGTTAACCGAGTCATTTATTCACTCAGCGAATCATGAATTCTTCAAATTAATTCATTCATCCTCCTTCATCAGTCATTTATCAGTTCGTTCGTTCATCCAACCATTTATTTATTTATTCATCGTCTCGTTCTCTCGTTCATTGATTCATTTGTTTATGCATCGATTCCTTCATTCATTTACCGATTATTTTCCGTTTATTTATTGGTGGTTACCTTCATTCATTCACGTATTCACCGATTTATTCATTATAGCTGAAAGTGCTGATGTAGTGCTGAATATTTTCTGTTGAATCTAGCGAAGCCGGTTCGTACGTTAACCTGAAGCTAAAGTTTTTTTTTCCTTTAAATAAAAGAAAATATAATCCATATAGAACTAAAAATGATAAATCCTAACAAATTTTATTTAGATAGGTCTCCTAATAAATCTAAATGATTGAATAATTAATTAGAGAAAGAGAAAAAATGCATGTCCAAACACACAAATTAAAAAAAACTAAACCTTCAATGACGAATTTCAAAAAATCGAAGTTTAGTTGGCATTAATTTAAAAAAAAATGGTAGACTGAGTGCGTATGCTTGTTGAATAATTTGCACATTATTCGAAACATGCCAATTGTAAACAGTCCAAGAAAACAAGCTGATATAACCAATTAATCATTTCACTTGCTGTAAACATATTAAAATATTTTTGTTTTGCACAAGGCTATTTCAAATAAAACTAAATAGTGTCAACAATCAATAAATTTATTACTGATGCAATGTTTTTCTAGGATCTTCATTAAAGTATTGTAACGGGAGAGAAAAGGAACGAACCTCTTTTCGAGCGACAGGTGGTGTGTTCTGCCGCCTTCGAGAAAATGACGCATCGTACAAGCATGTAAATTAGACGTGGTTTATTCTAGCATTTTCTAAGAATCCAGCGATTTCTGGTGCGTTTATATGAAGATATAAAAGCGGATGGCGGATAAAAGAGGGTCAGTCAACAGCAAGTCATTAACTGTGTATTACAAAATAAATAGTGAATATAAATGTTGTATTAGAAACTCATAGTCTGTAAATAATAGTTTTAATGGTTTATAATCATAGCGTTAATTTATAGTGTATTCATTAGTGTATAGAAATAAATATTTGTTTGTGAATAGACGATTTAAACAGCACTTGTATTATTATTTTTAGAAAGAACGTTACAGTGGTGTTACAGGTGTGAGGTTTTAAAATAAATAAAATCGCGTAATAATTAAATAAAGTGCTGTGAGATTAAATTTTTAGTGTTAAAAATAATTTCAACAAACAATTAAGATGGCGATGAAATTGTTGAAAGATCTGAAAGTAATAGACTTGAAACATGAACTGGAAGAACGAGATTTGGAAACAACTGGCCTTAAAAACGTGTTAATAAATCGGCTAAAAGAATGGCTTATAGAACAGCAAGAAGATCCTGAAAGTTTCCTCTTCGAAATACCTGGACCCGCAATTGATACTAGTTTGTTGTTAAGTAAAATGGAAGAAAGTTCTAGAAAAGCCGAAGAAAATTCTAGAAAGTCCGAAGAAAATGTTAGAATGCTAAAAGAAGAACTACTGGAAAAGTCCGAAGAGAATTCTAGAATTTTAAAACAAGAATTACTTGAAAATACTAAAGCACTGGAAGAAAATGTTAAAATGATGAAAGGAGAATTGTTGGAAAATGTCAAAGCGTTGGAAGATAAAGTTTTCGAAGAATTTTTGGAGAATGCCAGTGCGTTAGGACTATTGGAAGGTAGATTGGCGGAACAAGATAGGGTAATAAAGATGGTAGAAGAGAAAATAGCCCAAATGCAATTACCACCAACAACTAAGAAAGACGATATGATCGAAATGCTGGAAGATAGAATGAGGCAACTACGGTTTCCCTCAACTTCTGAGTGGCCGTTTAATGAAGTAAAGAAACAATTTAAAGAAGAAAAGGTTCCTGCCGTAGGGATAAAAGTAAAACCACCCACGTTCGATGGAAAGATACCTTGGTCCACCTACTACAAACAATTTGAGGCGGCCGCTGGGGCCAACGGATGGACAGGCAAGGAAAAGGCCGTTTCTTTAACTGTGGCTTTGCGTGGAGACGCGTTGAACGTCCTGCAAACAATCCCAGCAGGACAGGAAAATGATTACCAATTGTTAGTGTCTAGATTGGAAATGAGATATGGAGACGCGCATCTTCAACAAGTGTATCACGCGCAAGTGAAGAATCGTATCCAGAAGAATGGAGAAAGCCTGCAGGAGTTTGAAGCCGATGTTGCGCGGCTTGTCCGATTGGCGTACCCTACGGCACCCGATTCATTTCTGGGACAACTGGCTGTGCAGACCTTCATTGATGGGTTAAGAGACGGAGAAACACAACAATCATTGAGGCTAGCACGACCAAGAACAACTGATGATGCGCTTGCTCACGCTTTAGAATTTGAAGCTGCAAAACAAGCGTCCCGAGGTCACGGGCGTGTTCGGGCCGTTGTGGAGGAAGAAGAAGGTTCTAAAGATCACCTAGAGGAGTTAGTACTGAGAGTTCTTCGGAAGGAAGAAAGCCGTAAGAAGAATCATCAAGAAGTTCGAGGGCCTCGTTGTTGGAACTGCGGCGAACAAGGACATGTAGAACGCCGTTGTCCCAAAATAAGAAAAGTACAACCGTCGGAAAAGTTAAAAAGGGTTGGCAAGAGGGGGCGAACGTTGACTGCGAGTGAAGATGCCCCGGAGATCACGATCCATGCCGTAACATCAAAGAATAGTAATGGCGGTTTGTTTGTAGATGGAAAGATTGCTAACCGAACCGTTCCACTACTTATTGATACGGGGGCGACAAAATCCATCGTACGCCCTGATGTTCTACAATCAAGTATTAAATTGTTACCGACAACTACTCAACTCCGTACAGCAACAGGTGAAGTGATACCAACACGCGGAGTGGTGAAGATGAAGATTGGCATTGGAAGTGAAGAATGTGATCATGAGGTGCTGGTAGCCGATATCACTGATGACTTCATCTTGGGAATGGACCTCCTGAGAAAATTTGGTTTTACGTTGGATTTGAAAGAGGGTGTTTTGAAGGTCGGTAACGAAGAACTTCCTTTGCACCCACGAGAAGATCCGGTTGTAAGGGTTTTGTTGACTGAAGATGTGATATTGCCGGGTCAAAGTGAGATGGTTGTCGAGGCGGGTTTGGATGGAGATCTTCGGGTAGGGTGTGTGCGAATGATGGAGCCTGTTTGTGATAAGAAGATCCATAGTGGCATACTGGTGGGAAAAGCGCTGATCAAGGTTGGAAAGAGAGTACCGGTGAGAATTATGAACGTTAATGTGGATCCGGTGACATTGAAGAAGAGTACCCTTGTGGGACAGTGTGTGCCAGTATTCCGAGTAGCCAGGTGTATGGCTGATGTTCCAAAACCAGTGCCCAAAGACCATGGTGGAAAATTAGTGGGTATGGTTACTAGTTCGTGCGAAGACCTTAACAGAACGGAAGTGAAAGAGGTACAGGGTTTGGTTCACCGATACCAAGATATCTTCGCTCTTGACGATAGCCAGAAGGGACGGACAAATATAGTAAAACATAAAATCAATACAGGCAACTCTATGCCTGTCCGTCAGCAGCCGAGGCGTCTACCTCTAGCAAGGCGAGCAGAAGCCGAAAAGATTATTACTGATATGGAAGAACAAGGGGTCATCGAGCCATCCAGCAGTCCATGGGCATCACCGGTGGTCCTGGTCAGTAAGAAGGACGGGTCAACGAGATTTTGTGTGGACTATCGGCAGCTTAATGACGTGACCAAGAAAGACAGCTATCCCTTACCACGCATCGACGACACGTTAGATACCCTGTCTGGTTCGCGATGGTTTTCGACTTTGGACTTGAAGAGTGGTTATTGGCAAGTTGAAATGGAACCTGAAGACCGGGAGAAGACCGCGTTCACTATTGGTTCTGGACTATGGCAGTTTACAGTTATGCCTTTTGGTCTATGTAACGCTCCGGCCACCTTTGAGCGTCTAATGGAGACCATCCTGAGAGGGTTGTCGTGGAAGACCTGCCTGGTATACCTAGATGATGTGATTGTAGTCGGAAAATCATTCAACGAACATTTGAAAAATCTAGAGGAAGTGTTCCGAAGACTACGTGGAGCCAATCTGAAACTGAGTCCGAAAAAGTGCCACATATTCAGAAAGGAAGTGAAATATCTCGGGCACGTCGTATCACAAAATGGAGTGGCAGCCGACCCCGATAAGATTCGTGCTGTTCAAGAGTGGCCAACACCGAAAGATAAACACCAAGTTCGTAGTTTTCTTGGGTTATGTACCTACTATAGGCGTTTCGTTCCTGGGTTTGCCAATATAGCGAAGCCTCTGACAAGGCTAACTGAAGATGGACGCGAGTATGTTTGGAGCGGAGAGTGTGAAACAGCTTTCCAACAGCTGAAGCGTGCCCTGACAACCGCACCAATATTGAGTTATCCACGGACAGAAGGGAAATTCATACTTGACACAGATGCAAGTAATCTGGCCATTGGGGGTGTACTTTCTCAGATACAGGATGGACAAGAAAAGGTCATCGGCTATTTTAGTAAGGTTTTGTCTAAAGCCGAAAGGAATTATTGTGTGACCAGAAAAGAACTATTGGCCGTCGTGAAGTCCGTTGAGCACTTTTACAAATACTTGTACGGACGGAAGTTTTTATTGAGGACGGACCATGCAGCGTTGAAATGGCTTCTACAATTCCGTAATCCTGAAGGCCAGGTCGCAAGGTGGATCGAACGATTACAAGGATACGACTTTGACACCGAACATCGAGCGGGCACTAGTCATCGAAATGCCGATGCTCTTTCAAGAAGACCCTGTCCAACGGATTGCCGTCATTGCTCTCGTTTGGAAGAGAGGGTTTGCCAAGTATTAAGGACTACCATCGTCAACGACAATTGGTTGCCGGAAGAATTGCAACGACAGCAGGAGGCTGATCCCGAACTAAAAATGGTACTGGAATGGAAGCGCGTGGGAGAAAGGCCTGCCTGGGAGGCCGTCAGCCCTTTCAACAGAACGCTCAAAGCATATTGGGCCCAATGGGAGTCCTTGAAGGTGGAAGACGATCTCCTGAAGCGAGTACTGGAGAGTGAAGATGGCACCACCATTAGGTCTCAGTTCGTGGTTCCAAGAAGCCGAGTGGCTACAGTATTGCGACATCTCCATGACGGTGCCTCCGGAGGACACTTCGGTGTGAAAAAGACCTTGGAGAAAGTTAGGGAGCGTTTTTATTGGGTCAACTGTAAAGAAGACGTGAAGGAGTGGTGCCGGAAATGTGAACTATGTGCCACTGGCAACGGACCCTTGGGGAAACGAAGAGCACCCATGAGGCAGTACAATGTGGGTAGTCCTCTGGAGAGAATAGCTATAGACATTGCCGGACCATTTCCCGAAACTGACGATGGGAATAAATACATCTTAGTGGCAATGGACTATTTTACCAAATGGCCAGAAGCATATGCCCTACCAAACCAGGAAGCTGCGACTGTTGCTGACATACTAGTCAAAGAGTTCTTCAGTCGTTTCGGAGTGCCCATGGAGCTGCATTCGGATCAAGGCCGTAATTTCGAGTCTGTACTCTTTGGAGAAGTCTGTCGATTGTTGGGCATTCGCAAGACTCGGACCACACCGTTACATCCGCAGTCCGATGGAATGGTAGAACGCATGAATCGGACAATGGGCAAATATTTGGCCAAGGTCGTCTCCGATCATCAACGAGACTGGGACCAATACCTGCATCTGTTCCTGATGGCTTATCGTGCATCGGTCCACGAAACAACCGGTCAGTCACCAGCGTCTGTAATGTTTGGACGCGAGTTACGGTTACCGTGTGATCTGGAATTTGGGTCTCCACCTATAGAGCAGGAGGTAGCTGGAAATGATTATGTCATCAACTTAAAGAAGAAGTTGGAGGATATTCACGACCGAACCCGAAATAATAGTCGAATCGCGAGTGACCGGATGAAGGCTACGTACGATGTGAGAGCCCAAGAAGGAGGGTTTCAACCTGGAGAGCTTGTCTGGTTATACAACCCGCAAAGGCGTCGTGGCTATTCTCCAAAGTTACAGCGAAATTGGGAGGGTCCATACCAGGTGAAGAAACGAATAAATGACTTGATTTATCGCATCCAGAAATTGCCAAGGGGGAAACCAAAGGTGGTACACTCCAATCGTCTGGCGCATTGTGAGGGAAATAATGACGCAGTCCCGGATCGGAAAGATGAGGCCGAGGTGGCTATCAAAATCGTAAGGCCTGAAGATGATCAGCCAACCTTTAGAGAATTTATGGCTGCGTTCTCTGGAACTAGAAAAGCGCGATTCGGAGTCACGACTGAGATGCAACAAGATCTCTTCCGGGTCCCTGGTGATTATTCCATTGCCCACTGTGTCTCCGCGGATCTCCGTATGTCCAGGGGGATCGCAGTAGTGTTTAGAAATAAATTTGGACGGCTGAATGAACTTCGAGAACAAAATCCCTCTGTTGGTAAATCCTTACGCTTGCCTGATCATGACCGATCCATTTACTACTTGGTAACCAAGCAGTTTTACTACCAGAAACCGAGTTACGCCGACTTGTGGAGGGCACTATGGAATTTGAGAATCGAGTTGCTTACCAGGGGAATTAACAAATTGGCAGTTCCCAAACTCGGCTGTGGGCGAGACCAGCTGGATTGGAGAATCGTTAGAAACATGCTGGAAGTTGTCTTTAGAGGTACGGACGTCAAGATCTTCGTCTGCAGTTTTGACCCACAGCCCGCATTAAGGCCAACGAAGAGTGTAGACTGTTATTTCTACCGTAATGGAACGTGTAGTCGAGGTGAAGACTGTCGATATCGTCATGACCCGTTCTACAGGAACCAGAGCATAAAACCTGTTCTGGGACAGAACAGACTTGAAGAGGGGGGCAGTGTAACGGGAGAGAAAAGGAACGAACCTCTTTTCGAGCGACAGGTGGTGTGTTCTGCCGCCTTCGAGAAAATGACGCATCGTACAAGCATGTAAATTAGACGTGGTTTATTCTAGCATTTTCTAAGAATCCAGCGATTTCTGGTGCGTTTATATGAAGATATAAAAGCGGATGGCGGATAAAAGAGGGTCAGTCAACAGCAAGTCATTAACTGTGTATTACAAAATAAATAGTGAATATAAATGTTGTATTAGAAACTCATAGTCTGTAAATAATAGTTTTAATGGTTTATAATCATAGCGTTAATTTATAGTGTATTCATTAGTGTATAGAAATAAATATTTGTTTGTGAATAGACGATTTAAACAGCACTTGTATTATTATTTTTAGAAAGAACGTTACAGTATGAAATTGTACAAACTGATGAAATGGTGCAGAAAATTATAAAATTAATTAATTTTCCAAGGTTTATATCTGATTAAACTGGAACAATCTAATAATAATTATGCAACATTTTAAATTTAATTATTGCAATACATTTAAAAGGCTTTTCCCCATTATGCAAATTTAATTAAAAAAAAGCATCAATTACAATGAAAATATCTTTTTTATCGTAATTTATTGTTTATTTTAAACTCTAAACATAAATCAATAGCTGTTGGTAAAGTTTAAACTGATGTTTGCTAATGTTTTACATATGTATGGGCTGTATTTAGGAGCGAAAAGCTTTTTCGAAACTTGGTCACACTTGATGAAGTTTTGATAAACATGCAAATGTTAATTTTAACTTTTAAGTGAATGAAGTTAATTAGTTTTAACATTTTCCGGTAATTACAGTTTACAAATAGCTTTTGTATTTTTTATTAATAAAGAGTAATTTTGTTATATAATGTAGGGTTAATGTAACGTATGCTTAAGTGGAGTATTATGTGGTTAGTGCTCTTTCCTCATTTAATATTTATCAGATAATAATCACTGTAGAGACGTGCATTTTAGTAAAGCATAAAACCACTATGTCAACGGAGCGAAGCAATTTAAACTACAATACTGCAATGTAACACAAGCGGGGGCTTGAAAAATGGTGGGTTTGCAATATCTTTGCCGCAAAGACATAAAGTGAAAAGGGGTCTATTTAAAATAAACAACGTGAATTAAAGAAGTTGTCAGTGGCGTGGCAAGTTTTATATAACAGCTTTTGTATTTCTAAACTAAAAGATGAGCTAATCAAGGGTTTCTTTTAGGCGAGGTCACCTAAATTGCACGCCTCTACTCATTACTTCTGCTGTAAGCTTTGCCAGGGATGGGACGTTATTTGTCTAATGAACCTGTCGGAGGAACTTTTCGTGTCTTCTTCTAATTAATTTTACCATGTATTGCTAGTTTCTGTAGCCCCCCTTCTGATTACGTGTCCAAAGATTATCAAGATTTCAATCATAGGATACAGCCCTGCCTGACTGCTTTCCCCACTTTGGAATTTTCTCACAGTTTCTGATTCTTATATACTGTTAATTGCAAATGAGACTGATCAGATGTTCAGATACAGTCCTTTCTATAAGAATGTTCGATAACTAGGAGGTCCCAACGCAAAAAAAGTTCAGTGTCAGAAGCTTTCATGTTGTCCAAGAAACATAGTAATGCCAGTATTTTATTCGTAGTTCTCCATTATTTGCCTTATGTTCAATCATTGTTCTGGAGTGCCGCGGTCTAGGCAAATCCCCTCTTCTGGAATGTATGGTAAGAGGAACGGCTTTAATCTCTTTTGGATTATGTGCAAGAATGCCTGATGTGGAAAATAAGTACCATAGTCCTATAGTATCTGTATCCGTGGTACTATGGAACCATATAGCCTAGTTAGTGTAGTGACTAACGTTTTCTGGTATCTCTCACACAAGCTGACCAGGATCGAATCCCAGTAACGCACAGTAACGTGTGGGAATTGTGCTATACCATCTGTAAGTCGGCTGCAGCCGAAATGCACGACGGGTCTGCGTAATAATAATCTCCCTTCCTCTCGCACAAACTTATAGCTTCTGGGGCCTGGTTTCCAGGATATCCATCGTCTAATACCATCTTTTACATATCAAATTGCATGCAATTTTATTTTGGTGGTTGATGAACGATCCCAATGCCCGTTTCATCTAGAACCTTCAGCATTTCTGGGATTATTATGTCTGATTCTACCGATTTGTTGTTTTACAGCTTTCGTATGACTGATTCTATTTATGTTGTATTTTGTGGTGTTATAGGTTTTCAAATGGTCTTGATTGATCGCTCATTAGTTCTTTGCAATAATTGCGCTACTTGCTAATATCGATCTTTGTTATTGTTAATGTTCTCTTTGGTGTTTTGATATTAGAGAAAAGATCTTTGGGTTCATTATTTTAAGCGTGTTATTCTATCTTCGATAAGTTTGTTTTTATCTCATTTACTCGGGTTATGTATAGTTTTTGTTAGCTTGTTGTAATGTTTTATTTGTCTTTGTTCTCTTTATTTATCCTTTCTTTTCTTCTTCTTTTCTCGATGATTTTCTACGTTACTTCAGTTATCTTATGTCTATTGCGGATTTGTGATACTGATGCCGATACCTGTCTAATAGCTTAATGGAGGAGAATTGAGATAGGATCTATCAGCGCGTTACCTACTTATGTCAAGAGCTGCAAGTTCACACTGGTTGGAGTGAGGTTACTATCCACCCTCTAGTAGCTCTCCAGAGTAGTGTCCAATCCTAATCGCTAAACTTGGACAATTGCCCACCCGATGTCCCACATATACCACAATTCTCCATTGGCATAGGCCTGGTGTACGTCTGACAGCGTCTCGTTAACTTCTACCGAACCCCAGGAGGTACCACTCCGTTCTCCACACGCAGTTCCATAGCCCCGCGATCCACAAATAGCGGCCCGAACAATGCCAGTTGTACCAAGGGAGTTGTATGGTTGGCGTTACGTCTCGCGTTATGACTGGAGTTCCCATTCCTTAGTTTGGGGATGGTCCAACATCTAGAACAAGGCTGGACTCCATGACGCGAGAGTAACTATAGCAAGGTTTATCCCGGCAGTGACCCGCTGATTATTGTTCTTGGGGAAACCGTTTTGCCAGGTGCTTTCGCTGGTGTAGTCAATACTAGTCAATACACTCAGATACAGCGAAGACAACTTTGCTAGGGATCAGTGACTTCACTTAATACTTTCCGGTATGGCTGTGCCTAGGAAAATTATACCTGGGGAAACACCTTGAAGATGAATTGATACGAATACGACACTTAGCATCTACTTCAAGGTAGAGTCGGATGGGGCTCTATTAAGATCTATTAGTATATCTTAAGCAGGCCTAGGACCAAGCCCAGCCACATTGAGGTTGGACTCAGTAGGGCAGTGTAAGTCCACATGCTGGACTAGGGGTGATGAGACTCCCTCGGATACGGACCTCGATGGCTGAGCTCATTAATACATAGCTCCGGCACTAGCCTGCAGAGCTAGTGAAGGGCGCATAGGCACTAGGCTCCCACCAGTGAACTGGTAGCTTTTACAAAAATAAGTGATGCGCTAATTGAGCGTAACTCAATTCGTTGACTTAGGGGGCGTGGCCATAAGCTAATTTAGGTGGACCACATTAAATAAAACTTGACATTCATGTACTTAGGGATCCATATATACGTAGACAGCCTTCTACCTGGTGACACGGTTTCCCATAGATTCGATGAAGCGGAGGAGAGGGGTACCGAAAACTACAAACTTAATCAACTTTCCATGCCAGGGCCAGACCCATATTCACAAGAAATTGCCAAACCTGGCGACAGCAGACGCAAGAGCCCAGCCCCAATAATAACAAAAGACATAATTAATCCCCCCCTTCAGTTATCCACAGTTTTTGCGGTTTCTACTAGTCTCTATCTAATGTTCTGTATAGTGCTTTAATTAAAGTTTAACTTGCATACCTAGAGTTCGAGTCCAATTGATCGACTTCTTCTTGAGTTATCTGTTCCAGTATTCAGTCTTAGCTCCTAAGTGCCCGTCTATTAGAGTCACTGCATCTAGTTACCTAGGCCAGCTTGTCGGCCAGAGTACCGCAAACCGCCGCCATATTGGGGCAAACGAAGCACGAAATTGTTCATTATTTGTTCTGTATTGAATTTCATCAAATCCACGTTTACTTTAAAAGGTTTTTCTTATTCTGAAACATCAAACCTCTAATATGTCAAACACGTAAAACGTGGTTTTAATTTGCCCATTATTAAAAATCACCCTTCTCTGTCCCAATATGTGGGCGGTTTGCGTTACTCTGATCGGCCAGCTGGCCTAGGTGTCTAAATGCAGTGACTCTACCATCTATTGATGCCAAGTGCCATCTATTAATTGGTGTTGAGATTTCTGTAGTTTTAAAGTATATTTCAGCGATTAATGATTCATAATCCATGGTGTGTTTTTACGTCTCTGGTTGATATTTTCTATTGATTTCAGAACAGAATATAGTCGATGTGGTACTGAAAATTGATGTGTGTCAGTGTGATGGATAGATTTTTTCAGAGTTTTTCTTTATTCTCATTCGTCGAGTTCAATTGCATTCTAAAAACTGCATAGACGCCTTAGAACTTTCTCAGTCAGATATTTAATGCTAACAGTAGGTTAATATGATTTTGAAAATTTTGCAGCTGAATTTAGTTCCAAATTCTTTAGAATTAGAATTAATTCTTATATATCTTTTATGTATCTTTCTTATACTTGCTGAGTATCAGAGAACATTGCAGTTATCCAACAGGATACAATCATATTAAATTTTAAATGGTACGTTGGCGCTGAAACAAACGTTATTTCAGTAAATCCTCAGAGGCTTTTAATTGAAATAATTTGCTGATCGTTCGGTAATCAAAATCCTTGTTAAATATGATGAGTTTAGGGTTGATTGGATGGATTACAAACACAAACACTTTTATGTGTGTTTAATCTCCGATGAAAACGTTTGAAAAATTAAAAGTGAAATACTAATAGAAATTTGCAAATAAAATAAATACAGAATAAAAAAAGAAATATTTTTATTAGCAGCTCTGTTATTTTAAAAAATTTTTAAAGGCTATTTCCCTCATTTCCGTTCACATTTTATTTAAATTCTGTATAAATATTTATTTCCGCACACATTTAAATAAACAAAATTATTTGTACTAGGCTTGAAAAAATAAAATAAAGATGTGGAAATAGCAAAACGTGCAATACTGTAAAAATTCCTTCCTGATTCTAATTCACAAACTATAAATGTGCACATTTAAAAAGTTTTTCTCCAGTATGTATGCACATTTATGACAAATCTTATTTGATAAATATAAACTTTAAATTGCATCTTGAAAAAGCAAAAGGGTTGTATTTTCAGCTGCTTAATGATTTATAACTTGAGATTTTATGCAGGTAGCAACTGGGGTATCCCAAAAGGTTAGGGAAGGTCAGGGATATTCCCCTGTAGATACCTTGCACCCTAAAATTACTGTTGACAAAAAACAGCGATAAAACGCACCGTCATCGCTTACTTTTTATATACAGTATTCATAACTTTCAGGTTCTTATTTGTCGTATGAGGTAATTGTGTATGAAGTAATAATAGTAAAGTGAATAAAATTATCATTAATTTTGTGAAAAGCCGCTAAATGTGTCGTTGGCACTTATTGCGGTTTGAATTTTGTTTAATAGTCAGGCTTCAGCGTTTGAATTTATAATGAAACCAAATATTATTTATTCCTGCGATTTGCAAATTAATCAAACGTTATTATTTCGAAATTCCCGCGCTTTTGATCATTTCATTTTTTTTGTTAAAACAAAAGTACCAACTGCTATTAACAGTCTCAGAAATACCAACTTAACCTAGATTAGCCAACCTAAAAACCTATAAGTAAGTCATAAACACAAAAAAAAGATTGTTTTATTAAGCACACATGTGATTGTCCCATCATCCATCCATAGCCAGACACATCCAACGGTCGTTTCGTCCAATACACAACTTTATTATTAGTTTATTACGATGAGCAGGACATAGGAAATTGCTTTAGTAAAAACCCAACCAATGTGCAAACCATATGTCTCTAATTCTTCTTTTTTTTGTCACTCACTTGTAGGCCCGTTAACAAGGTTACAGTTATGAAATTAATTTTGCCTGTTTATCTTTTCCTAGAAAATATTTTTATTTACTACATATTTTTTTTTAATTCCAGTAAATTGTCGACCCAATACTGCCGCTGAAGACGATGATAATTACGACTTGGATGTGGCCGAACCAGAAACGGGTATTCAGAATGATAATAACTACGAGGAATATGGTGACATTGATGTGGACGACGATGTGGAACCAGACCTGCCGGATGCAATTCTTATAACGAGACCCCAAGATTTTATAGCGAAAGAGAACGAGACTGTACAGCTGCCATGTCAGTTGGAAAATGCAGGTAGAGTATAGTATAAAATTGCAATTAGTAATTTTCTTCTTATGAATATTAATGTACAGAAAAATACATTCTTAGAAAAAACAGTTTTGAGTTTTCTCCTATACTTATGCAATCACGAGAGACGAGAGGGTTTTTGAAAATTGGGGCATGTGCAAGTTCAAATACACACATGTGGTTGAAATGTTGACAAATAAATTTTCTTCCAGAGAAGGTTCATCGAAAGAAAACCTAGTCGATAGCACTGAACAAACTCAGTAATAGACACAGGTTTACATATTTGAGGAAATAATTAAAGGACGACTATTTGCTAAGCACGCCCAAAACTTTAAGAAAAAGGTCCAAGAACATCTATCGTAGTTCTATGTACGATTGAGACTCTTTTGCCACTCGTGCGTTTTCGTGTCCTACTATGTTTCCTTCTGGCATAGGCGCCCGCAGAAATTTGTCCGCGGGGGGGAAGCCTAGAATGAACGGCATGCTAGGGGGGCAAACTTAGAATAAACAACATGCTGAGGGGGGCAAGCCTAGAAAAAAACGGCAGATTATACAAAATTCTTAATAAAATTCAAATTATTCGACTTCCAGTGGGGGGGCAAGTGCCCCTCCTTTCCCCCCCTACGGGGCGCCTATGCCTTCTGGGACAAGAGGGATTTCAAGGCGTGTGAAGTTGCCACCATCAAATTTGAATTTTGTAATGATCATATGAATCGTTTGGTCAACGTAGGTCCACGTTTGCCCAATAAACAGTTTTTTGCTCATCCTTAGTAAAAAAGTTAAAAATACATTTTTTGGTTGAGAACCACTGCATAACAACATTTATGAATTTCAATCCCAAGGTTTATCAAGCATTTTTCTTCGTTTGCCCATTCTCCATTAATTAATTATTTGAGAAATACATTTTTTACTCGCGAATATTCCAAAGATATAGTTCAACTGCTTTCAAGTGCGATGAATTGGTTAAATGACAATGGTGATAGCGCTATTTAACATTAAATTTAATTTTTTTATTTTGGTATCGCAGTTGTCTTTGCATTTGAAGCGAGCGAATGGTTTTTTGGTCACACGTAGACCATAAATGTGTTATATTTTTGAGGGAAATAAGTTTTAAATTGATTATAAAATAAAAAAGATATAAGCGTGGTGCCGCTTAATTTGCGACACTTTGTAGACTGTATACTACACAGACTGAAAACTTCATGGACTATAGACTTTATAGACTGTAGGCTTTATAGAGTGCAGACTACAGAGTAAATCATAGACTGTAGACTAGATAAACTGAAGACTGTATAGACTGTTGAGTATATACTGAGGTATATAGACTATACAGACTGTAGACTACATTAACTGTTGATCATATACGCCGTACACTGAATAGACTGTATACTACAAAGTCTGAAGACTTCATGGACTGTAGACTATAAAGACTGTAGACTTTATTATAGACTGTAGACTACAGTGTTGTAAACCATAGACTATAGGCTGTATAAACTGTAGACTATGTATGCTGTTGACTGTAGATCATAGACTATATAAACTGTAGACCATATATAGATTGTAGACTATATAGACTGTAGGCTAGACGTCATGGACTGTAGACTTTATAGACTGCAGATTACAGAATGTAGACTATAGAATTGTAAACCATAGACTGTACAGAATACAGGCTGTAGAATAGATAAGCTGAAGATTGTATAGGCTGCTGACTATATACTGCGGACTATAGATTATACAGACTGTACACTGTACAGACTGTAGACTATATAAACTGTAGATCATAGAGGCTGTATACTACACAGACTGGAGACTTCATGGACTGTAGACTATAAAGGCTGTAGACTTTGTTATAGACTGCAAATATTATTATAGACTGTACATATTATTATAGACTGTAGATATTATTATAGACTGTAGATTATAGAATGTAGACTACAGTGTTGTAAACCATAGACTGTAGACTTATAAACTGTTGACTATAGACTGCAGACTTTAGACTGTAGATCATAGACTATAGAGTATATAAACTGTAGCTCATATATGCTACAGTCTACAGACTACATAGACTGTATACTAAACAGACTGAAGACTTCATGTAGACTTTATTATAGACTGTAGACTACAGTGTTGTAAACCATAGACTGTAGGCTGTATAAACTGTAGACTATGTATACTGTTGATTGTAGATCTTTATAAACTGTAGACCATATAGACTCTGGACCATATAGACTGTAGACTATATATAGATTGTAGACTATATAGACTGTAGGCTACATAGACTGTAGACTACATAGACTGTATACTACACAGACTGAAGACGTCATAGACTGTAGACTGTATACACAGCAGATTACAGAATGTAGCTCATATAGGCTACAGTCTACAGACTACATAGACTGTATACTACACAGACTAAAGACTTCATGGTCTGTAGATTTAAAGACTGCAGAATACAGAGTGTAGATTATAGGTTTGTAAACCATAGACTGTAGAGTATATAGACTGTAGACTAGATAAACTGTAGATCATATAGTATACTACATAGACTAAAGACTTCATGGACTGTAGACTACAAAGGCTGTACACTCGATTATAGACTGTACATTATAGAGTGTAGGCTATAGTATTGTAAAACATAGGCTGTAGACTGTATAAACGGTAAACTATACCGGGTGTCCGAAAATGCTGTTTACACGCAATATCTCTCTTATTTTAAAAGATAAAAAATCAACCAAAAGCTATTGTGAATGGCTCAAAATGACCTTTTAGAAAACATCCTTAAACGCTGGTTCCATAGCAACGTTTAAAAGGTCATGCCAACTTGATTAATTTTTCAAATTGTACCCTCTGTTTTTTCACAGAAATGTATTCTTTACTTCATTCTGCGTACGGTAGTATGCAGAATGAAGATAACTGCAGATAACTTAATTATCTAATATGAATTTAGGAGCTTTAAAAAATATTTGTTATAAATTGAATTTATCTTAAAACTTAAAGTAAATGCTCGAAATGCCCTCCTGTGGACTCTACATAGGCTTCAAAGCGCCTCAGTAGTTCCCTTGTAGACACGGCTCTAATCATAATACTTTTTGAATAAATAATTTAGTTAGTGAATATGAATAATTAATGTGTACAATTTATAAAAAGTATTTTTTCAACCTCTAAATGGACATTAGATAATTAAGTACGGCATACTATTGTATGCAGCAAGAAGTGAAGAATACATTTCCGCGAAAAAAATCAGAGGGTGCTATTTGAAAAATTAATCAAGTTGGCATGATCTCTTAAACGCTGCTATGCAACTAGCGTTTAAGAATGTTTTCTGAAACGCCATTTTGAGCCATTCACAATAGTTTTTGGTAAATTTCTTTATCTTTTCAAATAATGGAGATATTGCGTGTAAATACAATTTTGGGACAAGATCATAGACCATATAGACTGTAGATTATATAAACTATAGACCATATAAACTGTAGACTCTATATAGACTGTAGACTACATAGACCGTAGACCATATAGACTTTAGACTACATAGACTGTATACTTCACAGACTGAAGACTTCATGGACTGCAGACTTTGTAAACTGTAGATTACAAAGTGTAGACTATAGAATTGTAAACCATAGACTGCAAAGTATATAGACTGTTGACTAGATAAACTGAAGACTGTGTTGACTGTCGACTTACATACAGCAGACTATAGACTGTAGATCATAGACCTTATAAACTGTAGACCATACATACTGTGGACCATATAGACTGTAGACTATATAGACTGTAGAGTATATGGACTGTTGACTATATAAACTGTAGACCACATAGACTGCAGACTACATCGACTGTATACTTCACAGACTAAAGCCTTTATGCACTGTAGGCGTTATCGACTGTAGATTACAGAGTGTAGACTATAGAATTGTAAACCATAGACTGCAAAGTATATGGACTGTTGACTAGATAAACTGAAGACTGTGTAGACTGTCGACTTACATACTGCAGACTATAGACTGTAGATCATAGACCTTATAAACTGTAGACCATACATACTGTGGACCATATAGACTGTAGACTACATAGACTGTAGAGTATATGGACTGTTGACTATATAAACTGTGCACCATATAGACTGTGGACGACATAGACTGTAGACTATATGGAATGTTGACTATATAAACTGTAGACCACATAGACTGTAGACTACATCGACTGTATACTATACAGACTAAAGACTTCATGCACTATAGGCTTTATAGACTGTAGATTACAGAATGTAGACTATTGATTTGTAAACCATAGATAGTAGAGTATATAGACTGTAGACTAGATAAACTGTAGACTATATAGACTGTAAACTATACAGACTGTTATTATATTGACTACTGTTATATTGGCTGGGCCGCAAAGACATTCGTTGTTGGCTGCGAGCTTGACATACTTGCTATAATATAGACCGTACTAATACGGATATGGAGCAAATTTCTAATAGCAAATAGAGCAATTTCTAAAAATTGCTGTGGATTTAAGAAAGTGCAGGAAGGTACAAGAAACAAGGAATTACAGAAAGTTTTTGAGAAAAAAGAAAGAATTGGAAGAATTCTCTAGTAATTTCAAGATTTTTTGCTTGCATGTTTGCTTGTTTTGCATGGTACTGTAAAATACTCGTACTTTAAAAGTCGCTCGTCTGGCCGGGCTCTAATTAATCTTGATCACAAAGACTGACAGAAAGACTGATCTGCTGCATACTTCCAAAAATTTGCACACTTAAGTAGTACATGTGAAGTGCTTGTCGGATCAACTTAAATTTTCATTTTAAAATATTGCAATTGGAAAGTTTGGCAATTGCATACTAAGGTCTATAAGAACTGGATTTGAGGACCAATAAAGTTAATTTGATGAAGCAATTGTGTACAACCAAAGCATTCCTTTGCAATTTGCAATCCATTTACAAACATCCATCAGATCCAAGAGGGGTGTTGTTTGGTATAGGAAAAGCTAAAGATTATTTCATACAGACAAACTTCTCCACTGGAAGATAGGAGCAGAGTATTGAGAAGCAGAGTGGAGTTCAGAGATGCAGTTGTTCCGGTTGAGATGGTGGCGGTGTGTTTTAGGCGGCGGATGTGGTGAATGGCGACAGTAGGATATTAAGAGTCCCGAACGCACTTTCAAAAGCTGTAGTGGAGTTGCGGTATGCTGTATATAAAAAATGAAACGCCAAAAATGGTTGTAGTTGGGAGAAGAGGCATAATCTGCAAAAGCCCATTATCTACGTCATCTTTATAGCAAACGTTTATGTCAAAGGTCGATTAATTGTTATTAATGGTTTAGATATCAGTTTACCTGGTTCGGATAGTCATTGATATCATCAGAACTATTAATTAGGAATGAAATGACAATATTTCAATATTTTTGTTCCGAATGGTTTTACTTTAATCTTTGCCTTTATCTCTAAATCAAAATCAGTAAATCACAACATTCTAATTCTAACATTCTCTTACAACAACCAGTTATGCATTAACAATTATTGTTTAAGAAGCCATTCTTAGAATATCGATATGATCAGTAATGTTATCATCGAAAACAATCAGTATGATTTCCTGCAATGGACTTCCAAGAAATGAATTGCCATTATAAACTATTAGATTTTATTAATTAATTTTCACCAACAAACTGTTTGTTTGATTGTTGATTATTCAAACATCCATTTATAAAAAATCGTTTGAAGCTTCTAGCTTCTTTCCCACAGCCACATATCCGATTATCTGTTTGTTTAGGGCAAAAATTAATTTACCCTGTCAATCAAAGGAGCATAAATATCACAATCAATAGGGATGCGGATACCTTTTAACGCTTACAAGCTGTTGGTTGTTAATTCGTATTATACTATATAACAATAAGAAAATGTATAAGCTTATGTTAATTTTACGACACTGGCATTAAGGCCTACGCGGAAAATTAGGGCGGAGAATGGCCTTACTTTAGACGTCTTACCGAAATACCAACTTTTTAAAAAACTTATAATGTAAATAGTAATTCTCAAGTGTTAATAACATACTTAATTGCAAATAGGGTTCATCAATTAAGGCGTAATCATTAATTCGTAATTACGTAGTATCCCTAATCACCGATATCAAGTAAATATCGAGAAAATGTAATCCGTAATCCCTAATTCTAAAACATACTTTTATAATTAAATTCCTAATCCCAAAAACTATTTTGAAAAAACTTAATCCTGTATCTCCAATACCAACAAATCTTTTTTTTAAATTCAGTTCCTATTGCCATAATATATTCTGAAAAACCTAATTGAAACTTTACTCTTTAATCCTAAATAAGATTTCTATCAATAGAATTCCTAATCCAAAAAAAATATTTTGAAAAACTTAATGCTGTATCTGTAAACTCAAGATTTCTTTTAATAATTCAATCCTTAATTCCAAAATATATTTTGAAAAATCTAGTCTTTAAACACTAATTCCAAAAAATATTTCGAAAAAGTTTAATCTTTTATCTCTAATTCCAAAAAATATTTTTAAAAATTTAATCCCTAATCCTACAAATATTTTGGGAAAGTTTAATCCTTGCCTGTAATCCCAAAAATTTTTACGAAAAAATCTAATCCTCAGTCTCTAGCTCTAAAAAAATATTTTTAAGAATTCAATCTTTAATCCCTAATCTCGAAATTATTTTTTTAAAACATTCAATCTTATTTTCCATTGTTTTTAAATTCAATCCCAAAAATATTTTTTAATATTGAATCCTTGATTCCAAAATATATTTTGAAAAATGTAATCTCTAATCCAAAAAAATGTTTTTAATAATTTAATCGCCAACCCTAAAAATATTTAGAGAAAATCTACTCCTTCACCTACGATTCCAAAGGGATTTTTTAAAATTCAATCCCTAAAAAACACTAATCCTCAATCTCCAATTTCAAAGAAATATGTTTCTTTAACCCTTAATCTCGAAATTATTTTAAAAACATCTAATCTCCGATCCCTATTCCTATTTTTTTAAATTTAATCCGCAAACCCTAATCCCAAAAATATTTTTAAAAATTTAATCCTTGATCCCAAAATATATTTTGAAAAATGTAATCCTTAATCCCTAATCCCAAAAAATTTAATTTTTTATCTCTAATCCCAAAAAATGTTTTTAATAATTTAATCCCTAGTCCTAAAAATATTTTGAGAAAATCTACTCCTTTATCTGTGATTCCAAAAGTATTTTTAAAAATTGAATCCCTAATCCCAAAAATAAAAAAAAACTAATCCTCAATATCTAATGTCAAAGAAATATTTTGAAGAATTCAACCTTTAACTCCTAATTTCGACATATAAAAAAGTCCAATCTCCGATCCCTATTTCTATTTTTTAAAATACAATCCCCAAAACCGTAGTCCTAAAAAATATTTTGAAAAAGTTAATCCCCCACCAATACCTAATATTTATTAAAAATTGCGGGGATTTCCCAACCCTGGTTATAAATAATATACAGGGTGTCATGAGATAGAAGGCATTTATTTTAAGGGGTGATAGAAGACATCAAAAGGAACCAAAAAGTCTTAATAATTTTTTTTTCTATGTTAATAGGCTTTCGAGTAATTTAGGAAAAACCATTGCCATATCTGGCAACCTTGCTTAAGTATAATCGCATTCTGCAACTGAAGGTCTTGTACTTGTTTTAGAATTAAGATCGGTTAGTCTAAACAAACGTACGATGCCGTTGTTTTGCTGAAAAAGCTAAATGAATGCCGTTTTATAGCTTTTTATTACAAAAGGTTCTTAAAAAAAGTAAATAAGAAATCTAGGTCAGGATATGATCAACATCTGTGTAAATATGAGTTCAGATCAGATTACAAGCAGCACTTTTCTCTGGTGTTAATTTGAAATAAATAATAACGCCAGCGGCGGCGTTATACGGATGAATACTTACTCCCAAATAACGGGTTAATTAAAAATGCAATTGTTTTAAGTATCATAGTGCAATGAAGCCATTTAAAGAAACGTTTGTAATTGCGTATTAAAGAACAGGGGGAATACAGAAATCAATTTAACGAAAACAATACCGCATCTGATTATGCTATTTGTTAATTAACATGTATTAAGTTATGGGAATTTTTAGAGCAATATTCAGTAAGCGCAATTAATAGTTTCCAATTAAGAATTTAGGTAATATTTTTAAGTCGGCATTTATAAACGAGATTACCATCCCTTAAGAAATAACAGTACTTATAACGTTTTACAATAATTGCCAATATTTCATTCGTAAATAATCTCCATTTTACTAAAAGGTTTCAATCATGCTGTTTGTTATGGCTTATGATGCTTTCAGCTTTGTTAAATTTGTATTGCAGTTATTAGAAAACCCCATTCTGCGTACGTAGGGATCATGGTAACACTTCTTAAGGCGTGGTATTTAGTTGTTTCTAACAGTTGAGATAAAGGGTGCAAAAACACAATGTTGCATCATCAACAACTATGCCTGGAATAATACGAATAATACCGGTAAATATTTCTTGCAGTGCCTACAATAACGGCTTTTAACTTTTTAAGTTGGTTCGAGTTGGATTTGGTTTTTGTATGAAAATAACCAGGATGCTTTGGCTATTTCTTTAACAAAAATTTTAGAGCGGGGATATGCGGGCGTTTTTTATAACTCCAGCAGAATGTGAATTTTATCGAGAAAAAGCTCTTACAATTTAGGATTTTTTAAAATAAAAGCTACAACACATGTTCATGTTTTTTTAAGTTATGTAGCTGCAAATACTATCATTTTTAATTTTGGTTTCAATAAGGTTCATACAAGAAAAGTAATTTAATTTTAAATCTCAGCCTGCAAATGTCGAGAAATTGTTAGTTCAAAGTAGTGACAACTTTAAGCATCAAAGTTTTTATTAATAACAAAGATTTTTAAATTTTGTCACCGATTCTAGATGCCCTGAACATTTTATAATCAAACGCCAATATATTTTTTATTCTTTACACAAGTTGGTTTTTACCTCCTTGCGCGGTTTTTAAGGCTCGCCCCCCAGTGACCGGTTGCCATTGCAAAATTACTGATTCTGAAATTCGTTAATTATTCTCCTCAAAAACATCAATTAATTTAATACGACATTCAGTTAATTCTATAAAATTATTATTACTTTAATTAATTTAATCAGCCAAGATATACCGGACGCCTATGATTTAAAGAGCTTTTTGACAAAGTGTTTATCTTATCTCGCTCTAAAATGGTACTAAAAACTGTTATTAAATAAACAAACTCGTGCATTGACAAATCATTCCAAGTTCAAAAACCTAAAACTCAGCATTATCGCGCATTATAGCATTAAACGGGTATTATTTTTCAAGTTCAAGAAACATCCACATCAGCATTTTGTGTAAACTGGAGCATATGGTTTACAATTTTTACAGGGTTGTCACGTTTCTTAATTGAGTAAAATGAATTTGTAATTGTAAAAAGAATTCAATTTTACTCGGAAACGACATACGATAGGATAAAACGTTATTAAGGTTTGTTGTTGTGATAGATGAGATACATCTGCCGACAAAGCCCCATACTTAAAGTGCTACTATTAACGCGGCAAAATGATGTTAAAGTTTCCAACGTTCTTATTTTTTTCTGAAAAAGTGGTACGTTCTAGAACAAAGTTGTACAAGACTTTTTTGTTCCTTTTGGTGTCTTCTATCACCCCTTAAAATTAATGCGTTCTATCTCCGGACACGCTGTATACTTCAAATATTACACCACAACAGTAGTTTTTCTCTTTACACTTATAATAATAATCATCTTATATTGATTTTTTAAGTCTGGAATTACTAAGATTATTGAGATTAAGGCGATAGAACCTGCTTATGCCACATTAAACTATCATTACATGGCGTCGCGACTACTTCTACTAACGTCCATATACGAAACATCAGAAGAAATAGACTGAGTTATTTGTATTTTTATAAAACTGCACAAATGTAGCAAAAAGAAAATGTTTATTAGAAAAAAATTAAATCAAGTTCCCAAAGTTCTATGTTACGCAAATTTTGTTTAATTAAATAACAATAACGAAATTAAAGTAAAAAGCTGCATCGTCCATCTCAGTTCCCTTCAGTTATTAGGCTAATGCATTATCTTTGTCGAATAGTGTCGAGTTCTAGATGTGCATTTGACGTGTTGTTGGAAATTACAATCATCCATATAAATCAAAATAATAACGTCACTCATTTCTTATAATAACATAGTTGGGCAACTGATTATGTTTTTCGTATCTATTTCGTAACCGGCGTGCGGGCTTCGGTTGCTGGTTGCAGTCGAGTGTCCTTCTCTGTTCGATTAGGTAACGCACGGTGGGATAAACAAAGAGAAATTGATTCTTTACTACAAAAGTTTTTTCAGAATTAGAATAAGAATTACGCTAAGAGCAATTCGTTTGAAACGTGGTCGCGTCCTATGCTCTTCATAAAAGAATCTTGAAAGTACTAGAAACAGTAGAGTTGTCCTAGCAAAAACAATGATGGGTGCAAGTAAAAAAATAAGCAATTTGATCGCAGCGCACCGGTCGGGGATTTAGAAATTCTTGTTGAAACTTGAAATTATTTTAAATTACATTGGTACTAATTTATGATATGTTTGTTGAAACAACCATATTCATAGCCAATACCTTTTGTTAAAGTTAATTGAAGTTGAAATTGATATAGTATATTAATAATTATCTTCTGAGTTAATGGTTGAACATGTTTTCTTGTTACAAAGGATTTTGCTTACCACAAAGTAAAGCCCACCAGACATTTGCCAGATTGCCCAGCGGACCAGTCAGACCCTGCGCCCATGAGTAACCGTTTATCTTTATATACATTATTTAAGAGAACTTTGAAAATTCAATAATATCTTTTATTTCAATAAAATCACAAGCAAAGCTTTCGATTAAAATAAGAACTACAGCAACCCTAGTTAAATTTCGATCAAGTTAGTTATAATAGGAAACTCCAATTTAATTCGAGACTGACTGATATTCTTTTAAAACCGGCGCGAAAAGCACATAATTAAAAGCACTCACAGCAAGCTGCACACTGGCAAAAAACCTTCTTACGTACATTGCAGTAATTTAAATAATTACAGGCTGTATGAATAGTAATTGTGATTCAATAGGTGTAGACGAGTTGTCGCCTCCAAGAAGACTTTTATTTATAATAATAATTGCTACTACCCATTACCTGGTGAACCAGGCCCCAGAAGCTATGAAGCTTGTGTGGGAGGGAGAGGCGATTATTATTATTATGCAGGTTCAATATGCGGCTGCAGGCGACTTAACAGTTGGTATAAGCACAAATCCCACATTTGCGTTACAACTAAGGGAAACTGCAGAAAACCTTAACCAGATCTGCCGATGCCGGGAGTCGGATCGGGCCGCTTGGGTTGAAGACGTGCACACAAGTCCCTAAACTACCAAGGCTTTCTCTTTAGAAGAATGTAGTTTCTGACTGCTGACGTTTTTGTATAATATGTTTGAATTATTGCATTTGGATGAAATATAACATCACTTGTATAAACAGCAGGATGTAAGCAAAAATTAAGCGCAACTACAAATCGCCAACCTATCACAAGACACCCTAGGCAGAGGTAGAATATACTCTAGAAATCTAGAATGATGACAAAGAGCAAGCTGGCTGTCATTTCCAAATTGTTGCGTCCGAGAAGTTTTAGTAATTTAGGTTAAATCTACAACTGAGTGATTCGCATCTAAATCCAACATTGGTGACAACTGGCCACACTTTTCATTGCCTCGTCTATGCTATATTAAACTCACTAGTTCTATTCCAGTACGTAGCTACACGTTTTACTCCACTAGGAACAGGATCTAAGAATAATTTTAGCAATTGTTGGCAATAAGAAAAAAATACATATCTTCAAATTTTGCTCAATTCAATACCAGACTTTTGTATTATATAAAATATATTTTAGGTGGGTTCTGTAGAATGACACGATCATCTGCAGATAGCAGTGGGTAAACGATAACAAAGTGTTATAAATTGTTTTTATGTTGTTTAAATTAGAAAACACAAAACGTTTTCTTACTTGAGTGAATCAGTAATGAAAGTATTTAGTACCTCATAACCATAGGATAATATTTTCTCATCAGCTTGGGCTGGTGTTCTTGCAGCAAAGAAATATTCCATAGTATATTTTCCTGTCAGATAAAAAAGTAAAACTCATAGGCCAATAGACTCCATGTTTGGTACATATAAAAACTTTCCACTATAGTAATAAATCTTGCAACACAAGGCGAAGCTCATGAGATGGACTTTGCTCAAAATCTCCAACACTAGGGACAAATTTCTGCCCATTTCTCTGCTTTTTTTTCTTTTATATCTCATGTCAGGACTTTTCCAGCAACTGGAACGTCTATAGAATACATTATGAGAAATGTATTGTATAAAACTTTGGAATTTTGTACGCTAGTAAAAAGGATGCTTTTACATGAAAACTTCGCAAGCTTGGAACTGTTATTGATATTGGTGGTCGATTGGAAGTATCCCAAAAGTTATTGTATAATAAAGTACCATTGTACCATTATCTCATTGCAGTTCTTTTTATAACAGATGTTGATAATGGAAATATCTGGGAAAGTGTGTCGAGAAATTCTAGTGTCTTCACACCTGTGGTGAACCTACTCTAGCTGCTTTTAGGAAGAACTATAACTTGGTACATGGTACTTTACTGCACAGTAGCTTTTGAGACCAATATAGTAGTTGCAATTCTAAAACAGCTTGACATTTGGAGGTCACAGGAACGATCGATGGTCACTATATTTCAGATCTTTATTATCTAAGGTTATTGAGATCATCTATGTCTCAATGTTCCAATTGCCAACCCCTTTTTGCATTATCGCTCTTAACTCCATCTTGAAAGAATTTGTCGTAAATCAAGTTTATTAGATCTGGTATCCAAGATTGCAGCTCTACTGCAGTAGTGGTATCCTACTATAAACCTATAAAATTACAGAGAATTGCTAGAAAACAAACAGATTTTAATTTTTCTTTTACTATAGAATCTTATGTACTGTACCTTGTTATGTTATTGCTATTTGAGATTTTTAAAATGAGGCCAGTTTTATTATACTTTTAGCACCTATATCCTTATACTACAAGTGCAACTGTAATAATTTGCATATCATGGATATGTACCATGAAATTAAATATATTTTCTTGTTACAGGCCCATTAGTAACCATATGGAAGAAGAACAACGCAATGATATTCCAAGATACAATTAAATTTGGTATCGGAAACAATTACAGACTTGTTAATAGAAGCTTGGTTATATCAGATGTGGGAGCAAATGAAACAGCAAATTATACCTGTTTAATTCCACTTACAAAAAATCAATCACTGCAAGTAACACATCGGTTATTTGTTCAAACCGCACCTAAGATCGCTTCATTGAAGGCTCAAAATGGTATTACTCAGGTAAGCAATTGAAGAGTAAACCGCATTTTGAAGATTATGGATCTGTATGGAATTTTATTTATTTTTTCAGCTCGATTCAGGGAAGACTCTAGTTTTAACTTGTAAAGCCATTGGTTTCCCAAAACCCACAATTAAATGGTCAAAAAAAGGCGATCGCATAGGTGGCGAAGGTGAAACTGTCACAATCGAAAATCTCAGCCATAATGATGCAGGAGAGTATCAGTGCCTAGCTGATAACAACATCAATCCACCAGCTCACGAATATATTTATATAGGAATTACTCGTAAGTATTTAAAATTTATTATGCATTCATTATCTACTGAGATTTTTTTTATTTTGCTCAGATAAGCCAGTCATTAGAATTGAGAAAGTTATTGTCAACTCTGATAATAATGTGAATGAAGAACTCGTCTGTGAGGTTCATGCAGTGCCAAGAGCTGACGTCATTTGGAAACGAGATGGGCTTAATATAAAAACTAATGAACGTATACAATTCAAAAACCATAACCACACATACATTTTACAAATAAAAGGAGTCACAAAAGAAGATCTGGGTGTTTATACATGTTCTGCTAAGAATCGAGTTGGAAAAACTGAAAGGAATGTAACGCTAACCATGAAACCTAGTCCAGCTAAATATATTAAAGCCAGAAGTGAAGCTGAGAAAAACCAGTTGATTTGGGAAGTAAATTCAAAAGCACCTATTACTCAATTTGAACTTGAATATAAAAGAAAAGCTGTAAGTAGATGTGGAAATTATGAGAAACGTGAGTTTAAAGTAGTGTTTTCAATTGTAGGATAGTGAATGGCAATCAGTTAAACCTGAAGTTAGAAATCCCGATGGTAATATTTATACTGTTAATTATAGTTTAGCAAATTTGGCGCATTTACATGGAGGATATTATGAAGGCAGATTAAGATCGGAAAATAATTATGGGTGGTCGGATTGGTCTGATGAAGCTTCGTTTAAGATCGGTGGGTAAAACCACTCTTGAATATAGATTTGCAATGTATTTTAAAATGTATCAAATAGAATTCTTTTTTATTTTTCAGAAACTTTTTAAACAGATAGATTTTTGCTTATGTAGAAAATAGTTTTGACTTCATTCATTTTGCAAAAATCCCTAATTTATTGTAAGGCATAATATTTTAAATTTTCCATGAAATCTGTCTTTATTTAACATGGTTCTAAAGCCCGTGCGACATTGCACTTTTTCTTTGGCTAGAAAATACCATCCAAGTTTAAAAACTAGATTTTAGCTGTTCTTGTCAAAGTTCGAAGTTTTAAACTACCCGCCAAATTTCATTTATAATCAGGCTGCCACATGCTCGTTAGTTTTTGAGGTTATGAATCCATACCTATCGAAGTCATGGCTGACTACGATTAATAAAACCTTAAAGAAAGCTTTATATGGCTGGCCCATTCAATTTAATTTTTAATTTTCCCGTTAGCCAGCGGCATCTGACGACTAATTTCTGTAGTCTGACGGTGTAGCGGAACACTGTGAGCTAAATGTAATTTCAAAAATTAAAACTGATTTTGTGTTTTCTTCTTAAATATTTAACTATTTAGCTTCTATAATAAGTAAAAGAAAGTGCTGCATTAAAAAGTGCTGCAGTATAAGTAACGTAACATTTTATGCATGAAATTCCTTCCAACCAAAGGTTAAGAGATGGCTAGAATTGTTTCTACTATACTCGGGCCGGTCAACACAGATAGTAATAAAAACGCCCACAAAAGAGCGGGCGATATTAAAGCTACTTTGCTATTGGGCGAATTGAAACAGCGCGCGAAACTGTGGAGTCCGTTTCACACGGCAAAGTAACAGATAGCATCACTTTGACGCAGATCAGCATCATCAAATAATTATTTGATTAGTTTTTGAACATTTCATGTACTATTAAATATTTTAAAATTGATAATACATAATTTAATTGAAATAATATCAAAAATGTTCATTAGAAGTAGTTTATTATTAAAATCTTATGTCTTTCGAGGTTATGTTCATGTAGAATACAAAAATGTTTCAGTGTCAGTTGGGTTTTTAGCAGTAGCCAATCTGATTGAGTGGCTACTCCCCCTTACTTTTATTACTATCTCTGTTGAGCGGCCAGAGTATAGAATATAATATATAAAAAACAGCACTAAAGGCCAAAGTGTCCTATGGCTTCAATTCTCTTCCTCCATATTTTCCTATCTTCAATCTCTATTCTCCAGTATCTTAGTTCAGCTTCTTGAAGGTCCTCCTCTATTGCTTCCATGTTTTCTTTGGTCTTCCTACTTTTTGTCTTCCTTCTGGTTCTGTGCTTTTCGTATGGGCTCTTCTTTTCCTCTTCTCTTTATATGACCTAGCCATCTCAGCCTGTTTTGTTTTAGAACAGTGGTGATGTTGACTTCTTTGAACAGCCCTTGTAGTTCCTTGTTTGTTCTTCTGTGTCATATTAGTTCCTCCTTTACACCGCCAAAAATTATTTGTAGTATTTTCCTTTCCCACGCTTGTAGTCTATTTTCTTCCGCTTTTGTTATCACCCATGTTTTACTTTCACCATGTGTTAGGATGGATTTAATAACTGTTTTATACAAACGCATTTTAGCCGCTCTTGGAATATTCTTGTTGACTAAAAGACGATTTAGAGAACCCGCACACTTTGAGGCACTCAGGATTCTTTTTTGGATTTCTGTTTCTTGTTTTCCTTCGCTGTTTATTTCCACTCCTAAATTTGTCAGACTGTTTGTTATTTTAAAGGTTAGCTTTTCTTTTGTTGTTGTTGTTACAGTTAGTTCCTGACCTTCGTTTTGTTTTTTGTTCCCCATAATCATCTAATGTGATGTTTTTGTATTAATTTTGAGTATTGCTTCTTGCGCTCCTCTTTCAAAACTCTTCACTAAACCTTTTAATTGCTCCTTTGTTCTGATCTGATCTGAAAATCTGATAAGGACCACAATTGAATTCTTTTTTTGTGTTGATTTGGGATTTTCTGATGATGTTTTCTTGTACAATATTGAAAAGGTATGGTGACAGAAGGTCTCCTTGTTTTAGCCCTGTATTGCTTTCGAATTTTTTGAATAAACAGTCTTTGTATGTCACCTTGTTGATTGTTTTTGTCAAGGTTATTGAAACTAACTCTATTGTGTCTTGACTGTATTGTAGCTCTTCCATTGCTTCTACTATCGTTGTGCTCTGCACTCTGTCAAAAGCTTGTTTGAAATCTAAATATAGCACATGTATTCTTATGTTCTTTGATCTGCATTTTTCTTGAATTAGCCTTAATATAAATATCTGGTCTATTGTAGATTTCCATTCTCTAAATCCCGTCTGGTAATTTCCTATCTTCATTTTGATTCTTCTTTCACTCTTTGGTTAATCAAAGATGCCAATATTTTATATGTGGTGTTTAGGAGCGATATTGGCCCATAATTCTCTGTATGTTGTTTGTTACCCTTTTTTTGGGAACATTAATGTCATCTCCCATTCCGTTGGCATTTCTTTCTTTATCCATATTAATTTTATTCGTTTACCCAATTTTTCATTTCCGTACTTTATTAGTTCCCACTGTACGTTATCTGTACTTGGACTTTTATTGTTTTTTCCCTGATTTAGTATTCTTTTGAAATCTTCCCAGGCCGGTAATTTTATATCTTCTTCTGTAATTTGTACCTGTTTTATTATTTTTGCTTTTCGGGTTCTCAAAATATCATTGGGAAATCTCTACTATTTTTTCTTCTTCCATGCATAGTTCTCCTACTTCATTTCTTAGAACTATTGTTTGCTGTTGAAATCCTTTCCTTTCTTCCTTTATACTTCTATAAAAGGCCATTGCATTTTTTTTTTGTTATATGATTCTTCTAGTTTTTTTTTTTATTAATTTTTTTCTCTTTTCTTTTTCCTACATATTATTTTAACTTTATTTCTTGTTACCTTGATTTTTGGACTCGTTTGTTTTGGAGAGCGTTTGTTTTTGTAGCCACTGTCGTTTTGCTATTTTACTTTCCTCCAGTAGCAGTGGGTGTATACGTCAAACCCGGGGCCATCGCAGTGCAACACATGATGATATACTGCTTTAATGTGTGCATACGAGCATGATAGCAATATACCAGTTTATCATGTGGGCCAAGTTTCTTTACATTCTTGGTTGAACCAGTCCTCTTTTTTCTTTCCTTCGGTTTCTTCAATTATTTTCTTGCACTCTATGACTGCCGTTTTTATCTGTAGCCACTCTTTTTCTATTTCTTTTTCGATGTTACTTTTTTGAAGGCTTCGTTCTAATGTTTCTGAATATTTCTTCTTTGCCTCTTCCTTTTTTAGAGTTTCTGTAATATTTTTCTTTGAGTTTCGTTGTTTGTTTTTATACTGTGGTTTTAGCCGTTCTGTTTTGATTCGTAATATAAAGTGGTCTGACCCAACCTCTGCTCCTCAGCATGATTTTACTTGCTTTACATATTCCGCTTTTTTATTTGATACGAGCACATGGTCTATTTGATTCAGGGTGTTCCCGTCAGGACTACGCCATGTTGCTTTGTATATGTTTTTTCTTTTTTTCATTGTACTTTTAATTACAAAATTGTTTCTGGCAGCAAAATTAGCCAGACGATCACCGATATCGTTTGATTTCTCATGAAGACTTTCTTTTCCAGCTATTGCTTCTAATTCTTTCTGTTTCCCTATTTTTGCGTTTTGGTCTCCAATTATTAGTATTATATCATATTTTGGAAGTTTACTAATTATGTATTCTAATTGATCATAGAACTTCTCTTTTTGTTATTCCTCAGAGACATCTGTTGGCGCATATGTGTTGACAATACTTATTTTTCTGTAGAGGCCTCTGATTCTCAGTAGACTTATTCTTTCGTTTATTATTTTCCAGTCTATAATTCTGTCTTTGACATTTTCATTTATCAGGAAACCTGCTATGGAGCATATAAATGAAAATAAATATGGATTTATTTTCATTTTCACCTCCGTTCACCTAGATTGTATTTTTGCATTTGTCTCCCCTTTAATGTTGCATAATTGCATTCCCATTATCTCTATTTTGTATCTTTTGGCTTCTTCCGTTAATTGTCTTATTTTGCCTTCTCTATTTAAACCTTGTGCATTCCAAGATGCGATTGTTAATTCTTTTCTTTCTTCTTCAGATGTAATTCTTCTGTTCCTATTTTCTTTTTTTTTTATTTTTGTTCTTATTTCCAGTTCTTCTAATCTATTCAACCACTTTACTAGTTCTTCATCTTCTCTTGTTAATGCTAATTGTTTCAATTCTTGTATTGTATATTTGATTGTATTTTTGTTTTGACTTGAATACTTTTGTATCTTTTTTGTTAGATAATGTAATTTACTATACAGTTCTCTTCTCGCGTTATTGCGCTTTTCTTCCTCTCTTCTATATAGTTCTATTAATTCTGCTACTTCTTTTGCTTGAATTTCCTTCTCTTGGAAATATACCAGAAAGATATACCTTTTTAAGTACTCTCTTTAATTTATCTACCAGACAAGGGCAAACTTCGTTATCCAAGTTTTCACTTTACAATTTTAATTGATCATATTACATATTACAAAATAGGTGCTACCATTTTTCTACTAGTTTCTTGCATCAAATTTGGATGATGTTTTTTGATTTACATTATCCAAATTCCTTTCTAGAATCTGGTTTTTAAACTTGAATACTACTTTCTAGCCAAAAAAAGTAAAAAGTCACACGGGCTTAAGAAAGAATATTGCAAAAAATTTGAATTTGTGTATAAAGACGATAAATATTGTGAATTACAAATCTTGTCCAATCATTATTGATTCAATATGCAAACGAAAAATATCTCCAGATAAAATTTGTATAGTATAAATTATTGTTGTTGTTACTACTTGATACATAATGTACTAATTTGTTATATTTAAAGCACTAACTGCACAGTTTTTATATTATTTTTACATTTTATTTTATTAGAGCGCCACCACCACCACCACAATCCTTCTATATTATTTGAACAAAAAACACCCGAACCAGACGTAAATCAAAAAGGTATACACATAATAATTTAAAGCAGGGGTCGACAACCCGTGGGTTTGTCCTAGCAGCTTATTTCGAACGATCGAGTTTAATTTGGTGCCAGAATGTTCAGTTCTTGAGCTGTATAAGTAAATTTCAAATAACAATCCCCGACCTTCAGCAAAGTAAGAAACATTTGAAGTGACATGATCAGAAGTTGACTCGAACGGAAGTCATCTAATATTTTTATAAACGAGTAGATTTTCAGTCAATCAGAGATGGTCCATTTTTATGAATACCAGGACTATATTTGGACTTTTCTTGTTCAGCTTGTTTAGTAGAACGTGTTGACGAATGGTCGACTTGGTCTTGCCTTGTGGCCTGCCAAGAAAAATTGTTGATAGATACAGCCTATGACGTAAAAAAAAAGTTGCCGACCCCTGATTTAAAGTACAATTTCCAAACAATTTTTAATTTAATTTTTCTTTTCTCTTTACTTTATATAGACGTATACGAAACACATCCATCAGATAACAATGAACAGACAGCAGGTATTTTTGCTCTCTTTTTATTTTAGTTTTCTTATTTTAATTAACTTTTTTCATTTTAATTTTATGTAGAATTCCCAGTGGTAATTCAGGGAACAACACAAACACCAGTAGATGATGTTCCACAAGGTAAATAATTTTTTTTCTCAACTTACGAACCATTACATATACAACACTTACAAAGTTATGATTTTTATTTAATATTTTTAAAACAGAACCACAGATACAAAATACTGAAATAAAACAACCAACTCAAGAACAACCACCACAGCATCAGCCGGCTAAAGGAGGTATTATTTTGTTTGTTTTTTCTTTTGTTTTATTTTATTAATAATCTTAATTAACTAATAACTTAAAAAAAATGAAGTTGATGGATATACCCTCCGCAAACCTGATTGGTTTTGTCCCTCAGTCAAATTAACTGAAATTGTAGTATGATTTAGCTCATTTTCTTTGCTATCCAAACAAGTTCAAATGAAAATCGATAAGTTCAAAGGAATTACGAGTGACACAACATGTGTCATCAAGTCATAGGTTGCAAAGAATGAAAATGGTTTTTAATTGGCTCAAAGAAACGTTTTCTACTTTCCCAGATTTCTTAGGTACCAAAATCAGATTTTTATTAAGGATCATTTTGTTATTATTTTCTATCATTTTTTCATAAATACTTGCTTTTTGAAAACTGAGCAACATTATGAAGTAGGTACATGACTTGATGCATCCACAATTTTGGAAACAACTAAATGGGTTTTTATATATAATCTTGGGGTGCATTTAAAAAAGAATCATCAAAAGTTGTTAACATTGGTGGCATGTAAGATAGCTCAAAGGCTGATCATTTGCTCATCATTTGATCATGTACTCTACTGTGCACATCTAGTATACTTGCTCCTGACTAGGGCTGTGCATAATAATCGATTAATCAGACCTTCGATTAATTTTTTTAAATAATCGATTAATCGATCAATCAATTTAATCGATTAAATTGATTAATTGACCAATTGATTTAATCGATGATTAAATCGATTGTTTGATTAATTGATTGATCGTTTAATGATTATTTTACAAAAATAATCGTAGTTCCGAATAACCGATTAACCAAGTCGATTTAACCGATCAACCAGGAATTGCACAAATTGTTTCTTTACTATGGTGCCGTATTACTCGTATTCGTACTATGTACGTACAACGTACGTACGTACAAGGTATCACCAGAGCACCAGACCGGGACCAACCAGAACATACACTGCATGACTGCACACAAATTGAAGTGGATTTTTAAAAATATAATTTATATAGAAATATACTTTAGCAAAATTGCAGTAGACATTACTATTTATGTTAATTCAGAAAACGCTTTATACTATAATATAGAAGACACGAATTATCACAAGTGATTAATCGGACCTTCGATTATATTTTGAAATAATCGATTAACCCCTTTGCGCCCAGGTTGCGGTGTAGTTGGACAATAATAAGTATAAAAACACAACAGCAAAAATTCAGCTTTTTTCACTAAATAAAATAGGTACCTTTTTGACCCCGATGGAGTATTTTATTCTTTTATTTCGTGGTAATAACGTGTCGTCGACTTTTTAGTTTAGGGGAACAACTATACATACAAAAACACAAACAAAGAAGCCGATTTTCTCACTAAATCTGGTATTATATTGCGAACCTGAAAATAAGCCTGGGCACGAAGGGGTTAATCTATCGATTAATTAATCCCAATAAATCGATTAATCGATTGTTTGATCATTTGATTAATCAATTAAACGATTAATCGAACATTTGATTAATCGATTAAATGATTAATCGATCAATTGATTTAATCGGGGTGTAGAATTGCTTCACGCACAATACAGTTTCACATGCATTTTATTTCAAACGTTAATATTATATCCCCTAATTATTTTACAGTAAAGATATTAAAGAGTGCTGTAAAGAAATAATTTACCGATGTATTTATGATGGATAGTTTAGGGAACAAATTGTTAGATTCTTTGACAATAAAGATTCTTAAAGGTTGCGCAACCACTAGTTTTATTAGAACAAATAAACATTATAAACGAAGTAGATCTTACATCCAAAATACCGCGAAACAAAACGAATTTAATTTTTCACAATACTTTTGACGTATGAATCAAATATTTCCTCTGTCATTCTGTTTTCAAAGTATAATTAATTTCTGATTGTTCTAATGTTTCCAAGGTTGTCCAATAGTTGTTTTTTGCATAAACTGAAGTTTCATTTTCTTTACTTTTTCGAATTATGACCAAATGTAATCCGTAAGGAAAGGCATTCATTCGATTTGTAATTTTTTTTCTTTGCAGCACTTTTTAATATCTTTACTGTAAAATAATTAGGGGATATAATATTAAGGTTTGAAATAAAATGCACGTAAAACTGTATTGTGTGTGAAGCGATTCTACATCCTGTAACAAAGGTTTCTCAAATGTACAAGTGTATCACATCATCATTTAAAATATCTTAACTTATTGCAAAAAAGAAAGTGATTTGGGACATTACTGAAGTAATAAAAAAAAGAGAACTAGCCATTTTCAAGCTTCCTACCCATAGACACTTTTGATCATTACGTTAAGAACTATAACATACATACAGTGCCATCCAATTCCACCGAGGGCCAAAATCGCTAAGGATTGTGCAGTGTTACGTGTGGTGTGATGCATTCAAAATTTACACGGACCTTCTAATCTATAGCTGCACTTAGTTAGCTAAGACTAATAATTTATAAACCAGCAGATTATGCCTGCAATCTAACCCTATTCTTTTTGCTGCAGTCTTTAACGCACATAAAAACTAACGGAATCATTGCAGAATGCAACGCCACTGGTGTATACAGAAATCCGGTTCTGCAACAATGGGCATATATCGCCATGTGTTTACATTGCGACTTTTAAATGCATCGACTGCAAATGCAGATATTGAACAGTATTATTACAGATTCAAGTAAATCAATTGTTTTGTAATAAAACATGAAAGCCAATGGTTCTCTTAAGTATTTCTAGCATTAGCATAGAACATATAACCAAATATAAATCTTATTCCCTACAGAGCTCTTCTTCTCAAAACTTTTTCACTGTCACTTTCCAATAGTTTATTTTTCAGTGAAATAAGGTGATTCTTAAGTGAAAACCTTTGAAACCTAGAAAAAAAGCTTTCGTTAGCCAAGAGTGCATTTTTTTATGGTTCATTTGGGGTAGGGATATGACTGAAGCCGTCAGCGAGTTTGTGTTGTTGCAATGAGATCGGGAATGGATGCAAACGATTCAGAAAGCTGGTACATAAAACTTCCCAAAAACACTACGAGTTGCAAGCTGCATCAAAGTGCAAAACATGTTTTTTTTCTGTAACTTTTTTGTTTACAACTTGTGAGACATGTCACGGCAGAAACTTTCTGAAGGCTTTTAAGTTTGAACATTCGTGTTCTGCAATAAATAACCATCTCTTGGAAAAGCCAAATTCCGACTTACACCATCCCCTTCAAGAGCAGGGATAGGATATATGAAAAAACCGATAAATGATAAACACCTCAAAACAAATTTTGACTCCCTCTTAAAAAGCAATTGCCCTCTTCCCTCACCCTCACAATAGTGGCTCAAAATAATTGAGGGATAGCACTGGCAAACGTTTTAGTGGCCAATTTTGTCTCCACGGTATCATAAGGTGGTAGCCACAGAAAATCATTTGCCTTCCTCGCCACCACCTAAAACATCCACCAGGGAGGATTGACACTCCAAACTTATAACGTGAAGGCACTAATACATTGATCAATCGAATCTGATCATGATCATAAAACACTTACTGTTCTTTATAGTGGTGCGTCCAAGAGACACATTTATGTTAACATTTCAGCTTGCCCAGATTAAGTTAGCCCAATTTAAGTTAATGAAGTTAGTTAATATATCCAATTAGGATAGGTTAGGTTACAGTTCTTCATGGTAATATCAAAAGATTAATTGAATTGTATAAATCCTTGAGAGACACCGTTGGCAAGTTTCATTCATGAGACGGGGTGCAATAATAAGGATTTCTGCTACCTTATAAACAACATTTAGTACAACTAAACCATGGTTTTCAGCTTTTTAAGCATACAGTTTAAGTTTTAACAACTTTTGAGTCTTTCATTTACTGATTTTAATATTTTTTTCTTTTTAATTTTATGTAGAATTGCCAGCAGTTCAAATAACCACACATGATATTCCACAAGGTAAATTAGTACTTTACAAATGGATAAAGCATCTAACACATGAAATATTATGCCCTTAATGTAACGACTTTTATTTAATTTTTTTACACAGAACCACAAAATACTGAAATAAAACAAGAAATCCAAGAACAGTCACCACAGCATCAGCCAGCTAAAGGAGGTATTGTTCTTACCTTGATGTTCTACTAATAACAGTTTTAACATCAATTTGTCTTTATGAGTCTTGTTTGTTTTGGTGGACATTTTGCTTTCATCTAACTCATACCTCAGTTCACTAAGGCAGCTTTCCTGACCCATAACGCTTCCCCGATGTTGCATTTGTGCTTTGCTATTAAAATGCTACTTCTTGAGGCAAAGTTTGTAATAGTCCTAATAAGGAAACTACCATAAGTGTGAATCGCTGATTTCAATCAAATGTTGAATACATACATATTATACAGGGTGATTCAAAATATAACGTAAAAAAAATGAGTTTACAAATTATTTCAAACAGATTTTATTTACAAAAATGTTCAAAGTTGCACTGTTTACAAGTTATGGCATGTTTAAGAAAATTAATCCCTTAGAAGAGCTTTGAGAACTGCTGACAAATATACTAGATTCAACCATGTGTTGTCCGAATGTGCTATACTTTTTCTGCCAGACCAAAACCATAGCACGAAGTTTGTAATGCGATAATTCTGTTTCTTGTCCAAATCAAAACATTTTACAACTTTAGTACAAAATTAGCTTTGGATTTAGATTTTCTGGATAGATGGTGCAACATAAAAGGTAAGCGCCATAAATTCGAAGGCCTGATATAGAAAATATAAACTTGGTAAAATATAATAATTTTTATTTTTCAATGCACTTATTACAACGTGGAATTAATAATTCAATGTCCTTGTAAAAATAATCTGAAGTTTTTCCTTCAAAATGTTCAATTACAGCTGCTTGCAACTCATTTTCGTCCTTAAAACGACATCCCCTAAAGTCTTTCTTTAAATTGGGAAATAAATAATAGTCACTAGGAGTCATTTCGGAATGTACGGTGGATGATCCAATGCTTCAAAGCCGCATTCGCGAATGGCAGCATGTGAAATTGCGGTAGTATGAACGGGTGCATTGTCGTGTATAATAACCGAATACCTCTTGTCAATTTTCCTCGACGTTTTTCACGAATATGTTTCTCAATTTATGCAATAAAGACGCATAATATGTACTGTTAACAGTTGTATTGCGTTTTTTAAAATCAATCAGTAAAATGCCGTCACAATCCCAGAATATTGTTGTCATAACTTTCTTTGTCTATTGAACGACTTTTGCCTTTTTGGGACGAGGTTCATCGGATCGCCGCCATTCCATCGATTCCCTTGTGGATAGAGGATCATAATACAGAACCATTGTTTCATCTCCAGTGACAATGGACTCGGCTTTGGGTCGTCTCCACACAAGTTTAAAAACGAGCCCGCACGTTCGATGCGACGTTGAACAGTGGAAAGAAGACGCGGTACCCCCCATCTTGCATTAATTTCATTTATACCCAAATGGTCATGAAGAATTCGGCGAACACTTGTTTCCGAAATGTCGGACATCACTGCTAACTCCTTAACTTTCAAACGGCGATCTTCTAATACCATTTCTTCAATGATTGCAACTTTTTGAGGCGTTACCGCTTTAATTGGCCGACTGGTGCGCTCATCATCTTCAAGAGATTCTTGGCCCAAACGGAAAACATTTTGATCACTTTTTTACATTGGAATATGAAGGAGATAGATAACCATAAACGCCGTCTAAACGTTGTTTGATTTGATTAGGCGTGTGCCCTTCTTTTGTTAAAAATTTAATGACCGCGCGGTACTCAATTTTCGTTATCTGCGACATTTTCATGCACTCGTCGGTGCTTGAGTGGCCACTAAAATCTATTACGCTTCTAGCGGTAATCACGTAAATGGCCGGGATACAACGTTAATGGGCCGGTTGTTTTGGTCATTTACGTCAATGGTCGGCCAATGACGTTAATGCCCAGCTGGTTGGTTAAAGACGTCGTGTCATACGATTTATTACGACATTGGCCGGGCCGGATAGTCTTACATTAACCTTAAAATTGCGTAGAAACATATTTACCAAATATCTAATAAACTTTAACTAACGCATAACCTAACAACTAATCTGCAGTCTGCAGCTTAAGTTTTACGTTATGAGACTGGGCGACCCGTAACGACATTGGCCGATCCACTACATTGACCGTAACATTATGTCTTTATTTTCAACATTTCCTACATTATAGATGGCCATTGACGATAATAACCGGTCAATGTTACTTTCAGTATTAAAATTAAACAACGTTGTCCACATTCACTGGATATTTATGTCAATGACCGGCTTTTAACGTCTTTAACCAACCTAAATGGGCTATGACGATAATAGCCGGTTATTAGCGACAATGGCCAGTATACCACATTAACCGTAATATATATATAGTATAGGCCTCTTGCATGTTCAACTATGACGCAACCAAGTTTGAACATGTTGGCACCTGTAGAAGCCTACCGGGCCGAGAATTTATGGCGCTTACCTCGTACTCAATCAAATTGTCGTCTATGTATATTTTCCATCAACTTCATGATATTTATAAAACGACTGCTGTTACTAACAAAACTGGTGGCAAAAGTGCCGATTTTATTTGCATTTTTGTTTTTCTTTTGCACTAATAATAACAATAATGAAGTTGATTTATTAAACATTTTTGATTTAACAAGATTTATTTTTTATTCTAGGAAAAGATGGCAAAGATGGAGCTGCTGCACTGATACCAGCAATTACATTACTTTGTATAGCATTATTCTCCACGATTTATAGCCGCTGAACATAATTTTATCATCGTCTTACCCTTCCTATTGAGAAGAGAATCTTCCAACGCACTGGTAGCTTAAAAAATAAACGAAAGATAAAACAAAAGCCAAAGGATTTTTTTAATTATTTTTTTAGACTTTAAGTAAATTATATAAAATGAAGAAAAGCTTTCTGAAGTTTCCTTTTCTCTTTGTAAATGTTTATCAATTTATCTTTATCAATCATCTTTTACAATAGTGATTCATAGAAATCCTGAAGTGCCGCCAAAAAATCTCTAAATGGTTGTTATATAATGATAATAGTTTTCTTTATTGTTTAAATTCTCTTCTATTAGAACGACAATAAAATAACAATCATTTAATTTAATTTTTTTGGTGCTGTTTTATGCATTTCTGTGATGTTAGTTACGTAAATTAAAAGATTTCTTCTATATTATATATGTTAATAAAATATATTTTTGTTCTATTATAATTTTTGTCTTATCAACTTCTTGATTCTAGCTTGTTTAAAATGAAAAGAGACAATCGAAATATTCTTATCATTAGAGAACAATTTATTTAATATATGCCATATGTAAAAAGTAAACTTGATACCTCGAGAGACGTACATTAAAAAGTAGTTAACTTTGTATTTTATATGTATTAACTAAAATAGGGTTAATTATTATTACTATTAAAGTCTAGATTTATTATAGTAACAATCTTGTTTTTTATTAAACTTTTTTCTTTTGGAATCAAGAAGTGTCTTCATGCATGTATAGGAATGTGTGAGGTGTGAATTGGATTTATATCTCAAATTTTATGCCTTTATATTAAGTTGAAATTTAGAATCAAAATGGAAGAAAAATGATTGTGCGGTTATTTATGGATCTTTAAAAACAGCTTTATATGCAAATTTCTAGTTAAATAGAATAGGATATAAATCCAATACAATCTCAACACTATAATCAGTTACCTCTTTTTAAGAGAACTTATCGTTATAAATTTTACTAACGTTAACTATAAGTTCAGTCAGTATTTAATTATATTTTTTATCATTGACACTAAAAAAGCAAAATAAAAAGAATCTTCATAGGTTTTTTATGTTAGGGTTTTCTAGTCTGCCTTAATTACAAAAAAAAACAAAAATTTATTACTATTAATTAATAACGTAAATTAATAATATGTCCATATTATAATTTTATAAAAAAATGCTGATCATGGTGTCTTAACTTTTTTTTTCATTATTAGGTAAATAGGATAACTTTTCTATTTAAATATCTAGCTCTAATATCAATATCTTCTTTTTAAAAGAGATTTGTTAGCGTTACGTTATTTAAATTAAAAAAAAAAGTTAGTTTTATAAAAATAGAAACGACTGTAAATATATTAATTTTTCTTTGTTTATTTTGTGTGATGTGTATGTATTTATAGTTATGTTTTCTTCTCATTATTATTATTAATTATTTTTTAAATATTAAATTGCAGATTTGTACCATAATGCCTATATATTTATATTTAAAATAAAATTAATTGTTCCCAATGGTGCGGACATAGAAACTTATATATCATTTTGAAATTTCTATATGGTGGTCTAAATTTGTTCTATTACAACAAACTAATATAATGAGCCAAATCAAAAATATTGTTAATTTTCTAAATTATCCAAACTGATCTTTAATTTTAATTTCTGTTTACATAATTTTGTTAATACTATTAATATTATCTTAATCTAAAAGATTAAAAGAGGACTGAACTGGGAACTGTTTTTTGCAAAGATGCCTTACAAATAAAAACAACAAGAAAGTTAAATTAAAAAAATAATAATAAATTCGATGTTAGATAATAATTGTTGCTTTGTACTTCCAGCTATTTTATAAGTTAATTAAAATGAAATAATGTGAAAGGTGATTTGCTTCGAGTGCTCATTATAAAGTAGTGAAACTTGACCAATTAATGTAACAAAAGAAACAAACCGAATCAGATTGGCATATCAAGTTTTTTGATAAAATTGTTTTTTTCTAGATGAGCACTTTTTGCAAATTGTTGTTTTCACATTAGAAATATAAATTAAATAAAAAACACGAACTTGTATATGTATGTATAGAAAAATGATTATAATAAAGTGATTATTACAGTACAGTTATGGATTTCTTAATTAAAAGATTAAGTCATAGCAAAAGTGTCCCTTGGAAGCTACTGTAATTACCCTGTATAATGGACAGTTTTTGTAAAAAAATAAAATATATTATGTATGTCAAAAACGTTTTACGAACAATCTTGAAAGCCTATTAATGACAAAGTTTCTTTACGTATAATGAATCTATTTATGAACACATCTCTATGTCATGTTCATTTTAAAATCTGTAGAAATTGAAATTTGAGTTTAATAAAAAATTATTATTAAAGTTTGTATTAAAATCGTACCAAATGATCTATTCTCTAAATTTTAGCAAAAACTTTGAAGGGCTGCATCTCAGCGGTGCAACTTGCTATAGAGGTACATAGAATTTTTGTCTCTTTTCACTAACTACAAATTACCCTGTATAATGGGCAGTTTTTGTAACAAAATAAAATATATTATGTATGTCAAAAACATTTTACGAACAAATCTTGAAAGCCTTTTAATGACGTTTTTTTACGTATAATGAATCTATTTATGAACACATCTCTATGTCATGTTCATTTTCTAAAATCTGTAGGAATTGGGATTTGGGTTTACGAAAAAATTATTATTAAAGTTTGTAAAGTTGGCGCGTAAATCTCCCATAAAGTTACTAACGCATTTTCCGAGTTTTGAAGCAACCTAACAATATATTATATAGTGTATGACACAGAGCGGAGCATTGGATATACCATAAACTGTTTAAATGAAAAAGATTTGTTGGAAATAGTAAAGCGAATACACTTAATTTTCTTTCTTTACTTAGTGCTGTCTCACTCTACAAGCCTTTCGACCACTAAGTAAGATCGAAGTAGCGTTAAGGGGAGTATTGGAAAGATAAAGTGGGAGGAGTGTGTATGTCTAAAGTTTCTTCAAACGTCAGTCTGACGGTTTGAATCCTCATCTTTAAAATTAGGTAAATGAGAAAAATCATTAGTGACAGTATAGTTTGAGGTTAGAATATGAAGAGTACGTGTTTGAGTTTCTCATCATCTTTTGTTCATCTTTTTTAAAGAAATTATAATAAGAACTTTACTTACATTGATCACCATGGGTGCACCAAGGTGGTAACAGTCAAAATGCTGACTTTGCGTAGTAGAATCTCCTAGTCACATACTATAGCTCGTTTTGATGGGGTCTGCGAGCAGAACAACTTTAGGGAAATTCTTAGTGTGCGCAAAGTTACGTAAAAAAACAGCTACAAAATGGAACCTCCTGGTGGTTTTAAGCGTTTTAGTATGGCTTCAGAATGTCTTCCACCTTATCTTCAAACACTAAAATTAATTTTTATTTTGGGTGTAAGAGTGAATAAACTTATCATCGATGCGATTTATAGCCGCCCGGATAATTTTTTCTATGGTTTTAATATGAATAGTGAATATTTAAAGTACAGTATTCAACGAATAATTAAGCTTGTGAACAAAGAACATATGGCATAGTATTTAATATTTATAAAAGTAATTAACAACACTGCTATATAACTCCACAAATATTGGTTTTATAATGAGGTAATTGTAATCCTTACATAAATTTGTTGCATCCACTATGGTAACGGTTACTATAAGTTTCATAAAATGGTTGTAGGAATATATATATCATTATATACCTAGAGCTTGCAGTAATATTATAAAATTCTAATAAACCTTTTCGTTTTATATACCCTTTATATAACCAGGTGTCACCATAAATAAGTCAAAATATTTATTGGAACGTACCTTTTTAAATTATCCCACAGAGAGCAGCCAATTGTTTTGGTAATCAAACTCAATATTTAAAAAAGCAAAATAGTGTTTATTATAATATTTCTGGTTTCCCTCACAATCTTTACACAAACTTATTGAAACATTTAATTACTTAACTCACAACTCACAATACGTGCTTTTAATACATCTTATAACTAATTACCCTTTCAAGGTAAAAACAATGGAAAAACTTTAAACTTCCACGAGTATTTCTTCAAGCGGCTTACGTTGTAGATCAGGTATAAGGCAGTCTTTTGCAGGATAACCAACGGGCAACAGTAGAGCCAATTTTTCAGACGATGGGCGACCAAGAAGACTACGCAGAGCAGGGCCACAGTTGAGTGGAGTTGAAGTCAAAGATACTAAACCAGCATACTGTAAACATTATGAATATTAGTTTAATATAAAATTGAGCAAGAATCTTCCCAGCCAGCACACTGACGTTATAATGACGTTATTTTTAAGTGATTATTAGTCGGCGACGTCATATATAAACTAATAAATTATGGACATCATTTATTAACTAATAAATGATGTCCATAAGACGTCGTGTTATGGGACGTACGTAGACGTCTTCAAAACGACGTCTTTTAGACGTACATTAAGGTCGTTATTAGACTTCTAATATTATTAATTATGATCTATCTAGGTAACCAAAAAGTGATATATTCCATAAAATATTTCTTATTTTTACATTTGCAGAATGTAAATAGAATACATTATTTTAATGTTTTCGATATTCAATTACACTATTTTGTATTGTCAGGTCCACTGACGCACGAGAGACAAATCTAGCAACACTTTTTTACTTTATTTTTTTACTGAACTGCACGTTACCACATGCCGCAATACAAACAGCAACAACGTCTTTCGTGTATTTGTTTTGCTCTTTATTTAGTGACGTTTCTTGTTATTATTAAAGTTGTTGACGTAGTGTATGTGTAGGTGCAACTACTGCATAATAATTGTGTGGTTAGTCGCAAAGGGTTAGTATTAATAATTACTTGTTTCGTCGCAATACTACATAACCTATACAATTTTACCCGTTCGACGATTTTGTGAGATTACTATTGTTAATAAATTAATACTAATGCAATGGTTTCTTAGTACTTACTAATATTATTTTAGTAACATGAATTATTCTGCATATTGTTTTAGCAGCTTTTCAGTTAGTAAATGTTTACTTTTATTTAATAATTATGAGATGTTGACATGTTGAGTTAATAGAAGTGATGTATGTTCTGTTATTGAATGTTTACTTTTGTTTAATAATTATATATGAAATATTATTTCCAATATTCAACTATTTATTTATAATTCCTGTCCTAGTCCTAGTATAGGACGTTTTAATGACGTCATTGAACAACGTTTTAATGACGTCTTATATTGACGTCCTCCATTATGTGACATAATGCTGTCAGTTTTACGACAATTTACGTCATTTGACGTCGTTACTACCGAAAAAATGGCGACATTATGACGTCAGTGTGCTGGCTGGGTTTAATTCAAGATGTTAAGATTCAATATTTTGAAATGTAATGGGATCATTCAGAAGAAGCTATACTTCTAGTTTTTTACAACCTTCCTCCCTATTCCGTTTAAAATTTTAGAAAATGTGAGACGTTAATAGTTGCATTTATTAACTGATGAAACCCTTGCTTTCCAGTATGCCATAGTAACTAAACAAGTATTCAACTAATTTTACAAGCAGTAGTATAATTATACATACATGAATGGCAGTCAACAATAGTCCAGCAGCTAAAGAAACACTTTGCTCATTATAATAATGCAACTTCTTTTTTCCATCCTCTCGAAAACTGTAAGTTTGCTTAAAAACTAAAATCAGATATGGAGCCTCGGTTAAATAATCCTTGACCCAGTTCGTTTTCAATGGTTTCAAATCGGTTGTCCAAACTTTTCCCATGCGCTTTTTATAGTTAATCTCCTCTTCATCTTCAATAATTTGTCTTATCTGCTGTTTGATATCTGGAGATTTGACTAGGACATAAGTCCATGGTTCTGTATGAGCACCGCTGGGGGCTGTTCCTGAAAGAAAATGATGCACATAATATAGTTAAATGACCACAATAAAGTAAAATCTATAATTTACTAACACTAGGCATGTAAAGTTTATTATTTATTAATGGGCCAAAAGGGGTTGGAAATCGATATACATAATACCTACGACTCTGCGAGTTATTATTATTTTATTTATTCTTGTCACCTTACAAATCGGCGTGTAAACGATTTGATAACCTACATTCATTTTATTTCCAGTTTTTGTTGGTTTTAAAGTAATAAATAAGTGCACTCGAAAAAGTTGTAGGAAAATAAGAGAAAATATCTTAGACTTGTGTAAATTTGATATCTTTTGTGGTTTTCTATTTAAAGTTAAGATACATAACAGACATACATAACATTATAATGTGTTTTCTTAAATTTTATACATTTTAGGAGTTTTTTTCAAACATAAAGGGTGGGTCACGTTAGGAACGTGCCAGTGGTTCTCAATCGATTTTTTTGATAAAATTAAAATAATGTTATTAAGTCGATATTGACTTGCAGGCGCCACTTATTGAGTACTGTTAAGATTTTTTATCTGTGATCAACATTTTGCATACACCCTGTATATTACTAGAATTTCAGATGCTTGACCCATTAAATTTGTTCAAATTGTGTAATGGATTGTATTGAGTCTTCTAAATTAATGCTTACCTGCGGTTTTGATGATATTGTGAATTATTTCTAGGGGAACAACTTCATCACTAAACTGTCTAACAGTACGTCTCAGGCTCATGAATTTATAAAATTCCTCGGATCTTTCGATGGTTTCTTTGACTGGTAATTTTTCGAAGACTAAAGGAACATGTTTCAAGTCTGCTGGTAAAGCTGGTATGAATCCTTCCTCTTCAGACTCGTCTTCCACGCAATTGTTTTCTGCAACTATATATAAAAGAGATTGTTAACAATTGTATTACAATAAATGCAGAACTAGAGTAAGTAAATACAATATACTACACTGAACCACATTAAGGTAACTGTCTACCTTTGTTCTAAACGAAACGATTACATTTGTTGCCCTGTCTAATATATGGCAAAAATTCTTTCAAATACTGTACAGTTTCACGGTATAGGGATATCGCTTTTGTCTTATATAAACAAATCTCAAGACTAGGACCATGACCCGTTAAGTATCAGGTGGTACTTAAGGATCTCTACAGCCAAAGCTGATAAATACCCAAGACTGTAATTGTTAAAAGAACGGATGAATCGAGGCCCAGAACTCATCCAAACTGCAAAAATCTAAAGCTGTAATATTCTGAAAAAACCATCAACCTCCAGGTTGATGGTTTTCGGTTTGAGCCAGCTCCAAAACGGTAGCTTCCAGACTCAGGACGTTTTAAAAAAATTAAAAGATTCAAGGATTTTCAAAGATTTAGATCCAATTCTCAGCTACTAAGCTTCTTATCTTATAGACAAGGTCTTAGGTCTTTGAGATTTGAAAATATTCTGAATATCTAAAGGATAGTCAATAATGGTCAAAAATGGTTACAATTGTATGCATCAAAAACAATTTCGATAACTACTTGAGAGGTGGGCACCAATAACGGGCAACATATATCCAGCGAGTGTTTTTAATTTTTAAAAATTTGGATTGCAGTAGGCCCTCAGATATATGTATAGCTATGTAACGTGTTTAAAATTAAAAATGGCCTAAAACTATTAAAAGGTACTTGAAAAACGGAGGATAAGGTTGCACATAACTAAATATATACGAGCCCCGACGCGTATTAATTCGTCTACTTTAATTTTCTTAAAAAGTCGCCTCTCAATATTTACTCCAAAATTCTCTTCTGGTCTACAAAGTGACTCTTTCTTATTGCCAGAAGTGAAGTACTGCATCTGCACCATGCGACGTTTTATAAAATAATATTACGGGGGTTTCCTTACACCTCTTCTTGCGGTGCCACGGCTCCTTTTAAAGAACACTAATTGAGATGCGCTCAATTAGCGCGCAATCGCTAATGCAAAGGCTACCAGTTCGCACTGGTGTCCACCCTCTACTAGCTCTCCCGGTTAGTGCCGGAGCTATAAACGTGCTCACCCGTCGGGATTTTACTCCGTAGGAGACGAGAAATAACCAACCTCAATATGGCTGGGCTTGGTAGGTTTTCCCACCCCGACCTACCATTATATAAGCTTGGTGTGTCCAGACAGCACTTCGTTTAATTCTACCTGAGTAGAATCTCGGTATGTAGCAAAAAAATATTAACTAATTTTACTCTTAATTATTTCTTGATTAGCTGTTCAATTATTAAATAAGATAATAAATAATGTTTGTACTTTGAGCACTCAGAGCTTACAAAAAAATATGTTAAAAAATATATATTTGATCTGTTGGTTAATCTCTACCCTATTAACTATGAGCCATAACCAAAATAAGTCTTTATTACATCTTAGATTGTTCTTTTACAGGCTTTCATTTAATAATAATAATAACTACTACAACCCATAGCCTAAAACAAGGCCCCAGAAGCTATAAGCTTGTGCGGGAGGGAGGGGGCGATTATTATTATGTAGGCCCAATGTGCGGCTGCAGCCGACTTACAGATGGAACAGCGCAACTCCCACATTTGTGTCACAGCTAAGGAAAACTGCAGAAAACCTTAACCAGATCTGCCGGCGCCGGGAGTCGATCGCGGGCCGCTTGGGTGAAAGTCCGGCACGCCAGGCATTACACTACCAAGGCTTATTTATTTAAGACTTGACATTTATTTTTAATGTTTAAAATAGATTGAAGGTAGCGGTAGATCACGCAAATATTTCAAAGTTCACTTTTCAGTTCCAAAAGCATGTGGCCACTGGGCAAACAAAAGAACTCCTCGGTTGTTTCACCATTATTTACCTGAATCAAGAGGACACACAAAATGAAAGAAACAACAACGGATAGTCATATAATACAGAAAGAACGACTAGTTATAAAAGCTTAAGTAATAATAACCATAACAGAGACCATAGGATATATCTCTCGTTAGTGCTGTCCATGCCAGTTTAGAAAACTTACGAAGATGTTGACGGTTAGATGAGAATCTCATTTTCATCTGCTCCAATGAAATCTCGGCCCCCCGCCCCAAATATGGCCTTGTAGTCGAGATTATGACAATATTATATCCAATACATTTCTGTTTAGGCATCTTGAATCTTCATCTTTATTCCGATTACTCAATAATTTTATTGTTTGTGTAGTTTTGTTGTGAACGATAAATCAGATTGCGTACAATTAAATTATAATTTATTAAGCTTTTAATAAACATATTATATTAATAAATATGTTTAGTTAAAATACCGAAACACTTAAAAAACTGGTAGAGTACCATCGGCCAAATGTTTTCATGCAACTATGGTCCGTAATACCGCTATGTTACTGTCGCTTATAGCCCAGCAACGAATGCGAAAGCCTAAACCAGGTGGCGAATATTTCTAAGAAAACGGCCACTTTAGAGTTTACTAGACTATACCATCCAATCATAAGAGACGGCCCTAGGGCGGTACTACCGAAACGGGCGCCATCTTAGAGGGGACGCCAAAATCAAGAAAAATTTAAGCATCCCGTGCGCAAGTTTTGAACACGTAGCCAATAAAATTATCCACGTATTAAATTATTCGGATTTATTTAATAAATTTTTCGGTGTTAAGGCGGGAAAAGTGTTCATGTATTAATCGTAAATATATTTTTTAATGAAACACTTGTTTTTTATCTAGCCAAAACCGCACAACTTGAAAAAATTGTTAGAAACGCTCCTACTAATCGTTATTGCAGGACTATGTTCCACATCCAATCCATAATACATTTATTAAAACTCGTAATTTCTTATATCACATTAAAGGTGCATCACGCCGTTAGCTCTACATGTGAACGTTATTGGCAAGGCAATACACATTTATCTCTAAACTCTTATTTTCAAAGCTTCAATAATAATTAGCGATTGCATAACGATAATCTTAATCAGACAGAATTGTCTGATGACAGTATGATAAATAGTCCAATGGCATTATTGCTATAGCTAGGCCAGAAACATCTGGCACTACCCTCAATGTTGGGATCAAAACATAACAATACAAAATATCACTGAAAAAACATCGCAATGCAAAAATACGAAACTTCAAACATGGTCACATTTTCTTTAATTTAGGACTAATGGAATCCCAGTCCATCACATACAGAGTGATCCAAAATGATTGAGGACGGTTTGAATTTCATGTCGTAGGTTTCAGTGTATTTCACATTGTTAGTGTGGTACTATTGAAATGTGTTGCGTCAAATTGCCAGGTTGTTCCGGGTTTTAATTGAATTTTTTATTTTATTTCGCTTGTTTAATTAGAATGATATTAAAAAAATAATATTAATTGATTATTTCATTCTACTTCGTTTTTGACCAATCGCAAGGCTTTATTTTTTGGATTACAGCGATAATTCGATAATTTTTTATTGTCCTTTTCGACTGTTTTTATCTTTGTGGCAACGCTGAAAACTAGTGTCACATGTGTCCCATTTTTTACTTTCATGTCAAATACTAATCTTTATGTTAATAAGTAGATGCTTAAATAAACAACTGTATCATGAAATAATCTTACCGAATTACATGCTCGTGCTTCTGAAATTATCTGTTGTAATACTCAAGTTGATTAAAACGCAACACTCGTGTCATTTTTTGACAAATTTCCCTCCGTTGCACGTCGGGAAATTAAAACGTCAAAAAATGACACTCGTGGTTGCTAATCAACGTTCGTATTACAAATCGATAATTTCGAAGCACTCGTGTAATTACAAGTGATAATTACTAATTTTTAACATAATTTTGTAATATACCTATACCGCTCTTTTTTGAGACGCTACTGTAAAATAAAAAAGGATAAAAACGACTGAAAACTATTCGTGTCGGCATCGTGGCGATAAATTCAAACCATCCTCAATCATTTTGGATCACACTGTAACTTCTGGGTTATTATAATTGCGCGGATGTGCTCACAGCTTAGACCGGAAATATAAGGCGTTACCTTCGTATCTACTACTGAAGATATAAACATAGGTACCAGCTTGGTGGGGCAAAAAAAATCCTTGAATCTGTGAATCAGGTGTATAAAAATTTACCAATCAAATATTTGGCAAAAGTGAAGAGACTAAGAAAAAGCACAGAACGTAGAAAAGTCTTCCTATTGTGAATCATGCTCTCTTGAAGAACAACTGTATTGTTTTGAAGTGTATATCATTAAATGCTTGTTGTATTTATCAGGAAACTTCAATAGTGCTTAGTAGTTACGCTGCGTACTATGAAAGTTGTCGTTACAACAAGCACTCGTAAGTTATTGTGAAAAATTCTCGATAATTTTCCTAGCACTTGTGACGTAACATATGAACAGACTTGAGTGACTTATTAGTACAAACCGGGTTTTTGTTTAAGGACGTACAAAAATTAATTTGTTGGACGAAACAATCAATTTGTTGTTGTTTTATAGGACCATATTATACACAAAATTAAAATTCTCGACGTCACAAACTTCAAAGCCGAACTTTCCATAAATTTGAATGAACCGTTGTGCCGGGCAGCGCAAGCGAGTACGATATCTTATTAATCCAAATTTCAGCAACTCGATGGTAACAAATTTTCATTGAAACCCGGTTACTTTTATTTGCATGTTTAAAATTACCCTGCCATAAACCTGTTTGTCCGCAGATGAAGATTCAAGATGCCTATACAGGAATGTGATCTAAGGTAGTTCGATCACGTGTACACATAGTAAAGAATATCGTAGACGGCTAAAAATATTAAACCGTTAAACTACTGTGGTCTAAAGCCCCCTTATAACATTGAAAATTTGAAACCGTATATTGGAAACCATTTTTAAATTCCTCGTTAAAATTCTAGTTGTTTAAGCGGCGTTTTATTCAAGCACATGAAAAAGAAATCCTTATAAATCGTCAACATCTTTGTCAGTAATATTCCACACAATTAAAAACTAACATGTGCATTGGGCACTCGAACAGTACTAATGAGGAAATTATGTTCTAGGACTTTTTTTGTAGTTAATATTATTGGTCATTTGTCGTTGTTCTCGTCCTTTCTGGATATGCCTTTGTTACGTGTTAATTTCGTAATACCCTGTATTGTTACGTTTTGCGGATTTTTGATTCTCCCTTCCTTTAGTTGATTTAATTTGAACTACTTCTTTATACGTTCTTGTTTCGTTAACTTTTGGTGAATTTATTGAAGTCATTTCGAATTCTGAAGCGTTTTATCACTACTTCAAGGTCGCCTACCAGCAAAGGTATTATTTGATGCTTGCCATGTGCATATATGGTTGGTAATTAGTTTATTCTTGCAGGCCGTTTTTTCTTTGTCTCGTTTATTTTTTGAGTTACTCACTTTTTTGTACTATTTAATTATCTAGTTGCTTGCTGTTGTCGCCTTGAGCACCATTACGATTACTGACATTACTTCCGTTACGATACCTGGAAGACTCCTACAGTCTACAACAACTGAAGAAAGCCACAGTATCGTGAGTTGCATGTAATTAAGCTTCTGTGTACGTCAAACTATTACATCAAGCAATCTCTGTATAAATGTAAATTAATTAATTCATTGCATAGTTTTTCTGATTTAAATGGTTTTTCCCCAGTGTGCCACACACTGCCATCTGTATTTAAAAATTTTGTTAGAAATTAAAGATGAGTTAACTAGTTCTAATTTAAACCTTACTAAAGCTTAATTTTCCATTGTTTACCATTGCAATGAAGCATTTTCTTATTTTATTTGGTTACTTATTATTTATTTGTATTATCTGTGGTTTGTTTCAGCAATTTAGGCACGTTTTATAGGCAAGAGTCTACCACATTGGAAGCAGGAGCAGATGTGTAGTTCGTTAGATATATTGTATTTTAGATGACTCTTGGTGCCCGATATAGAACACATCTGACGAGACTCACAACCTCACACTAGTTAACTGCGATTAAAGGTTGTTACAGTTTCCCAATAAGCAACCTCAATTTTGTGGGTAACACAGTTATTCTCTATTCATTCATTTTGTCTCATGTTACGTCAGCTAGAAACTATCATGAGGGTTATTTGACCGATGACAGCTTACGCTTCAATCTATTTAAAACTAATGAAAACTAATAAACTCTTAAATATTTAATTTTCAATTGAGCTCTACAAGAACAAGCACATACACATTTTAATAAATGCTTACTTTAATCATGGCTCATATTTATCAAGACAAGATAATTTATAATTAATACATCAAAGTAGCGCCTATTTGTAAACTTTGTGCACTCACAGTACAAATTATTACCTGAATTTGAAATATGCATTTATTACCTTATATAATAATTGAAGAGCTAATGAGGAGATAATTAGAGATACGATTAGTTAATACTTTTTAGTTGTAATGAATTAAAGTTGAAGCCATCAAAGTAATTTGTTCATTATTTATTTGAACTTGTTTAGTTATCTGTTTGGTTTTGTGTAAGCTTAATTAACCCACATTAAAATGTTCTGATGATTTTCTATACAAAACAGCTGTTAGTAGTGGACATACATACGAATGATTATTCTGCGCATTAGTAGAGAGGGTAACAGAGCTACAAATCCTCGAGGATGTGGTTGTGGATTTAATAAGAATATTTTTTAAATCATTATTTATTCAATAAAATAGATAAGAGCAGGTGTATAAAAATAAGTCCAAAAAAGAGAGATATCCAAGCAAGTCTGACCGTCGCGTGCATACTCTGACCGGCGAACGAGCGCCAGTGATAGAGACCGGAGGGAAATCGAGTGTTTGTCATCCATTTCATTCTGTCATCACTGCCATGTATCATCTTTCTGTTTGCCTTGAACAACAACACGAGTTGCACGAACATGTATCTGTACAAATAGCTGTTCGGTATAAGTTCAGAATATGACGAAGAGCTCTTCTAAACAACTAAAAAACTTTCGAAGGCGTTTTTAGTGGAATAAATTTTTCCCTAGTGACCTACTTTCTGAATAACTTCTGAGCATGCATGTATATGTCTAGATTTTTCTTTTTGGGTCCACTTTGATGAAACAATTTTGGAATCAGATTATAATAAGTACTACATACAGAAAAAGATTTAGACTAGAGAATTTGGTACAGGTATTGATAATAGCTTCTCATAACTTCTCAGGAGCCAATATAAAAAAGTAGGCGTCAATTTTACAGAAAGGTTCTGATGTAACAGTTCAAGTTTTGTTATCAAGTGATTTTTTAAGTTTATATTATTTTCAAAAATTCTCTCTAATTTGACGGATAATTGAAAATAAAGTTAAAATATATTTCTGAAATCTCAGGCAGCTTATTAAAGCCTTCTTTGTATTGAAGATAAATATGGCCCTTTCTTTTGGAGCCTAAATATTCACTTATAATACCATTAGTAGTCAAAGTTATGTCGACTATTTTTGTGGTGGTTTCACGAATGTCTATCATGCTTGCATTTAAATACCACGAGTGCGCAGCACGAGTGGTATTCGCAAGCATGATAGACATGAGTGTTAAGCACCACAAAAATAGTCTACTTAACTTTGACTACTTATGGTATTCGAGAGACTATTCAACGAACACGCTTTAAAAAATCAAATTGTTTTTCATAAATGTAGCAATGTTACATTTAATCATTGTACGTTCAATACTCAAAAATAAATGTTGTTAAATATTTGTGTTTTATTAAAATTGTCGATTGTTATCACTAGTGAAAATTGTCGACACTTTTCACTAGTGAGAATTGTCGATAAAATTCATTTTCATTGGATTAAAAATATCAAATGCTGCATTTTAATTGGTCAATTTTTAATAAATGACGTGTGAGTTGAATAGTCAGTCTTATGAATTTTAGAAAAATTCAATTATAGTGCAAATGTAAAAGAAACTATTGTTAATAATCGTACACTTCTTCGGTCTTTTTATTATTTTTCAATTTGAAAAACTAAAATCATAGTTAATGTCTATAATAAGTGAAATAAGTAAAACTTTCAAGAAAATGGATTCAATGTTATGAAATGGGAACGACAGTAATCAAGATAGTGATATTAAAAACTAAATGTCTACACTCCAGTAGCTATTGCAAAACATGTCATTAAAGGGGGGGGAGTCAATAATTTACTAGATGCAACTAGTGCTTATAAATGCATTGATAAATTATTAATTGCAAGTTTACAAATTTCCGTATCATTTCCGAAAAGCATAGATCCGTTTTAGAGAGAATGATTAGCCTAAATTTGAAATTACACACCATCAAAAAAATTTATAAATAATATTAATAGAAAAGGTAATAATAAATGAAGAAAAGTACTTACTTTGGTCAGGAGTTTTGAAGTCCCCTTCATTTTCAATTTTGTAATTTTGCTTTTTCTCTTTTGAACTAAAGAAAAAATACGTTAATCTAGCACCAATATAGACTGCCAAGCCAGCAACAAAATAGTGCCAATATAGATCAAAAAATTTAGTTTGCAGAAATTCCATCTCCCAGGCTTCAGCCACTTACTTCCACTTTCACTCCTTACACTTATTAATCCTTAAACGGTTTATTTTCTTAAATCACATAAAAATCTTATTTATATATAATCTCAATTTCCCAAGAATAATAATAAATTTATGTCTTTTTAATTTGTTTATTTTTAAAGTAGATCATGTGCTTCTTAAGTCACAGATAACAATTAGTTTAATTAATTGCTCCAATTTTCTAACATGGATTTTTGCAAAAAAAAAGTTTTATTTAATACAAGATTGATAAGTTCTGCTGTTTCAGTTTCACGTTTGAAACAGAACTAAACTGCTTTTCCATTTGTGGACAAATACATTACATACATTCCCCTAGATAATACAAAACGCTCTGTGTTATAAAATATGTAAAAGGTAACTATGAGCATTGTGCGTGCATTAAATAAATCGATACATTTCTAACGTTGTCTTTGTTGTTTTCATTTAGGAAATTAGTTTTATTTAAAAAAATGTTTAATTAAGTTTAATGGGGTATATATTAGTTAACCTAGATTCTGTACGTAGATATACATATAGATCTCGTAATCTATAAAATTTAGGGAACGGTCGTAAAATTGAAGATTAAAACTTAAAATAGAGTGGATTATCAAAATTAATATTTTTATAGATATTAGAAACCAAATATTTATGATTGATATTAAAAAAATGACCCTGTTTAGGGTATTACAAAATATTAAATTCTTGGCAAATATTCTATGGTTAATTTTACTAACCTGTAACTACAGGAGTCAGTTATTCTATAAAAAAGCTATTTATAATAAAAACAAGAATTTAACAATTAAGGGCAATCAATAACGATTAATTTTAATTTCGTAAAGGCTATAAAAATTTGATTGTTAATATATTATAATGATCAAAATTGTGCTTTATTGCACCTTTCCAGTTTGCAACAAATTTTCGAAATTAGTTTAGCTAGTTTTTTCTATATGTTCTTTACTGTTGACCATGACGTATTTATCGTTGAAAATGATGATTACAGATGACCGAATTAAACATAAATCTACAGGATTTCCGTAATTGATGATGTTAGGCAACGGAAGTCTTTGCGGGAATTGTCTCTACAAACAGCATCCACTTAAGATCAAAACATTAAAAGATTTATTCTTGCAGGCATGTCTTAAATATAAAATTAATATTTGAGAATAGAAGAAGAAAAATAATGTTCGCCGATGCAACACCTACACCTAATAGATTTTAATCGTCAACTTACATTTTGTCATGTTCTTCTTCGTTCAATTTTGAACTTAAAGTAATGGACAAATTTATTAGGTGATTACTGAAGACTGTGTACATTATCAAATTAAACATTGAAAACATTAAAATTGAACATATTGCAGTATATAACTATATTACTTGCCCAAATATTACTAAAGAAAATTTCAATTTGAAACAGTTCGCGCCAAGTAAAATAACACACGAATTCTAACCTCAATAACATATTTATGAAGTGTCAACATCCAATTATGTCACTAATCCAATTTGAATTGAAAGATACGTATATGATCTTTTTATTGTATTGCAGTGATTTACTACATTCCTCGTAGTCTAGAAGGTAGCAAATCATACAAAAGGGTTGCTATAACCCAAGCAGCATTTTTAGTCATCGCTACGTACCAGCAACTACCAGTGGAACTATTAAGTTTTTGCCAATAGTCACCAGCACAAGCTGCGGTTTCATTACGTGCCTGGAACCATAATGGGGAACAATTTTTGGGTAGCAGATACGTGACGGCGTAATAATCGCTACTTTCGTGGAACTTCTTTTCTCTTTGGCGCATCGTATCGCGTATGTTATTCTCTCTTACTCTTGCAACTTAACAAGTATTCTATCATTTTCTATACTAATGCTGCGATCGTGCCACAAAATGGATTACTATTTTATTTGTAATACGTACTACTTAATAATAAAGAGAGCGATGAATTGTTTGATTCTTTTATTTGTCATTCCAGTAAACCAAAATTATAAACTATTGCAACGTTTCTGTTGAATGTGATGATGATAGGTCGAGAAATAACAACGCGCTTTCTTTAAATATATTTTTTTAATAAAAAATGTCTTTAATAAAATATCAAAAACGTAGATTTTGCTTTGAATACTACTGCAGGCGCGGATCCACGGGGAGAGAAATGGGGGGAATTTCCCTCCCCCAAATGTTTGATATTATATACTTCAGAATTATAGTTAAATACATTTTGAATATAAAAGTAGCTAATGTTTATTAAATATTGTGCAATATATAACATTTATAAATAAATATACATAAAAATAAATAATGATTGTTCAATTATTATTTATTTAAAACAATTATTTTCAAAAAATTTCCCCCTCAAAATAATTCTCTGGATCCGCCTCTGACTACTAAGGTGCCGTTACTTTAAAAGGTTAAGCAATGGTTCCAGGCAGGTAGCAGGAACTTTCAGTACTACTTTAAAGTTTTAAAAACACACAATAGACGTCTCTTTACTCATTTGTGAAATCGAAATCATAGCTCATCAAGAATAAGTAACTTCCAATTAAAAATAGATATTTAACTTTTTAGCTAATTTTTTTTAGAATAACTTTTACTCCCACTGCTAGCACAGCATTTCATTCAAACCAATACCTAATTTAATTAGGTCCTTAATTAGGCTAATTAATTACTTTTTATTTTGATTATTTCAGTCTAACGATGAATAAAATAGTATACACGTTTCATTGGTAAAGTTTCTAAGTCTTGCGATATTGTATGCGTTGGCTTGTAAAGCTAAAGATATCCTTTACCAATTCAACATGCAACTATTTAATGGATTTTCATTATTACAACTTTTACAGCCTTACAATCTCTTCATTTAAAATGATCTATTATTACCCTCTTATTAAAATTTATAATTTTAGTATATCCAAATTTTATTAAAATGATTCCCATTTTACATTTATTTATCTGGCTTTTCATTCATCAAACTTATCAAACACACGATTACATTCCCGTCGGCGCCATAGAATCACCATTTGACAGACTATTGGATTACCCACGACCTTCTAGATTTCACGAGACGACGTCTCTTATCCGGCCTGGGCACTTTTACGATTTCCCATATAAACTTTGTTTCTGAGAAAACGCAAAATTTCTCCGTTTTGGCGCTAGCTGACACGCTGATGTTTATTTGTCACTTGATGATGTATAGGTTAGGTAACCCTTACAAATGTCAAGCGTTGCATGTTTACGTAAATACTTTGGGAATTAATTAAATTTATATAATTAAATTAATTATGTTATTAAAATTAATTTACAAGTTGGTAAGTGGTTTAATAACATTATTGAAATTACAATTTTATAACTTTCCGTGAGCTGGGTTTAGGATATAGAGAAAGTGAGCAGTAAGTACATTATCTGTTCACGTTTTTGCGATGTTTCTGTTTGCCAAACAAGGTTTTAGAAATTTTTTAAAGAATTATATTACTAAGTTCCTCCTTGTCGTCGTGGCAAACAAAGAACTGTGAAGAAGCAATTGGAGTTAGAAGTATCTAGTGATGTTAGAATATTAGACGGATTACATTCTCCAGGTAAATGTTCTACAATCTGTATTACAAGTTCGATTATTTGGTTGAATAAAAGTATAAATCTTCTAGTGGAGTATTTTAATGCACCTTTGTCTTGAAGATTTACAAATCCTATCAGTGAATTTGAACAGGAGGAATTGACATTCAATCCTTTCTTCAGTTTTTTTGCAATGAATCCTGCCAGAAGGGCTACAGATGCTGAAAGAATTCCGTAATCGAGATGCATAGATAAGGTTTGAAGTTCTTTTATTAATTTTGTTATATTTTTAGGAAGTTCGATGTTGAAATTTATTCTTTCAGGTATCTGTAATTGTTGATCTGTCGAAATAAGAAAGTATATATTATTTTGCTGTTGAGTGTTGGTGTCCATAACCCCAACGTAAGATTTTAAACCATTTTTATCGTAAGGTAAAATTTGAAGAAAATTCATGAAATGATATTGTAGGATCACTTCCTACTATTACACATTGCAATGCTGCATTTATACTTTTTTCTGCTAGTGCTTTCCATTACTAAAGTGAACGAAAAAACAGCAACAAAACTACGAAAATTTAAACAAATAACAAGGAAATAACGTAATTATATTAAAAAGTAAAGAAAACTGCCTTAGAAGATTAGGAAAATATAATTTATTGACGATACGCGCAAAACCGACAAAAATATAAAAGCGCGCGAAGTTATCGTAGTTTGAAATTGGCGTTTACGTGTTATATATCCGTTTCCGCCTTTTGCGTGTTTGGTGGCGCCAGCGGAGAAACACTTGAACTAATTGAGTGCGCAGGCCGGATAAGAGACTTCGTCTCGTGAAATCTAGAAGATCGTGGGATTACCTAATTAATCTTTAATCAGTTTAAACCAAAATGGTCACTGTGGGCAAACATTCCCGTCGGAGCTACAATAACAACATTTGATAGGTCGTTGAATTGCCTAATTCCTAGAATACATTTTCAACTATTTTTACTGCTTTTACCAGAAACACCTCGATTAATTTATTGCTCATTAGAATTTATTAGTACATACACCTGATAAGGCGCATCTGATTCTTAAATTTTGAAGTGTTGAATGTTAAATATTAAATTTTAAGTTCAATGAGCTGAGTTTTCTTGTTTCTATAACATGTCCCTTAACCTCACAATTAATTGCTTTAGTTGAATACCATACTATATTAGGTAATTTAACGACCTGTCAAATGTTGTTATTATGTTGCACCTACGGGAATGTTCGCCCACAGTAACCATTTTGGTTTGGATCGATTACACCAATTAAGTAATCCAATAGTCTGTCAAATGCTGAATTTATGGCACCAACGGAAATGTAATAGTGTGTTTGCTCTCAGCGACTGTATTGGTTTGATTTTCCTAATTAAGTTATGTCAGTAACATAATTTTAATATATTTTTTCTTCTTTTTCAGTAAAGATGCAGAATAAGATGAACGAATTATAACTGACAACGAGAAGAAAACTAAGAGGTAAATATAGTTTATTGTCATAGGCCCAGGGTTAAGACAGTTTTGCTTCCTGCGCTTTTTTTTAATGCTGGAAGAAAATTGTTTCAGGTGCTCAACTTCGATTGTCTTGAACCACTCTTCCAAGTATTTTGCTGACGTCTACACTCCAGCAGTCTTCTGAGCGACTCAATAGCTGCAAATGAGAGATTCTCGCTTGATCAAGTTGAAACTAATAGTTATATACCTTGGTTTTTAAAACGCTTTTATTTAACTTACTTTATTTACTTTGTACCTTGTGTCCCTACATGTCCCCCACACCTTGCAAATGCATCCATTTCCAATTAAGCTAAAAAACTCACAACATTAAATTAAGAAAACTGGCCCTCATTGCTACTCAAAAATAAATTATGAATTAAACAAATTTAAACCATGTGAGTAAAAAGAGAAATAAGTAAAAAAAAAAGACTAAAACAAATTATCTAATTCCCCCATTACTTAATCCCTTTCTAACCCTTAGTTTGAATTTAATAATATATTATGAATTAAACAAATATGATCTTATATAAAAATAATTGCTACAACCCATAACCTGGAAACCAGGCACCAGAAGCTATAAGCTTGTGCGGGAGGGAGAGGGGCGATTATTATTATACGTAGGCCCTACGTGCGGCTGCATCCGACTAACAGATGGAACATCGTAAATCCCACATTTGTGTCACAGCTAAGGAAAACTGCAGAAAACCTTAACCAGATCTGCCGACACCGGGAGTCAATCTCGGGCCGCTTGGGTGAAAGTCCAGCACGCTAGACATTACACTACCAAGGCTGGTTTAGACTACCAAGGCTGGTTTACACTACCAAGGCTGGTTACTCTTGTGTGACTAAAAGGAATAAAATTAAAAAATATATCCCCCTCTCCAATTAATTTTTTACCAACTCAAAAATCGAAACAAATCTGCATGATGTGAAACTAAACAAAAATTACTACTGCTTTCGGCATTACTTAACCCCTCTTCAGCCCAAATTTCTAATTAAAAATAAATTATGAATTAAATAAATTTGAATCGTGAGACGAAAAAAAATAGAAATTAAATAAAAAGAAGAAAGTTTAACAAATGGCCCCTAATCACTAAGTTTGATCTATGTGAGACTAAAAAGAGTAAAATAACAAAAATATCTTAGTACTTAAACCTTCTTCAGACCAAAATTTGAATTAAACTAATTTGAAACATGTTATAAAAAGAACGAAATAAAAATAATTAAACAAATTACTTAATTCTCCTATTATTCAACCCCTCCTCAGCAAAAAATTTGAATTTAAACAAATTAAAATTGTGAGACTAAAAAATAGTGTTAAAACGGTTAACTAACAAAAATTTAAACAAATCTACCCTCCTCCCATTACTAACCCAAAATTAATACGAATTTAAAGATAGATTGTGAATTAAATAAATTTAAATCTTTTGGGACAAAAAAAGAAAAAAAAATTTACTTAAACACCCACAAACCCAAAATTTGAATTTAAAAATAAATTATGAAATAAACAAATCCGTGCCTAGGGGCCATGTAGGATCAGCTTCCCTTAACTTTGCTTGCCCTCATGTCAAAATTACATTTGCGCCTTGATATAACACTGAGATTGACATATTTTATTGTATAATTCCAAAACAGAATTATTGTGCCGGGAGAATAATTCACAAACTGCAAGATTCTTTTGTTGGATGAACTTTAACACATTCCTCGTGACCCTCAAGGACCAGGATATGTCTTGGCAAGCTAAAGGGAAAACTACATATATATGTATACAGGGTCCTGCACTTTGTTTGCAATTGTTTTCAGATATATACTCAACTTATTTTTAAATGGAACTTAAATAGCAAAATCAATTTTTTTTTAAATTTTGAGTATTACATACGAAGATTAAATAAAGTACTGAAAGGGCATGAGTCAAAATTAAAAAATATTTGTGGTTCCTTATGGTAAAGGTGGATGAATACTTGAGAAAAAAACTTTGACTGTTCAAGTAAAAAACTGTGATGAAATATGTGATAGTGAATGTAAAAACTTCAATTGTTTTAAGCAATTTTGTTATTGTAAGAACGATCAAAGATACCCATTAGAATATGCACATAAAAAGTGTTCACAATTAATGTAATCATTTCACAAGTCATCTCCCAATCTAAAATGATTAGGAGATGAACTTTTGAAAAGTTTCTAAAGTTTCCAAACTATTTCTCAAATATTTTCGAACTTTTAGTAGAAGAGACCTTAAATATCTTTTTTTAATTTTTAGAAATGCCCTTGTAGCACTCTATATAATTAATTATTGCCCAAGTAATTATTATAAATTGCCCAAATAAATTATTTTTAACTAAAATTAGTGGTGGCAGAATTATTATAAAATTATTATTTTGATGGTTTAATATACAAAACTCAAACTGTTCATGTACGACGTGTTGCCTCTCCAATAGTGTATATCAGCGCGTTGCAGCTTTTATTTAGTTTTTATGGTATAAAAGTACTTCACTTTACCACTTTTACTACACTATTCAAATTAGTGATATCTGTTTAACAATAAAAGAGAACATGTAATAGTTATAGGTATACACTTAAGAGCAAATTTTTTCTTTTGTCTTGGAACTAAATATTTTCGTTTCTCTTCAGTTCTATTAGTTTTCCGTTTTGTTAATTAAAGTAATTTTGAAATTAATTTAATAAAAGAAAGTTTGTATACTCAGTGTCCCAGGCCTTTGTTTCACCCCTAGAGTTTCCACGCTATCTCCAGTTGAGAAAGTCGTCGAAATTGTTTGAAACAATTCGTGAATATTATTTATATTTGACTTTTTTTTCACTTATAGGGTTAACCATACTAGTGTATTTTTTGCTGTATTTTAGTATTTCAGGCATTATTTGCCCCTTCCGCAAGTTTATCGACAAAGCTCTGAGTTGGAATTGTTTGATTTTAGGCTGTACATTAAAATTTTAATAATTATTAACTACGCTCAAAGCATACTAACAGATACAGATACCTTCGAATCGCAGCCTATGCCCAAGTTTCAATCAAGGCAATTTGTGATGAATGATCCAGATATTTAATATTGTAGTGAACCACCGCGTATATGCAACAATCCAGAGAGAGAGGCTTCCAGTTGTTTCGAGAATTCGACACTACGGCATATTAATACTAATACTGCGACCGCACAAAGGATGGATGAACAATTGCAAGTAGCGTAATGTAAACTAGACGTACTTCAGCGGAAATAGTTTTACAGAAAGAGCAATCATAATTACATAGCGTCCTTTCACTAATTGAATATTCGGCGTTTGTGTTCGGAAACGATGTTGTACAAGCACCATCCGTCCCTGGTCAGTCCACTTTAAGGTTAAATTGCTTCCACATTTAGGTCTGAATGTGCTTTCCATCGTATTACAGAGTTTTTGACTTTGAGATCTCTATCGCTCCATTTTCAACATTTAGCCTTCGATTCTGAATGGAGAAAAAATGTAAAAAATCTAATCCAGTAATGCAGTGGAGTTACTCCGTACAGGACCAACTCATCTGTGCATTCCCGCTACAGGGAATGGCACATGGGGAGTGCACATTAATAAAATTTCCAGGCTAAGATTTCTTGTTACGCTATTCTGGAAACCAAATTATGTAGAGAATATTCCAAATTCATAATTTAATCAAAGTTTGATATTAAATACCTAGATCTGGAATATTTTTCACAATGTGGAAGGGCTGTTCTTCCATTTGGTTACTTCTGGAGATGAGGGATAACACATAGATGCGTATATTTATACTGGACATAGGCCCTCAAGTACATTTCTAGGGGGTCACAGGTTAGGCTACTTTAAAGATTAGTTTATTATAGAGCTTAAGTTATAACAATGGAGAAAAATAGTAAAACGGCTCTTAGCGTTGCGCAACCCCTTCCCCTCCGGAATAATCGAGAGCTACGCCTAGGACAAATTTATGTGCATCCCAGCGACCAAAAGGGCGTGAAGATGACGTGAGCAATTGGTCACTGATTGACGTAAATGGCGTAGTTGAATGAAGTAAAGGTGATAATGACCTCCTAATGCCTCGGACCGATGATGTAATATGCTAGACGTCAATTACACGTTTTATGCTACACGTTAATTTGACGTCTTTTTCAGATTATATTTAGGAATCTCCCAGGGTTTTCAAAAATTCCTGTATGAAACTACTAATACTTTTAAGTGGAATAGATTTTTATTATACAAGTGTGAAATGTGCGAGATTAGGCACGCAAGAAAAAGTTTAGCCCCGAGCTCGCAGAGCGAGGGGGTAATTTTCTTAAGTGCCTAAGAAGCAATTCCGTTTTCGACTTTGGACTTAAAGAGTGGTTATTGGCAAGTTGAAATGGAACCTGAAGACCGGGAGAAGACCGCGTTCACTATTGGTTCCGGACTATGGCAGTTTACGGTTATGCCTTTCGGTCTATGTAACGCTCCGGCCACCTTTGAGCGTCTAATGGAGACCATCCTGAGGGGGCTGTCGTGGAAGACTTGCCTGGTCTGTCTGGATGACGTGATCGTAATTGGAAGATCATTCAGTGAACATCTGAAAAATCTGGAGAAAGTGTTCCGGAGACTGCGTACAGCCAACCTGAAATTGAGTCCGAAAAAGTGCCACATATTCCGAAGGAAGGTGAAATATCTCGGGCATGTCGTATCACAAAATGGAGTGGCAGCCGACCCCGATAAGATTCGTGCAGTTCAAGAGTGGCCAACACCGAAAGATAAACACCAAGTTCGTAGTTTTCTTGGGTTATGTACCTACTACAGGCGTTTCGTTCCTGGGTTTGCCAATATAGCGAAGCCCCTGACAAGGTTAACTGAAGATGGGCGCGAGTATGTTTGGAGCGGAGAGTGCGAAACAGCTTTCCAACAGAAGCGTTGACAGTTGAACAGTTGACAACAGCGCCAATATTGAGCTACCCACGGACAGAAGGAAATTCTTACTTGACACAGATGCAAGTAACCTGGCCATTGGGGGTGTACTTTCTCAGATACAGGATGGACAAGAAAAGGTCATCGGCTATTTTAGTAAAGTTTTGTCGAAAGCCGAAAGGAATCATTGTGTGACCAGAAAAGAATTATTGGCTGTCGTGAAGTCGGTTGAGCATTTCTACAAATACTTGTACGGACGGAGGTTTTTATTGAGGACGGACTATGCTGCGTTGAAATGGCTTCTACAATTCCGTAATCCGGAAGGCCAGTCGCAAGGTGGATCGAACGATTACAAGGATACGACTTTGACACGGAACATCGAGCGGGCACTAGTCATCGAAATGCCGATGCTCTTTCAAGAAGACCCTGTCCAACGGATTGCCGTCATTGCTCTCGTTTGGAAGAGAAGGTTTGCCAAGTATTAAGAACTACCATCGTCAACGACAATTGGTTGCCGGAAGAATTGCAACGACAACAGGAGGCTGATCCCGAATTAAAAATTGTACTGGAATGGAAGCGTGTGCGAGAAAGGCCTGCCTGGGAAGTCGTCAGCCCTTTCAACAGAACCCTAAAAGCATATTGGGCCCAATGGGAGTCCTTGAAGGTGGAAAACGATCTCCTGAAGCGAGTGCTGGAGAGTGAAGATGGCACCACCATTAGGTCTCAGTTTGTCGTTCCAAGGAGCCGAGTGGCTACAATATTGCGACATCTCCATGACGGTGCTTCAGGAGGACACTTCGGTGTGAAGAAGACTTTGGAGAAAGTTAGAGAGCGTTTTTATTGGGTCAATTGTAAAGAAGATGTGAAAGAGTGGTGCCGAAAATGCGAAATTTGTGCCACTGGTAACGGACCCTTGGGGAAACGAAGAGCACCTATGAGGCAGTACAATGCGGGTAGTCCTCTGGAAAGAATAGCTATAGATATTGCCGGACCATTTCCCGAATCCGACGATGGAAATAAATACATCTTAGTGGCAATGGACTATTTTACCAAATGGCTAGAAGCATATGCCCTACCAAACCAGGAAGCTGCGACTGTTGCTGACGTACTAGTCAAAGAGTTTTTCAGTCGATTCGGAGTGCCCATGGAGCTGCATTCGGATCAAGGCCGCAATTTTGAGTCTGTACTCTTTGGAGAAGTCTGTAGATTATTGGGCATTCGCAAGACTCGGACCACACCGTTACATCCGCAGTCCGATGGAATTGTAGAACGCATGAATCGGACAATGGGCAAATATTTGGCCAAGGTCGTCTCCGATTATCAACGAGACTGGGACCAATACCTGCATCTATTCCTGATGGCTTATCGTGCATCGATCCACGTAACAACCGGTCAGTCACCAACGTCTGTGATGTTTGGACGCGAGTTACGGTTACCGTGTGATCTGGGATTTGGGTCTCCACCTATAGAGCAGGAGGTAGCCGGGAATGATTATATCATCAACTTAAAGAAGAAGTTAGAGAATATTCACGACCGAACCCGAAACAATAGTCGAATCGCGAGTGACCGGATGAAGACCTTGTACGATGTGAGAGCCCAAGAAGGAGGGTTTCTGCCTGGAGAGCTTGTCTGGTTATACAACCCGCAAAGACGTCGTGGCTATTCTCCAAAGATACAGCGAAATTGGGAGGGCCCATACCAGGTGAAGAAACGAATAAATGACTTGATTTATCGCATCCAGAAATTGCCAAGAGGGAAACCAAAGGTGGTACACTCCAATCGTCTGGCGCACTATGAGGGAAACAATAACGTAGTCCCGGATCGAGAAGATGACGCTGAGGTGGCTGTCAATACCGTATGGCCTGAAAATGATCAGCTAGCTCTTCTTTGGAGAATTTATGGCTGCGTTTTCCGGGACTAGAAAAGCCCGATTCGGAGTCACGACCGAGATGCAACAAGATCTCTTCCGGGTCCCTGGTGATTATTCCATTGCCCACTGTGTCTCCCAAAATCTCCGCATGTCCAGGGTGATCGCAGTAGTGTTTAGAAATAGATTTGGACGGCTGAATGAACTTCGAGAATAGAATCCCTCTGTTGGCAAATCCTTACACCTGCCGGATCATGACCGCTCCATTTACTACTTGGTGACCAAGCAGTCTACCAGAAACCGAGTTACGCGGACCTGTGGAGGGCATTATCGGATTTGAGGACCGAGTTGCTTACCAGGGGTATTAACAAATTGGCAGTTCCCAAACTCGGCTGTGGGCGGGACCAGTTGGATTGGAGAATCGTTCGGAACATGCTGGAAGTTATTTTTAGAGTTAAAGATGTGAAGATCTTAGTCTGTAGCTTCGATCCGCAGCTCGCATCAAGGCCAACAAAGAGTGTAGACTGTTATTTCTACCGTAATGGAACATGTAGTCGAGGTGAAGACTGTCGATACCGTCACAACCCTTTCTACAGAAACTAGAGAATAAAACCTGTTCTGGGACAGAACAGACTTGAAGAGGGGGGCAGTGTAACGAATAGTAAACCCACATATGACTTCATCGAACATTCTAGATGTATGAGTCATCAACTGTATGACTCATCAATAACACCTGCATGTATGACTCATCAACACCTGTGTGTATGACTCATCAACACCTGCGTGTATGACTTATCGACGTGACTCATCAACAGCTGCATGTATGATTCATCGGTTATGTTCTAGAACTTATGAAAGATATAAATTGATGTCGCGGGTAGAAGGAGGCAGTTAATGTTTGACCGGCATAGTGAAATGTACTCTGAATAATTAGTTAATAATTGTTGTAATACATAAATAGTTTTTATATAAATAGTCCTCATATGTGTAAATACCTAGCATTTAAATAGTTTGTTAAATAGTTTATAGTTATAGTGTTTTTAATTAAGTGTATGTAAATTAATATTTCTCTTATGAATAGACGATTTAAACAGCATTTTGGTTATTATTTTAAAAAGAACGTTAAACTAATATTAGAAATGTACTAAAAATAATAAACTATTTGCACCAAAATAATATACGGTAAAGGTGTGTTTACCGCCATAACACGCTTGCAATAAGAACAAACCTTTGCAATAGTCTTTCTTGAACAAATACTTTTATGGACACTGTAACAGAAACTGGAAAAAATAATTCCCCAAATAAAACGCCACTGTCACTACGATATTAAAGATCGTTTCGTAATATTTTTGATTTTGGAAGCCGGTAAGATATAAATATATTTATAAGCGAAAAGAGACGACAAAATGACGTGATACATGCCACCTCATTTTAATGTCATTTACTGGACATTATTACGTCGTCGAGTTTCGGTCTACTATCGTCTCTTGACTAATTATCGCCAGATTTTGACGCCATTCCGACGTACCTTTGCTATTTGAGTGCGTTTCAACACCACAGAAGATATTGAAAAGAAGAATTTGCCCACTGGCAGTTGCCCGGTAATCTAATGGCCGAGTCCACCACTGCAAAAAAGCGATTAATATTCTATGAAGACAATTTATTATATATAGATACATATACCTATAGAATTATGGTAATAAATGTTTTTTAACTTTTTTAAAATTAGCCTTCATGAATTTTTTATTTACTAATTTATTTGAAAAGCCATTCAAACCTAATTGCAAACCAAACTATAAAATCTAATTTTACATCTCATTTAATCAGAAATTTCATTATTATTATTCTATAATAAACGAGCTCTTATAAGATCATAAAGAAAAGTTAAATTTATAATCTGTCCAAATTTTCCAGTTCGTACAATTTAATTGATTTTCAATAACGGGACTGTCTCAATGTAACATTCCGTGGGGTTTTCCCTTATGCCATAGCAACAAGTGGAAGGGTCGTACTATTTCGGTCGCGCATGCGCATGCGCAGCACATCCTCGTGGCTGGCGCGTTTTGGTCAATTTCCAAAGAAGAAGAGTACAAAAAATTAAACGTTTACAAACAGGTTAATTGGAGAACCAAAACAAAACGCGCACTCATAGCTATAAATTATTTTTTCTCAATGCCACTATCCCCGGCTGTTTCCACAAATACATTTCAGAGTTCAAACGAACTTGACCGAATGTTGAATGAATTAGTTTGTTTTGATTCTACATAAAAAAATATTTGTTTTTCTTTGGAAATATCAATTTTGAAAAACCAAAAGTATTTTCCTTATTCAAAAAAGTATTTTCTTTCCTTATTCGTTATTTTAATGTTCAGCATAACTTGTTTTTATGCTCGCCAATCACGCAGTGAGTGTGTGTCGAAGGACCAAGAAAGTCTGGATGAATTATGGTGTCCAGGCCAAGCCTCCTTATGATCGCGATTTGACATCGGAAAAACATGGACAAATAAATCTCTTAATAAACGCGTTGACAGTAGCAATAATAACGTTTGAATGCTCATAACTCTCGATAACAATCGAACTGGTCTATTTAATCCGCTTAAATAAGTAACCGAAGCTAAAAATTCGCGTAATCGGGAAAATGGGCTCGTCGCGCGATTTTTCCCAATTCTAAGTGCTCAAATCTCGTTAAATAACAGAAACAGGTGGTTCGAATAGTATCAACGAGCAAAATGGAAAGCCATCAGGATGAAAAGAAGAAGAGTGATATTGACAATTTTAATAAAACCCCGGTGCCGCTCTCTAAATCACCCGGTTCATCACCGTCTATCCGTTCCATGACCCAAACTGTGATCGTATCGTTAGCTGAGACTGTGACACACAACATAACTTATGGTAAGCTCTGTGAAAGTAAACATTCCCGCGTAGGAGTTATTTTTGTTGTCAGATGGTGAAATAAAAGGAATTTTCTTGGATTTGGCACGTGTTAGGGTAAAATTTATGTTTCATTTTCTAACGTAAAAGAGTTTCGTTACATATCTATCTTATCACTAAGTTAAATTTCTTATCGCGGTTTTTATTTTATTCGGTATTCATATTGCTACTTTAACGACCTTGGTTTTTTCTAAAGGTGAAATTAATTTTAAATTTCGTATTGATTAATATTGCTGATGATGTTGCTATGAAATAGTCTATTTTAATAACGCATTTTAGAAATTAATTGTAAAATTTGAAAAAAGGTCTGAAGTTTTTAAATATTTTGGCGAGTTATGCAACCCATTTAACTTGCAACGTGGGTTATCTAAGCAATAGGCGTATTTGATTTAATGTCATCTTTCGACAAGGGTTGGGGACGTTTTCCTCTACGTTGTAAAGGGTAACTAAGGAGTAATAAGGAATGTGAGATATAGAGATTTCGAGATGAATAGCTTTTTTTTTCAGTTTTATAAGTTCGCTCTGAATGAATGGTTGGTGTAACAAGAGGCAAGTTGTAAATATAAAAATTCTTAAATATATGCAAACAAATGATACTTATTTAACATAAAGAAAGTTAAATAATGGAAACTATAATAAACGTTAAATATTAAAGGAATAATGGAGATTTATTTTATCTATTACGTATTTTCCCATTTCTCATCCCTGTTAGTAAATTTTAAAATAAAATATAATATAAAATATATAAAAGAATTGTTATCACAATATTTTTATTTGTTACGTGGAATCACCTTTACTTTTTAAAATATTTTATAATGGTTAATACATTTATTGTTGCAATAGATTGCATAAAAAAAATTAATTTTATTATATTGTGCAAAATTAGAAATACCCCCAATTCAATTAATTAGTATGATTCGAGGAAATCCATCCGTTTATTCAACAATTCTTTTGCGGCGCAATGGCAGTCCTAATCTTAAAAACAGATAGGTGCATTCCATCCTAGGCCTTAGGACTTTTCAAGGTTTTATTTTGAACAAAACTTTGTTTATTGACCTTTCACGGAAACGTTCTAATAACACACGTGGGTTGTTCCAGGGGTTCAAAGCGTTCTAAAGGCGCATGTGGGACACTCATACCATCAGACAGTTCAGAACTCGCCCTTCGCAAATACTTTGCTCCATTGAGCCTTAGGACATTACAATCGATTGACTTTTGGATTTTTCGACGAACCTAGTATCGCCCCTATGATCCTATTCCGGAGGATTACTGGAAGTATTATGTGCATTGAGCTAAAAGCAATCTGACTCGTTTCCCGTCTTAAGTATTTTAAGGGTGGAAATGTCCGATTTACAGTCGCGAAAAGTTTCGAGAAAGGCCTAAGTAAACTAAAGTAAAAACTGCATGTTATTGGCTTATCTGCCAAGCTACGATAGTCATTCTGTGTTATTCCCTAGCTACTGGAGCCAATAAACTGTTTCCAAAGCCGTAGGTGAACTGGTGTACGGTGTGGTTGACGATAAGCTGATTGCATGACGTGATGAGTGGGAAATTTTCTATATCTCTGTTGTTGTCGATAACTGCTGCCTTGGTCTATCCACAACGCCCTCCTCATTGGACGCCCGTACATCACAACAGTTAATTTATCAACAGTAAACATCGGTTTTGTTACCTGCGGCAGCGGATTGCACGATAGAAAAGTCAGAGCCGCACTCAGAGATGGAAAGTATTCCACGCAGCAAAATCGCTACTTTTACCCTTTCCCTTAAAGCTGGACATTGTATCACAGCCAGAAATAGCATGATAGGACAGATTACCAGCACATTTCTCCGAACCCAGTTGTTGGACATAACAGCGTGCAGAAGAATTTTTTCGCAACCCTTAATAGCACTAATTTTACAACCAGCATGTGTAGATTTCAATCAGACCTATTCTAGTCGAAGGTGGATCTAGTCGCCGAACTGCAGTGGTAAAATCATATTTACAGATGGCCCAATGTTAATGATAAGTTTAGCTAAATTATGTGGCAGAAGACACAAGAACGTCAAACTTTTTTCCAAATCAAAGAGAATTACTTTGGAACAGAAACTGTTGTTTATTTCTTGAATGTGTATACTCAGAAGCGGAACATTACCACAATGCCGCTGCATAGTGAATGTTGAGGTAGATGATGACACCCTGTGAATCCCTAAAGTAGCTCGTTCATTGGCCATCTCGTTATTGACCTCTTTGTAAAAACCTAACTGATCTAAAACTATTTTTTATAGTTAGCTATCTGTAGGGACCCTTTCACATTTGGAAGTCCTTGAGATAAAGTCTGAAACCAATAGATGCCCTGATCTTTCCAGTTTACTTACTCACTGATTAAACATGCTTTTATGTTTAACTTCATTATTATTACACTGAATATTTTCTTAGGCTGATAAGATCTAGATTAAGCTCACTCAGATCAGAAAATACGACTTGCACCTGAAAACTCCTTAAGGACTTCCATACCCAATTAAGATTTCCGATAAAAAGAGCTACCGTTGTCGTATTCGTACGATAACTATCTGGTTTTTCAATATCGAATATCTGTAGATGTACAATAGATAATTAGTTAAGATGAGAGGTACTCGTATTTCAAGATAGACATAATCTCAACTATTCGATAAAAATTTTACAAATTACAGCGAATTCAACAAAGGAAAAGGAGAGTGTAAATAAAGTGCTTCTGATACTTTGAAATGGAGCGCAACCATGCTGTCATATTAGATTTGATTCTTTCAGTTGTTGGATAATACTTACAACGAAGTGCCACTTTCAGAGTAGGAAAAGGTTAAAAGACAAGTAAGGAGGTTTGGCACAATCGGGATTTGATTTTGGGAAGAGACCGCTTGCACTTCTAGCGCAACCTGATAAGACGTGTTAACAAAAGCAAAAGCTTTTCCGGTAGGTATAAAATCAATAAAAGTTATAAAACACTACATGAGAATGTCGTAACTGTCCTAACTATAATCTATAATACAATACTCAAGAGTTCCCCTCCGTTGAAAGTTGGACAAATAGTCTTGGTTCTTAAACCTGCAAAAGCGACCCATACACCCATTAGCTTGCTGTCTATCCTATCAAAAACTTATGAGAACTTATTTTTAGGTAAGAGGCTTAAACCACTAGTCCCAAGCCGCAAAGACGGCGTAGCGACTCTTCAGGTACTTATAAGCGATAAATTGGTTTCGTAAATATTAACGCTATTGTTACAACGAACCTTAAGTTCTTTTACTTGTTAGGTCTTTAATATAGGCCCACTAGCCCCCGATTGCCCTACAATTTGTTATGTAGCACTAATTGTAAATATTTTAACATTCCCTATTGCCTTCGAGTATATCGCGAATAAACTACGAAAAACGAATAAACTAAACGACGTCAAATTGTCGTAAAACTGACATCATTATGTCACATCCCAAAGACGTCAATATAAGACGTCATTAAAACGTCCTATACGAGGACTAAGACAGGAATTATAAATAAATAGTTGAATATTGGAAATAACATTTATTATAGTAAACTACAGTCAAAACATCTCTATATTGTGACCACCTGCTTAATATGACCAGTATTCCTTGGCCCCTGTTAAAATAATATCTTTTTAATGAAACTTGTACGTATTGTATTGTACGTCCAAAAGACGTCGTTTTGAAGACGTCTACGTACCTCCCATTATATGACGTCTTATGGACATCATTTATTAGTCATATGACGTCGTCGACCAATATTGACTTAAAAATCACGTCATTATAACCTCAGTGTGCTGCTGAGATAAGGTAGATACCGGAGAAACAAAATAGTATATAGTATGAAAATGAATACTTCTAAGGCCAAAATAGTGGTAATTAGAAGAAACACAAAGAAGATTGAATGAGTTGAAATTCAATAATTCAAAAATCCAGAGGAAAAAGAGGACGTTGTTTTAAAACTTTTAAAAAGTACATATTAATAAGAAACTGCTTCGTATGCCAAATATCTTCTATGGGATGGAATGGAAGGAAACTAAAATTTCCTTCATTATTAGCAGAATGACAGAAAAGAAAATTTAGATTTATAGGTATCACTCCCCAGCCAGCATACTGAGGTTATAATGACGTTATTTTTAAGTCATTAGCGGTCGACGACGTCATATGACTAATAAATTATGTCCATAAGAATTCATAGTAGACGTCTTTTGGATGTACAATACAATACGCACAAGCTTCATTAAAAAGATATTATTTTAGCAGGGGCCAAGGGATACTGGTCATATTAAGCAGGTGGTCACAAATAAATGTTATTTCCAATACTCAACTATTTATTTATAATTCCTGTTTTAGTCCTAGTATAGGACGTTTTAATGACGTCTTTTATTGACGTCTTTGAGCTGTGACATGATGGTGTCAGTTTTACAACAATTTGACGTCGTTACTGCCGAAAAAACGGCGACATTATGACGTCAGTGTGCTGGCTGGGATCAATATCCTATTCAATTAAACCTGTTGCTAATTAGGCAAGAAAAACCTCATTTATTCACCTAATTATGTAGAAATATCTACTAAAGTTATTATTCAAATGTTTGTTATTCACAAACAGCGGTTTATTTCTACAACAAAAGTGTTAGTAATACGAAGCTTCTAGTATTTTATGGTTTGTTAATACAACACACATAACTATTAGCATTAATAAAAAGCACAATCACCGAAGATAACACTTTTAAGTTTCAAGCTTCGAGGTATTTTTTCCGCATCTCAGTTCAAATAAGCATTATTCAGATTTTGTTTTTATAGGTTAAATTATATTCTTAAACAGCAATTATACATCTTTCTCCATGAATAATGCTGGAAAACAAAACAATCAAACTTGTGCAAAAGCTTTTTATAACAGTAACAAAAACAAACTGTCAAATTAAAAACTTACAAGAAGTTAAATGCTCTTAATAAAATCCAAAAAAGAAAAAAGGCAGTGACATTAACACAGCAATGAGTGCAAGTGAGAACAAATAGGTCGACGGGTCGTCCTCTGACGTATTTATCATTAAGCTGACTACAACTTCATTAGCAATCTTCTTACACTACATACACAGTGCTAACTTTTTCGCTATTTCTTTTACAACGGCAATATAAAACGTTAACAAAATAACCAGATGAAATTCTCAAGCTTCCAATGTCGGCATTTCAGAAACGGTATTTTGTCATTTTAAAATAAGACCCCAGCAAGTATTATTACGGCAATACAAGCAAGGCTCACTTGATCTCAACAATAAAAGCTATTTTAAGTCAAATACTTTTAAAAGATTTTTACCTGCTATAATAAAAGTAAGATTTTTACCTAAAAGAAGAATGCAGTCGACGAAAACTTGAATTTCAATTTAATTTGGTTTAAACTATTAAATTATATATATTTTAAGATTATTTAATAATAATAATGTATGGTAATAATAATGATTGTTTGATAATAATGGATACATTTTAATTTGAAGGCCAAATAAAGTTTACATTTTACTATTAGAATTTTAAACAAATAAACTGAAAAATACATAATTATTTTTATTCATAAAGTGGAATTTGCTGATTTGGAATAAAATCCCTAAATATAGAAAGCGCCTACTAGATTATTATTTTTAGAAATACAAAAATTCTTTAATAACGCGGGTAATTCTTTGGTTCTTTGGTAATTCTGAAACTCATAATATTAAATGAAAAAATGAATAAAACACATTACTAACTAAATATACATAGATTAAAGTTCAAAGAGCAAAAATTGAAACTAAATATTTCATGTTCACTTGTTTCTTTATCTCTGTGATATTAAAAGGAATAAAGTACTGTTTCTTCAATCCAATTTATCAATAAAATGCTCGTGTTATCTTTTAACATTGAGTGAGCTTTTAATTTATCAAACCTTTTTTTGTTCAGGAGTGCTTTATTAAGGTTTTGTTATCTGCTGTTGGTAATATTTTAAATGTTTTCTTGCATTATAATTAGTTTTGCTTGGTTTTAAAACATGCAAAATAATAAGTTAATGAAGTCTATATTAAAAACTTAACTATACACAATATTTAATATTTTTTGTCTAAAAAACGTGTGGCCACCAAAAGTGTCTGAATTGTTTTCAGAAATGTTTAATTTATATCAACGTTAAAGTAACTGTCTAGCAACTAACTAACAAAAATGTCTATGCTGACCTTCAAAAAGAGTTTACCTACATACACGAAAAAAACAATGCTTGACAGATGCATGGTGAAATATTTTTCTTTTCGAATTAGTTATGGTGACCAGTCAGGGTCAGATTTTCAACATCTAAAGAACAACACACAAATCCTGTGCAGGCTAAAGCACTATAATGCTTTTTCGAATACAATAAATGTCACGAATATTATGCCCGGTGACTTTCGACGGAATATTTGATTTCTGGACATTGTGTAGTAGTGCACCAATCGCGTGTCTCAATGCGCCAAGATCTCATCGAGTAGTTTAAGATTACTAAGCACAAGATGGCTCTGCGGCCATTCGTGTGACCTTTAGGTTACAGAAAAATTATAAACCAAGTAGCATATCGACGGAAAGGTCTCATGGAATCGGTTAAGCATATGTAGTGCAAGATTGAGTCTGTAGCCATTCCTGGGACCTTTAGGTCACGCCAAATATAATTTTTTTTATTCTATGACAAAACCTAACAAGTCACCCATGGCTGGAGTAGAATAAAAAATGCAGCTATAAGATCCAGTCAGTGGGTAGCATCAGAAGCACACTGGAAAAGTGCTGAGAATAGGTATTTCGAGGTCCGGAATAAGGATCCAAAAAATGGCCGGCGCCGCCACCCTGGAAAGTTTTGCACCAAGATTGGATCTTTGCTAAATATCCCGGATATTTTGCATTTTATCGAAAAATACCTAAGATAAGATTTCCTACAATTCATGTCCTATACATTTTTTCCCTAAAACTATTAGTTTCGGAGATATAGCCAGCAGAAGATGGAATATTCTAGTTAACAAAATTCATGGATGCAAAGGTTTCCAAACAAATCCAAGAAAAAACGTGCTCGCTGTGCTCTTTCGTAATAAACACAACGCATACTTTAAACTCCTAACTACTAGTTTGTTTATTGAATTAATAAACGCTTCATGAAATATTTCTGATAAGATTGGTGCGATGTTGACACGAGAAAATATCTTATCAACGAATATTAAAGCTTTATAGAAAGGAACGGTTTCTTACTTTCAACAGAATAATTTGCTGGAATTATAAAAATTGAAAGCAAGTTGCTGTTATTTAAGGGATTTTCCTTCATAAATTAAGTACAGGTTATGTGAGAAAATAACCTAAATAGTCTTGCGTGCGTGCGTTTGTTTATATTTTTTTGTTTTTGGACAATTTGGACAATCCGAATACTAACTGTATTCGGGCTATGGATTTCAGTAAACTAACTAGAGACATTAGCAAGTATCTTACCTACACACGGTTACAGTGCCCCAATTGTAAATAGAAATGCCATAATTCTGATTATCAAACAAACTGATTTATAAGAGGATACAATTTATAACCTAAAAAATCCTGAAAAACTTCTTACGAATCAACATTCTACTGAAATTCAATTATGTAAATATATCAAAAGTCTACATAAATTTTCTTGGATCTTTTATCTAATTCTCAAAATTTTGCCTTATCTAGAGACTATTTATAGATATACTTCATATTTTGCAATGCAGATCAGAAATTCCAATTTCAATCTTAGCCCATTTTCTAAACTCCATTTAACCATAGCCCCTAACCTAGAAATTTCTTTACCCAAAGCATATAATCTATGCAGCTACTATCTACAATCCTTAATCCATGTTGAGTATTACAGAATACACAGACCAGGCTACTTCACTGCAGTTTACAGCCCAAAGCAGATAATACACCAGTCCACAGCTCACATGATCTGTAGTCTGGTGCCTATGGTCTCTGTACATCATTAGTTTATATTTATGATCTACGTGTCTACGTCTATAGTCTAGAGCAGTCGTTTTTAACATTTCCGAAGCTGCGGAACACTCTTGTAAAAGAATTTAGTAAAACGACCAATATAGCTTTATGGTTCTACTTTTATACCATGAAGTACAGTAAAAAATATTGTCTAGCGCTTGAAACAGCACAGGTATATTAAAATATTACTAGATACACAATTATTTGGAACTAGAATCATATCATAGTCGAATTAATCTCGACAAAATGGGAGGACTGCTCGATAATATGTAATCTCCAGTTTATGAGTCTATAGGACGTGATCTACAGTCTGTGATTGATAAACTGTGATGTATAATCTGAATACATGATCTATATCCTATGTTTTATTATCAATGTCTACAGTCTATATAGTAAGTATATTATGATCTACAACCTTTTGCCTACAGGCTACACCCTGCAATCTTTACTGTGGTCTATGGTTTTTGTCGGTACTACATGGTGTGTAGTAATTGAGTGTCATAGATATTATGGTCCATAACGTATGTCTATGGTCTACAATATAGTTATGGTATACAGTCAACACTATGGCCTATGGTTTCTCTATGTCTGTTGTATATATGTAGTGGTCTCAATATAGTTTATAGTGTGGTCTGCAATCCTTACTCTGATCTATAGTTTTTGTCTGTATTCCATTGTATAATTGAGTGTTCTAGGTATTATGGTCCATAACGTATGTTTATTGTCTACAATATAGTTATGGTATGCAGTTTTCACTATGGCCTATGGTTTGTCCCTATACTATTTGGTGTATGGCGATTGAGTTATTGTGGCTATGATGTATAATTTATGTATGTGGTCTATAACTAGTGGTTTAAATATAGTTTACAGTTTGTGGTCTGCAATCTTTAATCTGGTCTATAATTTCTGTCTACATACAGTCTGTGGTGTGTAGTGATTGAGTATGATCGTGCACCTGGTTAGTAATCTCTATCTAGGCTTATATCTAGGGCCTAGCATATAGTCTATAGTGTTTGCTCTACAATCCATGTTACGGTCTATGGTATCTGGTTATGAAATATCTATGGTTTGTATGTAGAGTCTGCAATGTAATCTGTAGTGTATAGTGATTTTCTTGTATATTGGTTTCTATGATCCATAATCTATTCTATGATCTATATTTAGAATCTACTGTATAGCCTACAGACTAGGACTTGCAATTTTTAGCATGGTTTACGGTTCTGGAAGTATTAGATGTTTAATTATGATTTTTATTATTAATTTTTATTATTATTATTATTATTTTATCTAGTTACCTATTTTGTATCTACCTTAGCGACGTGTTTGTTTATAATTATATTACCTTTGATAATGACAGCATAGCTGTCGAAACAATATTGTCAGGTATATTTTAATAAAACTGTGAAACTTTTAATAATCTTTATTTATTTCATGATTATGGAGTTCCACAAAATAAGGCTGGAAACAATAAACAAGTACGTATTTATGTTTGTCTTCATTTGGTTTAATAAATAGCTATACATTTTCAATTTTATAAGAAATTGTGTTATTGTCAATACATTATAGAACTTGCTATTAATAATTGCTTTAAATTTTTCCTTAAATAGAAGCAGTTAATGGAATATTAATCGCTTCTTACATTATGCATATCTGGTCATTTTGATAACAACAAGCTTTATTGCAGATTAAGCTGCAACCAATAAACAAATGCAATTATTGAATGATTCACTATACTGTTTAGAAAATTTTAGACGATAAATAGTTTATTATCTGCATTTTACCGTTTTATTCATCTGCTGCCACTTAATAATCTTATAATTTCTCAACTAATAGAAATATTATTTTTGCATTAGACCCACTTATAAGGATAACAATGTTATCCTTATTACTCATATTCTATGCTGTATAAATATGCTTTAGTACTGATTAGAATTATGAGAAATCAAACTCAGAAAAGTAAAAACTAACAGTGCCACTTTATGAACTAGATTATTGATGATAACCTACTATTTAAATGACGTTTCGTAAGGCAGTATAGCTTTCAAAACATTTCAGCTCTAGATTGACTGGAAGAACAACTTATTCAGGTTGTTTATTAATGAGCGGGAACAGAGTATTTATTTTAGAATTGCGAAATATAAACCTGCTGGAATGGCAAAAAACTTCTTCTTTTGAAATCGGCGACCATTTTTTGTAACATAAATTTAGAATTCAAAATGCTCGTTATCTAATGCCAATTCTGAGGTTTCCAAAAAAGTCTACAGGTCCTACTTCTTTTCAGTGTGCAGTCTGTAGTCTCCAGTATATAATCCACAGTATAGTCTCAGTAGCCTACGGTCTACTGAGTCTATGGTATATGGTTATGGTCTATGGCCTACGGTCTATAGTCTACGGTCTATAGTCTCTAATATACGGCCTATAGTCTCTAATATACGGCCTATTGTCTATAATCTACGGTCGACTGTCTACAGTCTTCAGTCTACCGTCCACAGTCGTCAGTCTTCAGTCTACAGTCTTCAGTCTACAATCTACAGTCTACAAGGCAGTATAGCTTTCACAACATTTCAACTCTAGATTGACTGGAAGCACAGCTTATTCAGGTTGTTTATTAATGAGCGGGAACAGGTTATTTATTTTAGAATTGCGAAATATAATGGAATGGTATAAAACTTCTTCTTTTTAAATCGGAGCCTACTTTTTGTAACATAAATTCAAAATGTTCGATATCTAATGCCAATTTTGAGGTTCCCAAAAAAGTCTACAGTCCTACTTTTTTTCAGTGTGCAGTCTGTAGTCTATACTATATAATCCACAGTATAGTCTCAGTAGCCTACGGTCTACTGAGTCTATGGTATATGGTCTATGGTCTACGGTCTATAGTCTACGGCCTATAGTCTACGACCTATAGTCTACGGTCTATAGTCTACAGTCTATAGTCTCTAATCTACGGCCTATAGTCTATAATCTACGGTCTACAGTCTACGGTCGAGTTTATTCAGTCTATAGTCTTCAGGCTACATTCTACAATGTACAGTGTTCAGTCTACAGTCTTCAGTCTACAGTCTTCAGTCTACAGTCTTCAGTCTTCAGTCTACAGTCTACAGTCTTCAGTCTACAGTCTACAGTCTTCAGTCTTCAGTCTTCAGTCTTCAGTGTTCAGTCTACAGTCTTCAGTCTTCAGTCTACAGTCTTCAGTCTTCAGTCTACAGTCTTCAGTCTACAGTCTTCAGTCTACAGTCTACAGTCTACAGTTTACAGTCTTCAGTCTTCAGTCTACAGTCTTCAGTCTACAGTCTACAGTCTACAGTCTTCAGTCTACAGTCTTCAATCTACAGTCTTTAGTCTACAGTCTTCAGTCTAAAATCTTCAGTCTACAAGGTAGTATAGCTTTCAAAACATTTCAGCTCTAGATTGACTGGAAGCACAACTTATTCAAGTTGTTTATTAATGAGCGGGAACAGGTTATTTATTTTAGAATTGCGAAATATAAACCTGCTGGAATGGTATAAAACTTCTTCTTTTTAAATCGGAGCCCACTTTTTGTAAAATAAATTTAAAATTCAAAATGTTCGTCATCTAATGTCAATTTCGAGGTTCCCAAAAAAGTCTACAGGTCCTACTTCTTTTCAGTGTGCAGTCTGTAGTCTCCACTATATAATCCACAATATGGTATATGGTCTATGGTCTACGGTCTATGGTCTACGGCCTATAGTCTACGGCCTATAGTCTACGGTCTATAGTCTCTAATCTACGGCCTATAGTCTATAATCTACGGTCTACAGTCTACGGTCGACTTTCTACAGTCTTCAGGCTACAGTCTACAGTGTACAGTTCTCAGTCTACAGTCTTCAGTCTACAGTCTTCAGTCTACCGTCCACAGTCGACAATCTTCAGTCTACAGTATTCAGTCTACAATCTTCAGTCTACAAGGCAGTATAGCTTTCAAAATATTTCAGCTCTAGATTGACTGGAAGCACAACTTATTCAGGTGTTTATTAATGAGCGGGAACAGGGTATTTATTTTAGAATTGCGAAATATAAACCTGCTGGAATGGTATAAAACTTCTTCTTTTTAAATCGGTGCCCACTTTTTGTAAAATAAATTTAAAATTCAAAATGTTCGTCATCTAATGTCAATTTTGAGGTTCCCAAAAAAGTCTACAGGTCCTACTTCTTTTCAGTGTGCAGTCTGTAGTCTCCACTATATAATCCACAGTATAGTCTCAGTAGCCTACGGTCTACTGAGTCTATGGTATATGGTTATGGTCTATGGCCTACGGTCGATAGTCTCTAATATACGGCCTATAGTCTCTAATATACGGCTTATTGTCTATAATCTACGGTCGACTGTCTACAGTCTTCAGTCTACCGTCCACAGTCGTCAGTCTTCAGTCTACAGTCTTCAGTCTACAATCTACAGTCTACAAGGCAGTATAGCTTTCACAACATTTCAACTCTAGATTGACTGGAAGCACAGCTTATTCAGGTTGTTTATTAATGAGCGGGAACAGGTTATTTATTTTAGAATTGCGAAATATAATGGAATGGTATAAAACTTCTTCTTTTTAAATCGGAGCCTACTTTTTGTAACATAAATTCAAAATTTTCGATATCTAATGCCAATTTTGAGGTTCCCAAAAAAGTCTACAGTCCTACTTTTTTTCAGTGTGCAGTCTGTAGTCTATACTATATAATCCACAGTATAGTCTCAGTAGCCTACGGTCTACTGAGTCTATGGTATATGGTCTATGGTCTACGGTCTATAGTCTACGGCCTATAGTCTACGGCCTATAGTCTACGGTCTATAGTCTACAGTCTATAGTCTCTAATCTACGGCCTATAGTCTATAATCTACGGTCTACAGTCTACGGTCGAGTTTATTCAGTCTATAGTCTTCAGGCTACATTCTACAATGTACAGTGTTCAGTCTACAGTCTTCAGTCTACAGTCTTCAGTCTACAGTCTTCAGTCTACAACCTTCAGTCTACAGTCTTCAGTCTACAGTCTTCAGTCTACAGTCTTCAGTCTACAGTCTTCAGTCTACAGTCTACAGTCTTCAGTCTACAGTCTACAGTCTACAGTCTTCAGTCTTCAGTCTTCAGTGTTCAGTCTACAGTCTACAGTCTTCAGTCTACAGTCTTCAGTCTACAGTCTTCAGTCTACAGTCTTCAGTCTACAGTCTACAGTCTACAGTTTACAGTCTTCAGTCTACAGTCTTCAGTCTACAGTCTACAGTCTTCAGTCTACAGTCTTCAATCTACAGTCTTTAGTCTACAGTCTTCAGTCTAAAATCTTCAGTCTACAAGGTAGTATAGCTTTCAAAACATTTCAGCTCTAGATTGACTGGAAGCACAACTTATTCAAGTTGTTTATTAATGAGCGGGAACAGGTTATTTATTTTAGAATTGCGAAATATAAACCTGCTGGAATGGTATAAAACTTCTTCTTTTTAAATCGGAGCCCACTTTTTGTAAAATAAATTTAAAATTCAAAATGTTCGTCATCTAATGTCAATTTCGAGGTTCCCAAAAAAGTCTACAGGTCCTACTTCTTTTCAGTGTGCAGTCTGTAGTCTCCACTATATAATCCACAATATGGTATATGGTCTATGGTCTACGGTCTATGGTCTACGGCCTATAGTCTACGGCCTATAGTCTACGGTCTATAGTCTCTAATCTACGGCCTATAGTCTATAATCTACGGTCTACAGTCTACGGTCGACTTTCTACAGTCTTCAGGCTACAGTCTACAGTGTACAGTTCTCAGTCTACAGTCTTCAGTCTACCGTCCACAGTCGACAATCTTCAGTCTACAGTATTCAGTCTACAATCTTCAGTCTACAAGGCAGTATAGCTTTCAAAAGATTTCAGCTCTAGATTGACTGGAAGCACAACTTATTCAGGTGTTTATTAATGAGCGGGAACAGGGTATTTATTTTAGAATTGCGAAATATAAACCTGCTGGAATGGTATAAAACTTCTTCTTTTTAAATCAGAGCCCACTTTTTGTAACATAAATTTAAAATTCAAAATGTTCGTCATCTAATGTCAATTTTGAGGTTCCCAAAAAAGTCTACATGTCTTACTTCTTTACAATGTGCAGTCTGTAGTCTTCACTATATAATCCACAGTATAGTCTCAATAGCCTATGGTCTACTGAGTCTATGTTATATGGTCTACGGTCTATAGTCTACGGCTTATAGTCTACGGTCTATAGTCTATAATCTACGGTCTACAGTCTACGGTCGTCTTTCTACAGTCTTCAGTCTACAGTCTACAATCCACAGTCTGCAGTCTTCAGTCTTTAATCTTCAATCTACAGTCTACAGTCTTCAGTCTACAGTCTACCGTCCACAGTCGACAGTCTTCAGTCTACAAGGCAGTATAGCTTTCAAAACATTTCAACTCTAGATTGACTGGAAGCTTATTCAGGTTGTTTATTAATGAGCGGGAACAGGTTATTTATTTTAGAATTGCGAAATATAATGGAATGGTATAAAACTTCTTCTTTTTAAATCGGAGCCTACTTTTTGTAACATAAATTCAAAATTTTCGATATCTAATGCCAATTTTGAGGTTCCCAAAAAAGTCTACAGTCCTACTTTTTTTCAGTGTGCAGTCTGTAGTCTATACTATATAATCCACAGTATAGTCTCAGTAGCCTACGGTCTACTGAGTCTATGGTATATGGTCTATGGTCTACGGTCTATAGTCTACGGCCTATAGTCTACGGCCTATAGTCTACGGTCTATAGTCTATAGTCTCTAATCTACGGCCTATAGTCTATAATCTACGGTCTACAGTCTACGGTCGAGTTTCTACAGTCTTCAGTCTATAGTCTTCAGGCTACATTCTACAGTGTACAGTGTTCAGTCTACAGTCTTCAGTCTACAGTCTTCAGTCTACAGTCTTCAGTCTACAGTCTTCAGTCTACAGTCTACAGTCTACAGTCTTCAGTCTACAGTATTCAGTCTACAGTCTTCAGTCTACAGTCTTCAGTCTACAGTCTTCAGTCTACAGTCTTCAGTCTAAAATCTTCAGTCTACAGTCTACAGTCTTCAGTCTACAGTCTTCAGTCATCAATCTACAGTCTTCAGTCTACAGTCTTCAGTCATCAATCTACAGTCTTCAGTCTACATTCTATAGTCTACAGTCTATAACCTACAGACTATAGTATGCGGTTTGCAGTCTGTAATTTACAGTTTATGGTCTACAGTTTAGGGTCTACAGTTTAGGGTCTACAGTTTAGGGTCCACAGTGTGTGGTCTACAGTCTAGGCTCTGTAGTCTGCAATCTATATTTTTAAATATGATTACCTAAACTTGTAACAATAAAACAGATAACAATAAAAGTTGAAGAGTCTGTACAGTTATTGACAGTATTGACATAAGTCTAAATTACTGTTTTAGGCATAGGTATTAAAAGTAATTTTATACAATGAGCGCCAAATTGCACGGATTGTTTGTTATTGCTAACATTTAGAAATAATAGAAATTAAAACTGAGTTATCAAGAATGGTAGATGTTTTAATGAAATATTGTATGAATCAAATCGCGTCCATTGTTTGCAATGCACTCCTCCAAGGGCCGAAAAAAGCTTAATTATAGCACAGGTTACTGCAGTTATGCTTCAGCTTCACCTATTCAGATTTAACCTCTGATCACATGTTTCTTTTAAGTTCTTTAAAGTTCGTGGCACAGTTTTTCCGGTGTCCCTAGAAGAAGAAATCCGAAGCGTTAATATCGAGTGTCTTTGAAGACCAATTAAAGTTACTGAAGTTACGCGAACATCGAACATCGCTAAGCAATTCGTTCCAGAAACTTATACAAGCTTTTAACTGGGTAGCTCGTTGCGTCATTTTGATGAAACCAAAATTTGTTAAGATTTTCAATTTTAAATCTATTGCTGTTGCATTTTCTTTTCGAAACGGGTTATGTTCAATAATTCGTGAGGAAGGTACCGCGCACCGAACAGTAACCTTCGGAGAATGTAAGGGCCTTTTATGGAACCTTCGATAGGATTTTTGATCCATAATCTATAGTCCTAGAGTCTATATGCTATATTTTGTAGCCTGAGGTATATATTCTAGAATCTATAGCCTACAGCCAGGTATCTGTAGCCGACAATCTATTTGCTGCAGCATACAGTTCATAACCTACAGTTTATATTCTACAGTCTTTAGTGTATAGTAAAAGGTTCACACTTTATGGTGCCGATGTCAGTATTCTACACTCTGTAGTATTCGGTCTGTATAACTTTAGTTTATAGTCTATATTTACAGCCTAGCGTCTATTCTTCATAATATGAAACATGAGGGTATAACAACTACAATCTATCAATGTTTGATGTCTACATATGTACAGTCTATAGTCTGCAGCTTTTGATGTATGGTTTATGGATATAGGTACTCTATACAACTAGACTGATGATGGTTGTGTTGCGAGAAATATTTCGAGACCATCTGATATTGGAAAGAAACGATGGTTAGTGTTATTTTCTGTACGCTCTCTTAAAATTAGAGTTCGTATGATTAATATAAATCTAGAAGCACCGAAGAATAGCGAATAAATACTAAAGGATGATAGTTTACAGATCCCACGCATATATTCCAATGAGTAACGGAATAGGAAAACAAAATTATGCTAACGTGTGGGTGAAAGGAATACATAGAAAGGTAAATAGTTTAAATTGGTGTCTTTATCAACTGACTTCGACTTTGATCCTTTACTCAAGATTTTACCTTAATTAAGTAGCATATCCTATCGAAGTTTCGGAGCTGTAGCGTAGAAGATTTGTTAGGTCAACTTTAATCGGAAGGGATGGAAACATTTGTAAAATCAGCGCGATTTATAAACTTGGTTCTGTGTTTTACAGTTTTTCTGTTAAAACATGTTTCAAAACAATGAACTTTAAGTTTATACGTAGTTGTACAACTCTAAAAAGATTTTGTTTTCAAGATATTTTTGATCCATCTGTTTTCATCCGCTAATATTCCTTTGACCGCTGTTGACATTGACATTGTCGTTTCAGGAATGGTGTCTTTATTTGATACGAGTCAAGGTTGTCTGATATTCTGGAAGTTTCCACCCTTTAATCTAATGAAAGCTACAGAGCCAAGATTCAGGATCTAACAATAAGTTATTTCTAAATAAACCTCACTTTTTTCGTGGAAATGTTTGGAATTTCTGAAAGAAGATTATTAGAAAACTTCAATTCGTAAGTAAAGTCAAGGCAAAAGTAGATTCCTCGGCACACTTGAATTCTTTTCAGGAATAGTACTAGACGTTTCATTTATTTAAGTCAATAATAGTTATTTATTGTAAAAGTGTTTTAGGCAGCGTTTTATCCACGCAAGAATGTTTAAACGCGAGAGCGAAGCTCGAGCGTTTAATTTTCTTGAGTGGATAAAACGCGTCTAAAACACGAATGCAATACAACGTTTTATCCACAATCACAGTCATTTAGAATCAGATTTCATCAAAAAATAATTTGACATTTCGCTCTGACAGCGGCTGTAACGTCAAAAATTATTGAAATTAATTTAAAAAATCGTGGGACGTGTTGAATGGTTGCTATCATGTTGCTATTTAGTTGCGATTGTTTATGGACTCCATTTGTAAAAATTCATCTTACTATTTGAAAAGTGGAAAAGATGGAAGAGATTTGTGAGAACGACTTTATTCCTGAACAAATACTTGAAGAAGCTCAGAAAGCAACTTTAGATTTATTGCCGTGGAAGTCAAAGGACGCCTACGAAAAAGTATTTGCCGAGTTCAATAATTGGAAAGAAAAAAGTGGTGTAAAAGGAGCAATAAACGAAGAGGTACTCCTAGCATATTTCTACAATGTTAATAAAAAGTTTGCGGCATCAACATTATGGACGAAATATTCTATGTTGAAGACGACATTAAACGTGCACAGAAATATAGATATCTCAAAATACAGCAAGTTGATCGCCTTTTTGAAAAGCAAGTCTCGCACCTACAGACCTAAGAAGGCCAAAATTCTTGAAAACAAACACATCAAGCAATTTTTGCAGGAGGCTCCAGATGAAAAATATTTGATGATGAAGGTACCTAATAGTTGTGATTTGTGTTTGTTTGCATTCAAATTTACAGTTTCTTCTTTAGGTGGGACTTATAATGGGTGTAGCTGGCGCTTGCAGATGTAATGAGTTGACGTACTTGAAAATTGAAAATGTCCAAGATAAAGGAAAATATTTGTTTATTACGATTGCTGACACAAAAACCTATGTTTCACGAAGTTTCACAGTAATGGAAGAGGGTTTTTCTGTTGACGCTCTGGATATGTGTAGGAGGTATATGCAACTACGCCCAGCTTCTATGGCTTCCCAGGGCAGATTTTTTTTACGATATACAAATGGAAAATGTACATACCAATCTGTGGGTATCAACACCATGTCAAGAATACCTGCTACAGTGGCCTGTTTTTTGCAATTACCGGATGCTAGTTCCTATAGTGGTCATAGCATGAGACGCTCCTCAGCTACATTACTGGCTAATGCTGGTGGCGATCTTATGGCCATCAAACGTCACGGTGGATGGAAGTCGTCAAATGTCGCAGAAAGCTACGTTGAGAATTCTTTATCAAATAAATTAAAAACAGCGGAAATGATTCAGAAAGAGACTGCCAAACAAGTTGCAATGAACAATACCGGTGAAACTTCTTATGAAAGTTCAATTCCAGCCACGGTTGAAGTTAATCTGTCTTCGCCAATAAAACAAAAAAATAATAACAATGTTTTGTCTATTAACGTGAATATTAATGTAAATCTTAACAAATAAATAAATTCATTGTGTGTTTTATGGCGTGTTTTATAGCGTGTTTTATGGCGTGTTTTATGACTTATAAAACACTAAGGTTTTATAGACCACATTAAAGGTCGCCAAGCAGTTCAATTATGACCTTATAATATAGTGATTGTGGATAAATGCATTTATTTAACATATTAATCTATATTTTCAAGCTGTCTGTCGAATAATTCATGCAATCAGCAAAGAAGCGATATTAACAGGCACAGAAGAAGCATTCAGCAAGCTAAACAGGGCCTAGAATTTACCGCTACGGAGATTCAAACTGATGCGAAATGACAGCGCATGAAGAGTAATTAATAATTCCATGAGAAGCTGTAACGCCACGCCGCGCCTCCGCCTTCCTTCAGACATCTAATTCTACGATTGTATTTATATCTATACTACTTCCTATCTGCTATCCTATGTTCAGTCTGTAACCTAATCAGGACAATCTCAATACTTATCTACCTACCCTGGGTAGTTGAGGTGATGACCATGCCTACTAAATATAATAAGCTACCTAACAGAGAAGTCAAGAAAAGGTCTTTCTATCAATTCTGCTCTGGTAGAGTGCCCTTTCCTTCATGATACTAGCGGATAACATCTACTTTAACAGCATCCAGACTGGACTGCATTATGTGGGCTCTTCATTATCGGCATTCTCCAGAAAGCAGTGGCAGCGTTGTATTCGCTGCAGTTGATGGCTTCTTCCTTCTCATTATTTATCCTAAATGCTGTATGTTCCATTAATTCATTCGTCTTACTCTTCGCTTACTCGATGAAAAGAATATTTTTACTGAGATCTTGTGCTTGGATGCTTCGCTATGGACATACTTCTCATGCCAGTATCGCCATACCTACTTATATGTGAAATTGGACTTTTTTTCTCTTAATTTTGTTTAACTATGATAATAAAAATGACAATGGCAGTTGCTAAATAGTCGTTCGCAAAACCTTCTACATTATAAAAACAAAAGAGGTTTTTAAACAATATTTTCCGCCTACTGCAAAGATTAGGAAGAAGGTCAATATTATTTCGTGCTCGCTTCCTATCAAGAAAAAATTAATGAACTAATAGTAAGTATAATATCTATAGAACAAACACTTACGAAGGTATAGAGTTGTGGAATCGGCTCGTTTACAATATCCCAAAGCAAATGGCTTTTCTAAAGTAAAATATGATAAGATTTATGAGCCGAAATGAATTATTCATTGACTCGCAGCAATTATCATGTATCACAAATCTTACAGCACAAATAGTCATTGACTGTAGGACAGTCTCAGATAGTTCAGATAGAAAAGTTTTGCATTCATATTAAAATCAGGAAATGAGAACAGGATTTTTTTATATAATTTGAAACATAATTGAAAAATTTTATATAATTTCTAAACAAACAATTTCTGAACTCGGGTAAGGCGGGAGCAGATATTTGCAGATATTCCATAACACCTTCCACAACTACGTGCTTCTCGGAAATGATGTTGGAGTATCCTAGTTCATTTCAAGTAAACAAATGAAGAACCAAACCATGACAATACAGTTCTTCATCGTTCGCCTTTTACTTCATCCCCACTCTTTTTTGACCAGACTTTTCTTAATGAATTCTACCAGTAGACAAAGTTTAAGACTCCTATTTTGTAGTAAATTGAAAGGAATTATGTGAGGATTAGGAAGCGGAATAGAAAGAATATTTTGACTATATCGAAGCAAGTTGATGGCTGTCAACGATATCAAAGAAAACAGTGAACATTAACAGAACTATGATGGACTGTAGGTTGAAAAGTTTATTTCTAGTATTGTCTCTAGAACGAGAGGAAGAATTACTGGAAGAGGATATTTTACTTGTTCTTCTGGAAATTTTTCAACTGACTCGAGTTTAGAATGCACAAGAAAAAAATTCAAGCAAATTTCCTTATTATGTTCAACACTTAACAGTTTTGATCTAAGAACTTTCATAGCTGCGCGGATTAGGTGACGGACGACTAGAATATTTGAAATTGTTGAATGATCTCCGGATGTAGCGTATCGTTTATTCGATCGTTGCCTATCGGATAATTTTCATTGGTTGAAATTTTTTGTAATCTAAAATATTATATAGTGCTAGGTAAAGTCGACAATTCTAAGAGGACTGTGAAAAAATGCTATGCACTACACTATTGATCATGGAATTGGAGGACGATAATAGCAACCCGAGAGTGAATGTTGAACATGTGATCCTGGATAATGATTACGTGATTTAAGTTGGCCGTATGGCCAACAAATGCCTTCTCCTAACGGAAGAACATCTTATCCATCAGGTGAATGTAGCAAGTCGCATGTTTCGGTATTACTTTGATTGTCACCTGTTTGTCCCAGGGTTTCTTTCATGGAAGGTGCTTGCACTGGGAAAGGGCATCGATCATTAGTATAGCCGCATTTGCAAGAAGTTGATGAGGTCATCGTAATACCTTATCTGTTACATAAAGGTTTACCAAGAAAATGTTAGTATGACATGGCATTGGTAAGATGCTGTCAGCTACGGCGAGAATCTTCAGCAACTTCTTCATTGTCGAAGCTACTAGAGGATCAAACTTGTCAATCTTCTTTTTTAAAAACGACAAGAAACTGTGAATGACGCCCAAATGTTGCAATAAAAGGCAGCAATTGTGTGGTATAAGTATAGAGTGACTTTATCTCTTCAACGAAATGCGTGTCTTATGGCATCTTCATTTTTCACAACATTCACGGTACGAACTTGATAATAGATAATCTCATGCGAGACGATCCTGTTACTGGACTTGAATAGCGCCAACCACACAAGAGATTCCTTAAAGCCCTCCGAATCGATAGTTTGTTCACCGGCGCAGGTCAGTGTCCGCTTCGCATTCGGCACTCAGATTAGTTTTCTTGTTGCATCTCCAATACTCGATGATCTTCTACATGTTCTCGTGAGACAGCTTGAACCTCTTCGGCGGAGACGATTAACGGTCAGTGCTAAATGGTAGAATTCCAAGAAGTAGAAGATGCTAATGGTGAGGCAATATTATATTCAGAGAAAGCATCGAATAAAGTCTAGCCCTTTTCGGAGTATCGACATTAACTGAACATTGCAGAGACGTTTGAATTATGTTTATAGAAAAATGAAAACACGGCCAGAACAAAACAATGCGTAAGAACTCAGATTTACCTGTGGCGTTGAAAAGCCCGCTCATACTGGATGATCGACGTAGAGATTGGTGACCAAGATTTAAAGTCATTAATAACCAAAACGAATACGTTGATTGGATTAATGCGTGCCATCGTGGTGATCAGTAATGGTCAGAAGTGGCCTCTGAAGCCATTTTCCAAAAGTTTGAACATTAATTAACCAGTTTCAATTCAAAAGTCATCATGTCTTTTGTTTGTGACCAATTTCGGAAATGTTAAACATGATATTTCAAGTTTGGCCTGGATCTATTTCTTACCACTTGAGTTGCCTTACTGTTAGCCTTCTGAGAAAACCACGTTCCCGAGAAACCAGAAAATTCAAAACGCAACAAAGCTTTTGTGGTTGATAACTCTAAGTCTCGGATGGCTCCAGTTGTCTCTGAAGCCAGCTTCAGAAACTGTGGATGGAATATTTGCGTAAGCAAAAAAAATCTGTAGCCTGGTGGTTGCAACTTAATATGTATCGTATTTTATGAAATTTGTTGAGCAAACGACTTTAGGAACACGAGAAGTGCTTCTTACGGTCAAGTCAATCGATAAATGTTTACTTACTAGTTATTACATATCTATCTGAAGATTCTGAAGTACGGTTTTGCCTGCCATGCCATCTAATTTTCACAACACGCTTAATCGGCTGGTGAAGAATCGCATCCCAATTGATCCATAAATAAGAAAAATCCGTAACAAAGTCACTATGGGCCAGAGCAGATCAAATATGGGGCTATTTTATCCTGTAGCTCAGCTATCGATATTGGGGTGCATAGAGGGGGCAGTAATCATCTTAGGTTACTACTGAGTCTAACACATTCTTTTCTACAATTTTTTGAACGCCTTGCAAGCAGTAACATAGCTTCAGATAGTACATATAAATCAACTATCATATTTTTCAGTAATTATTTATAAACCAAATGATTTTCATTGGCCAATTTTCAACCACTCTTCCTTTGTTTCCTGCGAGAGTTGAGACGCAGCACACATATTTATACAGGACATTGGCATTCAACTATTCCCAAGGGGCCACAAATTAGATTAGATTCGATGATTAAGTTAGGCTAGCTTCGGTTGAGATGAGTTGGGTTGGGTTAGGTTAGGTTTAGTTCGGGCCGGTTGGATTAGGTTAGGTTAAGTTAGGCTACGCTATAAAAATGGAAAAAAATATTAAACATTTTCTTACGGATATATTCAATACAGATAACAGTACTGTACAATATCGTGCTTTTTTGCCCCAATACGGCGGGGGGGGGGGGTTATGAGGAAACCCCCACCGAGACTTTCTAATTCAATCAAAATTCCAAGAATCTTTACGACAATGCTGTATAATTATGATGTAAAAATATCATTTATACAAAAAAATCCTATTGGATTACCTTTAAAAGAAATTAATTTAAGGTTAGTTTGCAGTGAGCCAATCATTACTTGTATACTTTATAAAAACAGATCTATAAAGCCTAATTTGTTATAAAAACTAAAATAACTTAGTCTAATAGTGAGGTTAAGTTAGCTTCGGTTAGATTAGGTTAGCTTGGGATGGGTTGGGTTATATTAGTTTAGGTTCAGTTAGGCTACGTTATAAAAATGGAAAAAATATTAAAAATTTGCTTACTGGTAAATTCAATACAGATAACAGTAGTGTACAATATCGTATTTTTTTTGTCCCAATACGGCGGGAGGGTTTTGAGGCACCCTCCACCGAGACTTCTTAATTCAATCAAAATTCCAAAAATCTTTACGATCATATTGTATAATTATGATGTAAAAATATCATTTATATAAAAAAATCCTATTGGATTACCCTTAAAAGAAATTAATTTAAGGTTAGTTTGCAGTCAGCCAATCATTACTTGTATACTTTATAAAAACAAATCTATAAAGCCTAATTTGTTATAAAAAAACTAAAATAACTTAGTCTAATAGTTAGGTTAAGTTCGCTTCGGTTAGGTTAGGTTAGCTTGGGATGGGTTGGGTTAGATTCGGTTAAATTAGATTAATTCAGGTTAGGTTAGGTTACGCTATAAAAATGGGAAAAACAGTAATAGATGTATTGATTTTGTGTGACCACCTTGGTACAGCTTGGCGGTCCAGGCTACGCTATAAAAATGGAAAAAAATTAGTAATAGATGTACTGATTTTATGTAACCCCATTGGTAATATGGCGCTCTATGTTTAGTATATGCACATGTATGTGTGCTATGTCCCTACTCCATAGAGCGGAACTAATAGTCCATTTATATTATTCATGCAAAAAGTTCCTATTGGATTACGCTTAAATAGATATTAATTTAAGGTTAGTTTGCAGCCAGCCAATCAATTACTTGTATACTTTATAAAAACAGATCTGTAAAACCTAATTTGTTATAAAAAACTAAAACAGCAAATAGATAGGTTAAGTTCGCTTCGGTTAAGTTAAGTTAGCTTGGGTTGGGTTGGATTAGATTAGGTTAAGTTAGGTTAGGTTAGACTACGATTATAAAAATGAAAAAAAATAGTAATAGAGTAACTGATTTTGTGTGACCCCCTTGTATTACTTGGCGCTCTATATCCAGTTTATGTACACATACTATATGTGTGATATCATGATATGTCTAGACTCCATTTGGAACTGAAATGAATAATAGTTCAATTATATTATTCATGCAAAAAGTTTCTATTGGATTACGCTTAATGAGATATCAATTTAAGGTCAATTTGAGTTGTATGTTTTATAATAAAGAAATCTATAAAGCCTAATTTGTTGCAAAAAACTAAAATAACTTAGTCTAATGGATTTTTATATTAACGTAATAACTCGCCTAGACAAACTTGTATTATCTAAATTTGACGTCCTGAAAAACATGCATACTAATTCCCATTCTCTATCTTATTATCGACAATTTATTGTAAAAATACTCGAAAAAAAGGGATCGGAATGGGGTACCGTATGGTTGAGTGCAGGCGCCATTTTTGACAAGCGCTCATACGGTTCTGTGGCTAGACATTAGAAAATGTTTTTAATTTATTAATTACCATTTTGGCCAGTAATAATTTAGAAATTAATAGAATTAAAAACAGTGTAATAAATATATTAACGAAAACTGTCTGCTATTATTTTTGTTGCATTACATAATTAGCTATAATAAAAATAAGGACACTCTGTATAATACCGTTTTGTCCAGCAAAAAATATCGATTTCCTTTTCCAGTTTCGCCGTCTACTTACCTTCGTATAAGTTTCCAAAAAAACGACCTTGGTATTTCATTCACCTTGCCGGTCGTGAAAAGTTGAAAATTTAATTTTTCTATTTATTTAATAGACGCTTGGCCAAAAATGGAAAACAAAATTAAAAAGAAGCTTTTTATGATATTTTTTAAGAGTAAAATAATACCTGGATACATAAAATCTTTTTAACACCAGTAGATTTACGACTGGTTTACTAAATAACAAAAGTATGGCTTTTATGTATTTCTGAAGAATTTTTTAAAGTGCCAATTTTACTATTGAAAATATTTATAATAAAGAGAAAGTTACGGAATAATCGGTTTTCTTAAAAAGTCATTAGGGCAAATAGTCAGATGATAATGCAGTTGCCAGTTGTTTTTGAAAAAAATGTATTGTTAATAAAAGAGAAACCCCCGTAAGCGGCTTAATCCTGCTTGGAGACTAAATAACGTTTAAGAAGGGTACTAGGAATTTAAATATTATCATTGCCGTCTATTGTCCGTAATTGTGACTTAAATCTATAGAATTTCCAGTTTGTTTGGTTTTCACATAAAAGTTCAAGCTGTCTAGTTGGCTAAGAGGATTTGCAAAGTTTAAAAGTTAATGAGAAAGAAAAGATTAAAATCAAATAGAATATTTAAATTTAAAAGTTTTTCTACAAATTACATCTAAAAACTTTCTTTTTAGTGAATATTATTTTTTCTGTGATATCCCAAGCGGCATCTAAGTAGCACTAAGATCTAAACTTTGATTGAGTAGTTGTTACGTAACTACAACTAGATTTATGACTTTATAGGTTTAATTACTTCAGTTCGAATTATTTTAGTAATCATGTAGTTATTTCTACTATTTATTGGAACTATGTAGTTCCATTACTTCTGAGCAACCTTTAAAGTATGTGGAACGGTATTGCCACTTAGAGGGGACCTTATACAGTTGACGTGTCGCCGATTTCAAAATGTAAATTCGCAGGTTTATAGTTTTTGATTGATTTTTTAGGAATAATTTAAAAAGCAATAAATACTAAACGTTATGTCAATTATTCGAATATAAATGAATAAATCATTTTGTTACATTTATGATAACTATTAAATATAGTTATAATTATTCGTAGAGGTTCTTGTTCCAATTTTCTGCATAATAACTAGAGAGAGTTCCAATTACGATCTATACAATACACGACTTATAATCGTAATAATTTTTATTGAATTATTTAAAAGTCTAAAAAAAGCCCAACTGTAAACAGGGATGCATTTTTACTAAAAAACGAATTTACAAAAAAGTAACGGAGCCAGTGGGAATCGAACACTAGGCCGACCGTGTATAAAGGTGCTACGTTAACCACGCGGGAACCCTTATAGCCTACAGAATCACAAAGGCTACTTTTAAATATATAATTACCTAACCTGCCAAAATATAGCTGTGCTGGAAGTATCAGCTTGACCTATATAACACTAATTTAGTTTTTGCCGACTAACCCCAATATGTCGGAGAGGGGCGGGGTAATACAAGATATACAAGTTAAAAAAAACAAGCGCCACTTCGTTTTAAAACAATCCTCACTACTAAAGCTTCAAACTTATTAGATAAACGACAAAATAGATCTTTTACTAACATATAGACAACTTCCACAATTTTGGTCGTACGGTGCATATACTTACAGGTTATAAGCTGGAAAGCAAATATTAAAACCACACAATAAATAAATAGCAATAAATAAAACTCAAACATGTAGTGAAATGTAAACTTTCTAAGTAGGGCTTTATTGTTTAATGCAAATTGTAAGCTATTATTGTAATATATTGTAATTATACTGATTAAGGACTTTAATGTCTAGTAAAATTAACAGAATGGTGATGTGTATTACAGTGGTTGTAAATCTTAAAAACTACCCTATGATAATTTCACTACTCGAGATCTCGCTTTAACTACCACTTAAAACTAACATGCATGAATAAATAAATTGTATAAACGTTTTATAAATATATATATATATATATATATATATATATATATATATATATATATATATATATATATATATATATATATATATATATATATATATATATATATATAAACATAGATAAAATGACATAATATATATATGTATACATACAGTTTCAAACAAACATCCCATCATTCGATGACCCACGGCTATTACAGTACGGTTTAAAAGCTTTGCTTAGGGTTTTTCGTTTCACCCTCCGATATAATTTTATCTTATTACATACACCCTGTACTTGTGTATGCAGGTACGAACCCGAAGGGGAAGACCTTCAAATTAAACCCAAAGTCAAAGGGGCAGTAACAGGAAAACGAGCAACGAAACCCAAAAGAAAAGACCTAAAAATAAATCACCCTGTATATATATTGTAGTACATATGTAGTATTGATTTTAAATATTTGCAAAGAATTTTACCTTTCGATAAACTGAAAGGTCTTTTATTACACAATTCCTTCGGGGCAACTGATAGGGAAATATTACCTAAAATAGAAAAACATTTTCATGCGATTTTAGCACATTGTGGAAAATAAAAAAGGTTTACCTAAATGGTTAACACTAGAATATACTCCGTCTAATTGACGATTGATCACATATAAACAATCAAATGATCATTTTGTTGAATGCGAGATTTTCTCCGCTAAAGCGAATTATATCAAAACCAATTTCATAATTCATCTCCCATCCAACTTCTAATGCCAAATGCACCATTTTATTATATCAACTCGACTATTGAAAATGCGCTTGAGCGCGCAGGTGCGTCTTTACGATAAACAGAGGGAAAGGGAAAACCAATGACAACCAAACTAACGGAGAAGCTTGGTTTTAAGCAGTGACCGTCAAACAATCAATGGGTTGTGAATTTCAACGTTATACACTGTCTGTTGCGAGTAAGTTTTTATTCCAAGTAAATACGTTGCGTCTTGTTTGTGTTAATTCGTTATTTTTTAAATAAGCCGTATGAGATTAAATGCAGAAACACGTATTTCCTTATTTTTTTTTACTTTTGATTAACTATTGATTTACTTATGATTTATTTTTATTTAAAAAAAGAATTTTTGAAACAAGCGACATGTCAGCTGTAAACTTCCGTTGTTAGTATAATTACTTTAAAGTCGTACTGAAAGCTCCTGCCAACAGTCTGAAACCATTGCTTAGCCCTTTAAAGTCACGGAACCTTACAGTAGTATTGAAAGTAAAACTTACGTTTTTGCTACCCAGGAGAATCACTTTAAAGTGATTTTTTCCATCTTCATACTTACTTGTGCCTTAGAAATAATATAAAAATGGTTTCTATCATGTGTATCAACCTATAAATATTTTTGTCATATTTTATTAAAGACATTTTTTATTAAAAGAAGGCGCGTTGTTATTTTTCGATCTATCATCATCACGTTTAACAGAAAAGTTGCAATGGTTTATAATTTTGGTATACTGGAATGATAAAATAATTAAACACTTCATCGCTCTTTGTATTATTAAGTACTAGTATTACAAATAAAATAATAATCCATTTTGTGACACGATCGCAGCATTAGTATAGAAAATGATAGATTATTTGCTAAGTTGCAATAGTAAGAGAAAGCAACCACATGACGCGATGTGTCAAAGAGAAAAGAAGTTCCACGAAAGTAGCAATTACTACGCCGCCACGTTCCCGAGACGTAGCTGGACAAGTTCCGGAGAGGTTACTGCAACGTATGTGCTACCTAAAAATTGTTCCCCATTTTGGTTCCAGGCACATAAAAAAAACCGTATCAATTACGTGCTTGTGACTAGTGGGAAAAACTTAATAGTTCCACCGGTAGTTGCAGGTAGGCAGCGATGACTAAAAATGCTGCTTGGGATTAGTATGAAGGCCATAAAACTAAATGTTAAAAGTTTTGTCTATTTTTAAATATGTAATTTATTAGATAAGGAGCAAGTATGCCGTGTGCATTTACGGCGTTAGTAACTTGGGAGCCCAACTATGCCATATCATTTTTATCAGTTATTGCATCCATAAAACTATTTGCCACATTTCTCAATGGTTCCGTCCAGGCGTATTTTTAGGCTCATAATGTTAAAAATAGAGGTTGTGGTTAGCTCGTGAGTGTCACACAGAACTGATAGCACTGTCGATTGCAAAGTTTGTAGAAAAAATTGACATAGCGTTAGTGACCTAAGTCAAGAATCAAAAGATTTTTAAATACCTTATATGACGTATGGAGTATCATTAAAGAGCTCATTTAAAAGGCAATTCAATTGCACATGTCAACATGACCTGTCGTGATTGTTAATAACATTTTTGTATGGGCAGATTGCGACTTGGTCATGTACACCTGTCATTGAAGAGCCCTATTTAAGTGTAATTAATTTAAGAATACATGTTGACTTGCAGTTTGATCATCTTCTTACCTAAAATAAATCCTGAATGTGGGTATATCATTGAAAATATGACAATATGACAATTGAAGAAAACATGTCAAGAAAATAACTCATGGTACAGTTCAATAAACGAAAACTTTTAGTGTGACCTTAGCAAGTGCAGTTGGCACAGTTGTCTTATCAGTCCGGTAGCGCGTTTCTTACTTGAACGTCTTGTTGTGCACAGGTACAGTCAGATGTACCGTTGGAAGGTAGGAGTGCGAGCGATACTGCATCTCTTTTATCCCAAATGTCGCTATTCTTCCCCGTCTGTTCAACCCACCAGAAAGTTTTCGTTTGATTCAATTGTATTTCCATTTTGCTTTTGCTACTTGCTTTATTTAAATGTATTTTATTTAGTTGTGTTATTGCCTTGCAATGTTTTCTTGTTTGCTGCATTTTGCTTTTTGCTTTCTGTTTGATTCTCTAATTTTGTTGATTCTTCTCTGTATTTTCGCTTTCATGCTCTTTTATCTGGTTTTATTTTTTAGAATTCGCATTTTTAAACGTTTTCCATATTTTACAATTTTTTTCTTGTTTCAATTTTATTTTTTTTTGTTTTTGCAGAATTCGTCCTAGTTAAATTGGATTTTTTTATCACATGAACTTTTGACCCACGGAATATTGGCCTTGGAATTTTGGTTGAACCTAAGATTTTTATCTTTGCAATCTTATTTCCATCATAATCAAACATTGTTCACATATCTTCCTTTTGCCGTGGCTTGGAGGTCATAGAATGACTACAGGCTATCTTATGCAGTCTTTCTAATTATATCTGTTCAGAAGATGTTGTAGTGACGATGGCCTTTGATATTGAATAGCAGAGGAAGTGTTAGCTCACTCGTTTGACAGCCTCATGAATTTTGCTTCCTTGGTCGAGTTTTGCAGCATATCCAAAAATCTTGAAGATCAGTCAAAAATCGCCGACCATAGGATGTCAATTGTTTTTCATATTCTATACAAAAAGAAGTTTTTTCAGGTTATGTGGTTTGACAATTTTAGACCAACTAATTTTCACCACTAAAGCATTTAGCATTCAAAGGTTCAGAGCTTGAGAGTATCAGAAATCCAGAGTTTCAGCTTTTATTAAAAATTGCCAACATTTGAATGAAAAGAACTTCAGAAAAGGTTCTGAGTCATTCAAACATGAAAATTACCAATTTCTGATTTACAAAGATTGGGCCTTTAATATTTTCAATTTAAACCAATGCGATATTTCAGAATTTTCAGGCTTGCTTACAGGGCAAACTTTAGAATAGTTTACAAATGTTCAAAATGTACAAAAAAATCTAAATAAAGTTTTAACATACCAAAGTGTGCAAATCGTCAATCTTCATACTTCAAAATAAATTAGACAATTAACAGCTCGAACTAGAAAGAACATTTGTGGTTTTAGAAGGCTTTATGTCCTTCAAAGTGATTAGCAAAACGAATATAACCTGCGTAAGAGAACCAATTGATATACTAAAGTAAAAGCATGTGCCAATAAATATAGATGGCGCTGTACAGCAACAAAATTTAAGGTTACTAGATCAAGTGTGTTGATCTAGTAACCTTAACAAAATTAGACAAAATGACGTCGATATGCGGTAGGTGATTATGCAAGCAACCAATAAGATGCTTTAGTTGTGACATAACCTTCAAACCTTCCAATATGACAATGACCGCATAATTAGATTTAATAAAATACCGTTAGAATGCAGGTCAATCTCTGGCGCGTTATGGCGCGTCAGGTCCAATAGGGGTTCGAATACGCCAGAAACGCTCGTCCATACACAAAATTAATTTAAAATTTTACAAAACCCTGGACGATGTAGTCAGAACATTGCGAAGGAGTACTTCACTATTACGAAGAGATCACGATTTTACACCAGTACTGAGATGTACAGAATAATTCAAATTTCTGAGGTTTTAAAATAATACATCGATACATTGATAATAATCTACTATTGTTATGAAAACTAGACTTTTTAATCTTCTTGTCTTCTAAAATAATTATTTAAAGTACAGCTATTATAGGTTTCAACAACTGGAAATATCTAATTTGATTTGTTGGGAAGGTCGTGTTTATCATCACTGCAATTTGCATTTATGGTTCATTGATTATACTCCTATCAGTTGATACAGTATAAAATGTATTTATGTAATGTAATTTTATGCATGAGTATATTATTCTTTGAAATGTTGCTGCGTGAATTAAAAGTTGACTGTCTAGTCCGGGCTAGCTTAGGTTTTCGGTCATTGTTGAATCGGGGGAAAACTCACTACAAGGCTAAAAATCGTCTAATAGAAACAACAAGCAATTATAATTATTCACGCTTGAGGTAGATCAGCCACGTAGTACGTACACTAAACTAGTTGACATTTACAAAATATTATGATGCAGATGAAAACGAAACTTTTATACCTACGCGCCAGAAATTTCATCTGACGCAGTTGATGGTGCTTTGCATGTGTATTTTCGTATGTCACTGCATAATAATAGTCACCGTCATTCAGCGTAATACTATCTCTTTTTTCTGCTCTCTGAGGGCTTGTCCAGGCTCCAATCACACTTGCAGGAGCAATTGACCTTAATTAAATATGGAACCATAATTGCTGTTATCGGTGTTTAGAGAAATTGAAGGTGACCTACCATGTCTAAACGGTCCTTATCCTGTTCTTGACTTCCCTTTCTTATTTATATTCTCAGCAAAGAAGTAATTGATGGCCTTGATCCAGATATAGGGAAAGCAGACCTTAAACATCTTCGACTGTAGCCTTCGCGTGGCGCAATATTGATCGTCCTTCCAGTCAGATACCGTGAGATCATTTAAATTTAAAATTAAAGCAGGCGGGAATTTTTTTATACGTTTGGCGATCCTGCCAATTGACTCGCTGTGTAAATTAGAGGTTATGCAATTTTATGTTCTAGATTAAACATTTTGGAGCGTCACTTTGACAATTCAAATCAAACTGTGAAGTGAACAGTTAGTGTTGCCAATCTAATTTAAAAATCACAGCCAACTTTAATTATAAATTCAAATGATCTCGTGGTATTTCGCAACAGTGGACATAGATCTTTCCGCATGTTGCTGGAAACGCTGTAGATGAGGCGTGGAGCTCTATTCGCCAATTTGGTCAATGCATCCCAATTTCTCAGGTTAGAAGTCGGGCTTTGAACTCGACGTAGTCCTCTTTTTTCAGTTGCTACGTTTTTTATAACTATAGCTACTGTTTATGCTGCTGTGCGCAAATCCAATTTTTTTTTATAGGCCAAGTTGCCTTTTTTTAGTTTACCTATTCATTTGCGCTGGTATGAGGTCTCCATCTTTCTGGGAGTTCACGGTGTTTAACGTTAAGTCCTATTGCAAACCTATTTTCAGCTTGTATTGCTACATAAGACATTTCTAACCAATTTTTATAGCAAATATGGAAATTATGTAGTACTATTTTATACACCTGTTTTTCGTACAAGTACCTGTACAAGTCGTGAAGTGACAGTTCGCGTTGATCTTAGTCCCAATTATGCCGCTGTGATGAATATGCCGGCCTGGGCTAAGACTTGAAGTTGCTCAAAAATGCTCCTGATCCAGATTGTCATCCATACTCCATAACTAAAGACGCAGATTTTTCTTCGAGCTCATCGTGGTGACATTCTGATTTTGCTAAATCTAAAGCTAATACTTGTTGCGATGATGACTTGGCCAAGACGCTTCGTCAGTTCTGCCGAATTGTGAAACATGGACGAAACTCCTTTGCACTTTTCGAATTTTTTCTGAAGGAAGTAGATCCCCAAGGAAGAAATTTTTTTGTTGATGGTTTTTTTTTGTTCGTGGAGGAAACGACTGAAAAAGGTTTGGGTGCTGATTTTCTTTAGTAGCTCTTAAAGGTGTTGGTCAGATTGCATAAAAGGCTCCCAAAAGTTCTGTAATATTGCCCCACGCATCGCCGCCCACTTTAGTATTAGTATTTTTGATTTCAAATCGCTTGATCAAAGACCATTTTTTTTGAATGCACAATACTAGTATTCCTTTTTCACATTTCTTTATCTCTGCTTGTTATATTCAAAAACTAGCTTATTCCGCTTTACAAAAATACAATAACTACCCCAGCGGTGCAAAATTGGCGAGTTTCTGCGCTAGCACTGTTTGGTTGAGCCACAAGAGTTTCAGATATTCTGTAAAATTTAAATCCGAAGAAAGAGGAGTTAATGAACCAATAGCAGAAAAACTAGAAATTGTCCTCTTGGGGAAGGTCGTAGTTTCAGTTAAAAAATGACCATTTTCAATCAATCTTCTAGGGGATTTTTAATTATTATTATTAGACTGATGCAACAGACATGTAAGTTCTTTAATTTCCTGTAACATTTGATTGATCGCAATTATTGACATGCGGTTTTCGCTAATAAAATAAGAATTTGACAGAGAATACAAAATGTAAAAATATGCAAGATCTATTCAATTTGCAAAAAGATGAGGGTTGGCGATGTTTTATTTTTATAAAAGTGTCACCACTGACAATAATTCTTATTATTTGATGGGTGTATAACCTGTTCAAACCATTTTTTAAAGCAGTGTTGCCTGATGTCAAATCATTATTATTTATGAAAATAGAAAATTAAGAGCTCCTAAATAATTTTTCTTTATTTGTATGTACATTTGTATTTGTATTTTATGTACTGTATTTTATAGTAGAAATATGAAGACATTAAAATCTATTACAAAATGGGTAGCTATAGAATTTTCATTGCCACTCATAAAAATTTAAAAAAATATAGCAACGCTGTTTTGACAAAATTTCTAACCTTACAATTTGAGATGTCAAACACTGTACAAAGTGAAATCTAGAGTTCCTAAATGAAAACTTTCAGAGCTCAGTTCATATTTAGGAACTCTAGTGAAATCTACCAAAAAGTCATGGCCAACCCTTATCTTTTTACAAAGTGAATGGATAATGTTCTAATTAAAAATGTATATTAAAAACAAAATGTATAATATAAAAACAAATACATTCACAAATACTTTCGGACGGTAGCCCTAAAGATACTTTTTTTTAGTCATTAGGTAAGGAGATATATAGACCTTACATTACTTTTCGAATACACTGTATAAAAACTACGGTGTTAGTTTTTTTTAATAGAAGACTTTATTTAATTTTACCAAGAGAAACTTTTTATAATTTTATGTTTATTCCATAATTATGTGTCCAAATATTCTTGAATTTTTTGTTCTGTGACTGAGAGAGTTGATTGTTATTATCTTTAATAAAACGTTCTATTGTAAAAACACAAATAAACCTTGTCTTGTTTGCCAAGTTTGTTTCGTTTTTCATTTAAGTCATTTTCGAGTATCCTTTTTGTTTATTTTATACGTTTATTGGGAGTATTAACTTTATTTTATTGAAGTTAATCAATTAATTTTAATAAGCCTTGGAATGTTTTTGAATTTCCCTCCCTTTCTATATTTGTTTTGTCATTCAAACCATCTATTCGAGTCTTGTGCTTAAATATTTTAATCTGCAAGGATTTTTATAGAAATTTTGGATTATTACAATTAAAGTCCATTTATGATGATCGATTTTCAAGAATTAATTATCTTTTAATTGTTTGTTATTGATTTATTCTTAAATATGTTATTGAGAATTATGTGGATGGATGTACGAGGGGTAAAAGCTATTAGTAATGAGTGCATGGTGGGGACCGGCAAAACGAGCGTATGTCGAATCCGCGCGTCGCCGACCGAAGGTTCTTAAAAACCATCAGTTGCTTACGGTTAGCGTACACGAGTTAATGTTTATGTTAAGTTTTCTTTATAATTTTTTCCTTAAGGACTTTTTCTCATCATGTGTTAATATTTAGTGCCTTTAAATTAGAAAAAGTTAACGGAACTATTTTTTTAAAAGTTATCAATCCGTTTTGTTACAAGTAAATCCTGCGATAACTAGATTTCTTCGAAACATTTGCTTGTGTTAACCTCAAACTACTACTGTCAAGTCAGTTATTTGAGTAGAAACGTTTCTTGTAATTTTTGCAAAACTGTGATAAAAGTGAATTCAAATTGGATGTGATAGTGCGAAATAATAAATACTTCTTTTTAATTCCGTTTTTTTGCTAATAATCAAATCTCTAGAACTTATTATAACGGCATTCATTTAAAACGTAACTTACTGTTTTGTGACCTACATCTTCTCTGTGAATGTGTGTGTATATGTGCGAGAGACTCTGGTTTAGAAATTCTTGAGGACCCCTATAATTCTTAGTCAAGTTTTGATTATTTTCGTTATGAACTCGAGCTTTAGTTAAATGTATGCAAATTCGCAAAGTGAAATTGAAATAAGATAAATTAGGAAAATGCGTCACCATAAAAAGACCAAGGAAAGTGGGTTCTTCGAAGGGGATTCAACAGACACCGATGTTAATATGGGAAAAGCCCTTAAAAGAACCAAAGTATTCACTAGGTCTTCCAGTGGAGAAAGCAGGAATGAAAGAATTCCACATAATGACGTTGAATATACAGCTGAAGAACTTGAGACACACATTAGGCAGTCTGAATGGTGTAAAAGAGGTAAAAATTGTTCTTAATTATAATTATAACCTACATGTCACAAGTGCCATTTGAATCTCTTGATCTTGATACCACCGGTTGCAATATTATGTAAAAAAACACTTTTAATAGTATACAACCTTGTATATAAATATTAAATGCTAGAAATCTCAAAAATTTTCAACTAAGCACGTGTCAAGGGCGTAAAGTTTTAAGCTTATTATTTTATAATTAACTTTTATTACCCATTATGAAATTCCCAGTTTGCGTTTCTTAAATTGGAAGAACTTTTATAATTAATGAATTTTAAATAGTATTCCCTTTTTTGCTGTTAAATTTTAATTAGTTATGAATCTTAACCTCAATATTTCAGTTTTCAAATGTATTACAATTTATTCAATTTTTCCCGTATACAGAAATCAGTAGGTTCTGCTTTCAAAAATTCAATATCCATCTCACTTACTCTTGATTAAAGTTCATACCTCCTTTCTTTTATTAATTGCATTAAAAACATTTTAATTTTATCAGTTTGGTAAAACTTTGAAATTAAAAATCACTAAAACTACAAGTAATTTTAAATTGTCTCATTAGATAGAAAATTAGAAATGATATTATCCTAATTGACCTAATTTTTCTTGTTTTAAGGTTTTTTTTGATTTTTTCACATAAAACAAACTTTGATTTTTGGTGGTTTTAAATGAATAATATAAATCTGATTTTTGGTACCTGTGGGTTGAGTTCATTTATTTACTTCTCGTTTCATAAATGAAAAAGATGAAATATATGCATTTATAATTTGTGCAATAAGGACAGATAGATAATCTCACTCAATAATTGAACCCATCCTTATTATCTTAATATTTAAAAAAAAGCGCCAAAATATTAATTTTTTTTCTTGTATCTGAATAAAGCTATTGGGGTCACAAAAGTGACCCTTCTCCCTATAGAAATCAATGGTTAAATCATGCAATCAAGCACTAATTGATTTTTATTGTGTATTAGGTAATCTAACCTCACTTCATTGTATCGTTTCAATAATATTTTAAAAAATGGCTCTTGTTAGTGTTGATGTTTTTAAATCTTAAAATAGCTTCTTTTGCTCAATTTAAAAAGTATAATCGATTGTAACCAATCCATCTAATAGCTTGCTATTAATTAAACTTCATTATTTCAATGATTGAGACGATTTGGAATCAATATTGGTTACGATAAGTAGGATATTATGATACACATTTGTTTCGGCAGGCTCGATCACATTATCATGAAAGAGGGCACTATTTCTAAAATATCAGATTGAGCTTTGAGCTTCAATGATGAAAACAATTTGTTTTGGCTGCCTGAGATGTCTTCGTTGATGGTTAAGAGGATTTATTGAAAAGGTCTTATGTGTGATTAAGGCTACTAGTCAAGTGTAGAATTATACAAATGAGTCGTACACATAATTCTTGTTTTGCAAGATACATATAATCACAAGGAATTATACAGATCATTATTATCAGTGTATTGAATTAATTAATCAGAGTAACCTATGCATGATGCTCGGGTTGATGTGTATAAATATAACCTATTAAATAAATGTCAGATTTTTCATAATTGTAGCTGTCATTATCCAGTCTGTTTCAGTTTTATCTTAAATAAGAAGTCTTCAAATAAATTGGAATTATTTTAAAGAGTTTTCCACTTGTATGAATCTTGCAAATTAGGCTTTTGATACTCGACAATCGTAAATTCTGATTTAATCTTTTATTTTATGAAGATTTTTTAACAAACATTAAGTAAGCTAATTGCAAATATTAATACAAATTGCCTAAGTAATTGCTTATCTTTAAAATTTGTTTACAAATAAAGCCATCCTTGGGCGGCTTTATTTGTAATTGGATTAATTGGATGTAAGTATACATCTTTATATGATAAGAGCATTGTTTGAGTCGATTGCACATTTGGAAGTGTCCTTTTTGCTAATGAAATCAAAAATTTTGAAATAAGTTTGAAAAATTAAAAGAAGTCATGCTTGATGTTTAGATTCTAACCTCACTTTTTTTGTTTACTCTTGCTAGGACATTTAAATAACCTACCTCATTTTATTTCAAATAGCTTATATAATAATTAACACTTCATTTAAGAAGCTTTTCTAGTCTAGTCTACTCCCGATGATTATGTTCGATCTAACCAGGTTGCTCGATGATTTTTAAATATTTTATTCGTATTTATTTTATGAAGATATGAAAAACTAAGTAGGTTAATTAGCAATTATTAAATGCATGAATGTAAATTAGTATCAAAATTCTTTATCTCTGAAGTAATTGTTTATAAATATGGCTATTCTTATTATTATTATTTGTAAGCAAAAACGGTCTTTTACAAAAATTAATTGCTAATAATGACCTTTAATTGACTTTTGGGGGGGAAAGTTTACACAGAATAAATAATCATTAAAAGAATTAATTAGTACATCGTTATATTGGTATTTCAATTATTTCCTCAAGCTCAATTTTAGTTATCTGTCAAACGATTCTGCAAACATAAATGTCGGCGCTAAATGCTATATGTGTTTACCCTTTTTTTTACAATTGAGATTGCCTATAAAACTATTTCAAATTACTTGAATAAAATATTCATTACTGCCATTTAAATTCTTCGTATAGAAAGATAGCATTATGCGTAAATAATTCATGCAAAAGAGACAAACATTTTATGGATATGTTCATTTATTCACTTATCGAAGTTTATGTTTGAAAGAGATAGAATATACGCATTTACAACACGTGCAATAAGGACAAAAAATACAATCACCAACTTGATTAAATAAACGAACGTATCCATAAGACACGCGTAACAAAAACTTCACTAGAAATTTTGAGGTTATGATCACTTTGACACTTTTCAATCGTAACCTTGAATATTTCTTTAAGGATCATTAAAAGCAATAAAATAAAGACCAACAGACGCAACTTTAGATAATATTAGTCGTCATTTCATTAAATGCGTGGATGTTATGCAAAAAGACAGCCTTTTTAACATCATAAATAGCACATACACGGTGACTCCCCGACGACGTCGGCGAAAACGTCGTCGACGACGTCGGGGACAAGGTCGAAATAATGAGGTAATGTTTACATTTACTGTAATTTAATGCATGACTGTGTATAATAAAATTATTAATATCGTATTTCTTTTAAGACATCAAAATGAAAGAAAGTAGTTTTGAGCATAATAAAATGCGTACTGAATTTCTTTCTTTAAAGTATTTCGAAATAGCTTATGCAATTAACAAAACTTTTCATAAGCGGAATAATATTGATATCCATCGATAGAATTACAAGTAACCCTTTATTATAAAACGAAAACTCTTTGTTTTTTTTATTAATCTCATTCTTAATTTAGTTTAAAAATGGATATAATTAACGCAGGATTTAGGATTCTGAGTTTTGGTTCGCAAATAAGGATTTCCTATAAAGGACGACTTTTGATAAAATTTGGTAGTGATAATCGTCGGAAAAATATCATGTTTAAAAATGTAATGGTTTCACCGTCGCTTCCTTTTCCGTGTAGTTTTAAAATTTTATGCTGATGGTACATAACCTTATAATAAAAATCCTTCGGCTCATTTTGTCGCAATTCTTTTAACAAGGACATGTGTGAATATTGTTTGCGATCTAAAAACCATATTTTCTTTTTTTTCGTGGTGTTTCAGTTTCTTCTTCTTCGAAGCACAAGGCAACTGCCACACCAACTGCAATTTTTTTTCTCAAAGATAATTTATAAAAATCCATCTTATCACTTGAAAGTGTCACAGCATATTGAATTCATAATGTTTTCTTAAAAAGTATAATAAAGAAAGCATATATTTTTTAGTAATCCCAGATGTATATGTTTATTTTGCCTAATAATAATTTACAGTTGACAAGGGTTTTATTTTCACAGTTGTAAACAGTTGTTTGTAAACAAATGTAATAAAAATGAAATAATTCAAGTAAACCCGAAAAAGATAGATATAGTATAAGGTTATGTACCATCAGCATAAAATTTTAAAACTACACGGAAAAGGAAGCGACGGTGAAACCATTACATTTTTAAACATGATATTTTTCCGACGATTATCACTACCAAATTTTATCAAAAGTCCTTTATAGGAAATCCTTATTTGCGCACCAGAACTCCTAAATCCTAAATCCTGCGTTAATTATATCCATTTTTAAACTAAATTAAGAATGAGATTAATAAAAAAAACAAAGAGTTTTCGTTTTATAATAAAGGGTTACTTGTAATTCTATCGATGGATATCAATATTATTCCGCTTATGAAAAGTTTTGTTAATTGCATAAGCTATTTCGAAATACTTTAAAGAAATTCAGTACGCATTTTATTATGCTCAAAACTACTTTCTTTCATTTTGATGTCTTAAAAGAAATACGATATTAATAATTTTATTATTCACAGTCATGCATTAAATTACAGTAAATGTAAACATTACCTCATTATTTCGACCTTGTCCCCGACGTCGTCGACGACGTTTTCGCCGACGTCGTCGGGGAGACACCGTGAGTGGTGCCCAATAGAGACACTAATTGTTATTATTTTGTGGAACTCATGCGTCATTGTGGGGGGAAAATATTTACAAGTAAATAAATTTCGTTCTTATTATTATACTTAATTTTATAATAAACAATGTTTTTCATGTTATTGTCTTTCTATGCACGTGTACTTTTGTAGATTTTTCAAAAAAATATATTTTCACCTTTAATTGTCTTTCCATTGAAATAACAATTTAAGAGAACCAAATCTCGTGTATTATAATAAAAACATGATTTCTGATAAATAATGATTAAAAAAATATTTTTAACCATCATGGTTTCCTTATACAGCTGATAAGACTTGATTAGCCTCACAATTTTATTATTGTTATTTATTAGTACACCTCTCCCGATTGTTTTCCTTGAATACTTATTTAAATAATTTATAAACAATTTAAGGTAGCTTAAGTAAAAATGTTTCTATATAGAATTATTAAGTTTAATAACCTTACGGTTCAAATTTCAAGGATGTTAAGTAATCAACTAACTAGCAGCAAGTAGTAGCTATGGTTAATATTATTTATCAAATCGACTCTCTCACTTGATGATAAAAGGCAAGGCAAGCAATGCAGGTCTTTAAAAAAAATTTATAAAACAGTTTAAACGTCATTATTATTCCACACAATCAAAAATCAGCTGATTTTTCTCCCAATAATAGGCTCCGTGTTTTTGTTCAAGGTGTGCTGAAACTGTTTATTATTATTAAAAGTGTTTTGGGTCTATTTTTAATCTTCCTCGTGGCAGCATCACAAGCTTCGCTGCTGTTTGCATGTATGCTATTAATTTGATTAGAATGTGTTTAGGATGTAGGCATTCTGCCTAAATTAAAGTTCCTCGTTCCTCTCTCGTATACACCTAACTAGAATATTTGCCGTTTACTAGTAATGTTCCTCTATATGATAAAGTCCTTGGACTGTATCTAAGTTAAATTTTAACGACAAGGTTGGATTACCTAATATTTGCACGTACCAATTTATTTGGTGCTCCTCTTGCCTACCTATTTAATGGATGTAACAGTACTTGTAAGATTGTTTGCCATCTCATCGATGAAGATCCTTATAATAGGCGGAGCCTTTTTTTTGTAGTTTAGTTTTGGTTATTTATATACAGTTAATTGATTTAAAAAGGACAAGTTTTATTTCTAATTTTTAAAGAACCTTCGATTACCTTCTTTATTGGTTTTTAAGAGGATCTAATGGATTTCTAAGGTTCTATTAGCCTGGGATATATTGAAAAAGCATTAAAATAAAGCAACACCTTGTTTGTTGCCAATCACTTTTATGATATAGCTGGAAATAAACAGACAGATTAAAGGTAAGTGAATAAGGAAGTAAGCGTCTCTTCTAATATAACAAAAGTCATGGACTGCACTGAACACCCCGTATACCTTCTTACCTAATACATACATACAGACTGGTAAGGTACAATAATAAACGTCTCTTAAATAAGAGCAAGAATGTCTACATTGTTTCTAATCTGATATTTAGAGAAGTATAAGTTGCACACAAGAGATGAATGCTCCAGAATGAATTAAATCTAAAATAGCTTAGTTAAATTTCAAGCGATTATATACATATAGGCAACCCGGTTTGCAAATCATCATTGTGTGAAAGAAGTCGGCTTAGGATAAGTAAATAATTAAGTGTAGAACAACTTCTTCAAACAATATAAATATAAGAAAAGATACAAAAAAGATAATAAAGTAATCTGTACAACTGCCAACAGCATCACTGCTCCATGTTAGGGATGACCGGAAGAAGTGACATTAGGCTGACAACGTAAGACACAAAATACAGTTTCAAACAGAATGAAAAATCTATCGACAAAGTACAACCTGTTGCTGATGGGATCCATGGCTCAATATGGTCCCATAGGATCCCGAGGAGAAATTCTGTTTTTGTTAAATATTCCTAACATACAAAAAAGTAAAGAAGGCAACTATAGATCTGGTTAAGGTTTTCTGCAGTTTTCCTTAGCTGTAACACAAATGTGGGATTTGCGCTGTTCCATCTGTAAGTCGGCTGCAGCCGCACATTGGGCCTACATAATAATAATAATCGCCCCCTCCCTCCCGCACAAGCTTATAGCTTCTGGGGCCTTGGTTTAGGTTATGGGCTGTAGTAGTTATTATTATATAATATATATATCAATTAAAATAATGACAGAAGAACTTACAATTCGATATTGGAGTATACAACGAATTAGAACAAAAGAAGAGAAAGTTTTTGGTGAATTACATTCTTATATCATTGACATGGCGGTTATGACAAACAAAAAACAAAAGCACAAGTGGGACAAACATGGAATAGAAAGACAGAGAAGCAAAAGTAGAATTGTATCTATTAAAAAAAAAAGAGTAGAACTTTAAGTTCCAGATGATAATGCCACCCTGTATGTAGGTTAAACAAAAATTATTATTTGAGGACTTTTTTTTCCGAATTCTGTATTTGTTTAAAATAAAAACATTTATTATTTATTATTATTAAATTAGAAACAAATAAATCTAGGCATAAAAAAGAGCTGCTAATAATTAGGAGACTTCAATGGATGATTGGTAAAGAGCATGTATAATGTGATAGTGGACATTTTTTCAAGATGAAAATATTCATAAATCGCATGGGTACAAGAAATCTAGAAATTCATTATTGATTTCTACATTATTAAGCACAACAGTTACATGCAACCTAACAAGGTTAGAGCAGTGGTTAACAAACTCAAAGGGGCATGGAATCCTTGTATGATTTAATTTTTAAGATCTTTTAACACAGAACTCTGGAGCTTCCGCGGAACACACTTTGGATAACACTATGTTAGAGTTAAAAGAGCAACAATTACTGGCTCAGATGATTTCTTAATGGAAATTACCATAGAAGCACATGCCCACACAAGAATAAAACTACTAGGAAGATAAAACACCAAAATGATATAATCTGGATAGCTTTTAAACTTCTTATTTAAGTTAAGAGTAGCATGATATATGAAGAATGAGATAAGACGGAACCCTGAGGAAATGCGCACAACAACATACAACATTATTTGAGAATGTCGAAAAATTGATTAAGGAAAGAAAATATTGCACTACGATGGCAACTTGGACAAGAAAATTGCAAAAATCAATATAGACTGGGAACAAGTTCAGATGTAACGATGTGCACTCATCTTAGAATACTCACTCTTCAGAAAACGACATAAAAGAGAATCAGCCCGCAACTGGCTGTTACAATGACCTGCTGGCAGAATCAAATGAAGAATAACAAGTCTTTTGGACCTGGTGGTTTCCTGTTGGAATTTTTAAAACTCTTCTGATATAGTACAGGAATGTTCTATGCTCGTCATGTCATGTCGATGGTCAAACTAGAGATTAATCTGGTAGATTACTCCTACTAAAGAGCATAATTTGGATTTGATCTTCCACTTGTGATAAAGGTTACATCTGATTCCAGAATTAAACACCCTGTGGTGATTATCTCCACTATTGTTATGCATGAGAGGGGGTTGACACAGGCCTGATTCCACAATAGAACCCTCCAAGGTCAATTATTACTGCCCCCATTGTCAGACTAGCACTTCTATGTCCCAATTAAAGTTTTTTTTACCAACATACGGACACACAAGCCATCGTTATAGTGACAAGAAATGTATCAACTGTAAAGATTTTAGTGCCAAAGCGTGTGTAGAGTGTATGGTAGGGGTACATCTGACTTCTTATTTAAGTTAAGAGTAGCATGATATATGAAGAATGAGATAGTCGGAACCCTGAGGAAATGCACAATATTATTTACATCAATCTGCTAGTGGTCCCAGGAGTAAGAGGTCAAAAGTATACTGCTGCATTTGATCTGACACATGTGATAAAGGCTACATCTGATTCCAGAATTAAACACTGGTGATTATCTCCACTATCGCTATGCATGCGAAGGGGTTGACACAGGTCTGATTCTACAGTTGAACCCTCCATGGCCAATTATTACTGCCCCCATTGTCCGACTAGTACTTCCATGTCCCAATCAAAAGTTTTTTTTACCAACATACAGACACACAAGCCATCGTTATAAGAGTGACAGAAAATGTATCGATTGTAAAGATTTTAATGTCACAGTGCGTGTAGAATGTATGGTAGGACATTCAGGGGAACAATCAAACAACAGTAGAGAGTACTTGAAGAACAATATTGATTCCGAGGCATACGGAAGTCAATTACAATGGAGTAAATGCATCCTTAAAAGCAGCCAAGCTGAGTGAGCAGTGAGATGCTTTGTGAACTATAGAGTACGAGTATGCAGTGTTTACTGAGCAACACCATCCCGGACCGGCATAAGATAAATTCTGAATTCGGGATAGCTATTTGTGCAGCAAAGGAGGAAAATACACTTCTCTCCTGAGTTGCACAAATTACTTTTTATATTTCTTTTTAGATCATTTGAAAAAAAATGTTAATATAAACGATTATGTAAAATTTCTAATAATTTTCTAAGAATGTAAAAAGATTTTTGTAACATTTTTGTCTGGAAAATCAGGGAACAAAGTGATACTTATTCCCTAAGGAGTCAAAGTGGATACTTTTTCCCTAGGGAGACAAAAATCATTATGAAAGTACAAGATCGAGCTAGAAATTTTTCGATGGGACATAGAAGAAGAGACAACAGTCAAGAAGAGATGTTACCAAAACAAATTTGGAACTGGCTCCCCAACAGAAGGAGAAAACGAAGACAGCCTAGAGAAACGAGGTGGAAGTATATAAAAATGAATGGCGTTTGATATGCAATACATGGCAAAGAAAGCTGTAGAAAAGTGACGATATGCAATATGTAATGTGTGTTTGGAAATCAACGTACCAAACAAAATTTTTTACCTAAGGTAAAAATAAATAAGACCTTATTTGTCCTTGACTTCAAAAGTTTTGAAAACACTGAAACGATTTAGTAGACTTCTTAAACAATGGACAAAAAAGTATACTATGGATGTCCCAGATTAAATACACCTTTTTCAATATTTCTTTGGAGTTAGTATACACGGCATAATTTAGACTATACAGAGATAACATTGGACTTTTTGAAAAGTGGCGAATTTTCTTTAAAAAGGTGGAATTTCAACAACAATGAATGAGTGAATGCTATACTTTTTAACATAGCAGTAGAAATTTTGAAAATAAGTCGTTTTACTTTTGCTTTGCTGTCAAGCGCTTATACAGGGTGATCTGAAAGAGTCTGATTTTTTTAGCCAGCTGGACTGGATGCGTGCGCATTAAAATACCCATTTAGAAACATTCTTCAATTAAAAATAATTTCCACGTCGTCCTCTCACTGCACACTTATTTATCTGAATTAAATAAAAGGGCATCTGGAGATGTAGCAGTACAGGGTGTATTTGGGAAGTTTATATTTTTACAATTCGACAAATATTTGAATAAATAACAAATTCATGTCGAAATTATATTCCTAAAGGAGAAATGCTTTCCCAACACTTCTCGTGTGATGCAATTAACTAAATTAATTCTTTTATTATTATATGGAAATTGTTTTAGCCTCTCACCTCTTTTAGAAAGTCATGCCTAATAACAGCTTGGTCTAATTTAATTTTTAAACGCCGGCTTTAATTTTGCATTCTTGCTGCAACAACCTTCCATTTAAAAATCTCTGTTTAGTTTCAAAAACGGAAACAACACATGGTATGCGGCTATTATGCGCCGCTATCGTCGTAATCATCATTATGATATACACACTTACGTGAGAGCTTACAGGATTTGGAGGAGGTGGCACTGCCACAACGCACTACTCCGGATCCAGTTTCAAGCCTAAAGTATGCATGATACTTCCGGAAGTCGTTCACCCTAAAAACCTCAGCTGCAAAGCCTGAAGTGCACGGCGAAGCTCCTCCTGGGCCATTGAACACATATCCATCTCCACTCCACACATACATGCACGAAAAATGAACATAAAATTATGTGTAACTGTTAATCCTTGCTTTAATTAGTATGAAGCAAGTCGAAATGCTTCGATTTTGTTTTGTAAAACAATCTAATAACATTGTAATTAATAATCAATCATTTTTCTTCGAGTCAAGTACAGCTAGATATTATTTGGTTGTCGATTGAATTGCCAATTTATCCTTCTAGATGGTTGAACTCCTCAGTATAAAAAGATCGCTCGTTGAAGCAATCAAATTTACTAACTCCCCGTAAGCGACCCAATTGACTGACTCATACAAAAATAATGCGAATGGTGCATGCAAGAAGAAAAAAGTTGTCGCGACTTTGGTTGGTAATTCCACACAAAACAACGTCTCATGGTCAGCTCTGCCACAATATAAACATATTTTTAGTGTGGTTCTACTGAAAAATGAATTATGAATTGCTAATGAACCAATGTTGAGTTTTCACCAATCTTAAAAGATAATTGGCATGGCTTAATCCAGAATTGTCTTGTTGAAGAATCATTTTGCCCAAAAGCCGTGGACCTGTTTGTGTGTCTAATAAAACCAGTTTGATATTTCTGTGGAACTGTGGAAAGATCCAATAGGTTAACAATTTTGAGCATAAACCAATAAAGATTCTTCCATGTCGAGCTCGCAATTGATTTCGACTCGTTTCGGTTGTTATAAACGTTTTCTTGAGTCAAGAGTTGGTGAAAGGCAGTGAACGTGCAACCCTTGTGGTACGTTCGTAGACGGTAGTTCGTTCACGTTGCTATTGGACGCTTCACTGTTTTTCGGGAGGTCACTTGTGGTAGCAATTGACGAATTCCCTTGATGCTCGCGTCGTCCTCGAAGCAACATGGCTTGGAACTACTGGGCTACTGGAGTTAAAGATGGAATGGTTGCAGATAGACTGCCTCTTGGACATCAACCTCAGCAATTTACGGATAATGCAACAAGCAGGTAGCCAGTGTTAACACCTTTAAATCAGGAATTTGGAAGAGTTAGTAGAACTGTTTCAAATACACGATTTGGAAACGACTTCTGCAACAAACAATTGCCTAGTCTTCAGGTTCGTGTGGGCTGTGACTCCATCTTGTTGAAATTACACATCTAGACTCAGACGTACATTTCAAGATCCAAGAAGTCATTTAACGTATGTCTGGTGTGCTCGCCAGTTACAGTCACGACATTTCTTCTTTCGTCTTTGAGAAGTATTCTAGAGCTGCGAGGAGGTGTCACCATCCTGATGAAACCGCACATCTTCCAGATCTGGATAGCACATTTCAGGAACCAATAATTAATTCAATTATCACATGCCGGTAGTCATCATTGGTTACAGTCGCGGCATTTCTTCTATTGTTTTTAAAAAATATCTTGTTGCCATCTTGTTGAAATTACAGACTCTTCTAGACCCAGATGTGCATTTCAAGGACCAAAAAGTCGATTAACGCATGCCTGTTGTGATCACTAGTACAGTCGTGACATTTGATCGTCCGTTTTTGAAAGTACTTCAGAGTTGTGTGGGTAGTGGCGACATCCTGTTGAAACTACGCATCTTCCAGGCCCAGCAAGTGCTTTTCAGGAACCAAGAAGTCGTTATCACATGTCTGCAGCAATCCCCCAATTACAGTAATGGTATTTCCTCTTTCGGCTTTGAGAAGTACGGCCCAACGATGTTTTGGGCAGTGGCCCTATACCAGACACTCACTATCCGTGGATGCAAGGGCTTATGATTTATCAACCGTGTGTTCGGATTTTCTCAAAACCTGCGGCTCCTCTTGTTGACATACTCTTAACAGAATATGATCTTTATCTGACATGATGAATATTGAAATAAATGCGACTCTCTTACTCATCGAGCTTAGATGTCCGCAGACTTAGTTCATGGACCACCTAAATCTTATACGAAAAAATAGAACACAAAATCCCGGACAAGGGATCTAGAAATGCCTAATTAAGCTGAGGGATTGTTCAGGTAAAAAAGATCTACCCGTCGATTTGTTGCAGGATTTTTAGGCTAATGACGTTTGGCTCAAAGAGAGTTTGCGTACAAATAATACTGGTTAAATCTAAGTAACTGGATGAACTTAAACGACGATCTCTATTGGCAACTTAAATTTCATTGAACCAGAAGTCATACAAGGCATAAAAAAGTTATTTGAGCAAACGATTCTGAAAATATTTTGAACATGACTTGAATCACCATACTGCTATCCAGGATTTTATTTTTCAAGGATTATTTTTAAAAAATTTGTGTTTTGAACATCACACTTCAAAAGGCGATCAGAACTACTATAATTTGAAACATCATTAGAAAGTTTTTTTGGATATACTATGAAATAGAAGATCCTCCGTTCCACTGAGTTTACTTTGAATTTATTTGGTTTTGGTTCAATAGACTTTTGAGACAATGGCGTTTGATCCAACCGCACTTTTAGTCTAATGAACATTTGGTCCAATGACAATTTTCGTCCAACTAAGACAAAATAACTGGATAAACTTAAACCATGTTACTGTCTATTGCTCATCTGCTGAACCTCAGTTAAGGTTCAGGCGCCGTTTAGCGTAATAGTATTGTCTGACTTGCTATTCATTAAAAAAAATGTGGGACAAGAATCATGACGTAAAGTCGATTGTAGCATAAGTCCCGTTGGACCAAAAATTAATTAGGCAAGAACTTGCTTTGGAATAAACGTCATTGGACTCATTGGATTTCGAGCAAGATCTTCGCTCTTAAGGATCTGGATCAAAGAACGAAATACTAGAAAAATGACTCGGAAGCATTCTTGGTCAAAATCAGCATAACTTGGACGTGGTGGAGACTAATTTTCCTTTACATCGGCGACATAAACCTATGGTAAACATAAGCGGCGCAAATAGGTCACATAGTCATTGAGTTTCAATGGAAAAGTTGACTCCCATACATCTAATACGCGAAGTTCCAGGTACGTGTAATATTTTACCCATACCTACTAAACCACCAAACAATACTTTTCTTTGATAAAATCTAAAGTGTTAAACACCAAATAGCAATCTGTAAAACCCATTTTAGCTCGTTTTTCCGGTAGGACCTCATCCGTCCCGCGAGCATTACATCGTAATTTCTTATAGAGAAAGTAAGTTGGCAAAAATGAACGTAAAAGATTTTTTATGCGGTTGTGGCACGCACCAAGAAGCCGAATCCTTTTTAGCACATCCGGTGCATTTGTTATACAATATGTTTTTTTTAATATTTACCAACGTGGAGCGTAGGTGAACCATATGGGTAGAAGATTGAGAGCACATCTGTGTTTAAAACCCTAGTAGAAAAAAAGAGAGTCGAGAGAAATAAGTGACATAATAATCAAGTATGCGTTGATGAAACGCTTACATTAGTGGTAAGCCGGTAGGTATGTATAAATTCAGATAACATACGGTAAAACCAAGTATGTCAATGTTAGGTCAATAGGCGAGGTCGGACTCCATATGACTACAGTAGGATCTCGTAACAAGGCCTCCCGAAATTCTAATCAAGTGACTTAATAATAAAACACTATTAACATCTACTATCTAGTGTGTATGCACCGACGTAACCTTAAAAAAAATGGAATAGGTGATTTGAAAAAATTGAAAGAGAAAATCGATTTTGCTGTTTTGCATAGAACAATTGACTATTAAAGGTATCCTTTCTTTATTATTTTTATTTATTAAAATATAGCTAATGTGAAAGTTGACTGTCAGTTGTTACTTAACTTTCCTTTATTCCTTTTTATACAGTTTGCTGTTTTGCATTTGTATTATTAGAGAGAGATAGATGCATCTACTTGGTTGGTGCACATTTGCTGGCTTGCACAAAGACCGTGTTGAAATTGTGTTATTGCTGCATTTTAGGTTAAGGACGTCTTGGGTAAAATTGTGATTTTTCTAGAAATATCCACCGTGGGGAATTGGTCAACCTTTATTAAAACAGTTCGCTTTTCTTGAATGCTTTCATAATTAGAACTAATGAGGAATTGATTTGATGATGAGAAAAGTGCACCTATCTAATATCTACCAATACCGCCCTTGTATCTCATACTCGTACACTAAAAAATTATCAAATTGATAAGTTGACCTCCAACTGTGTCCATTGACCTTTGTTATTATTGTGTAAATGATAACAATTTTCTGATTAACTTTAGGATAAACAAGATTATTACATTTTGAACTGTTTGGAGAGGTATAAAAAGTAAACTGACATTTTTTTTTGTTTCAGTTAACCTTTCTGGCAAGGGACGTGTGGATATGGCAAATTTCGAATTGCTGAAGGTGCTAGGAACAGGAGGTAGGTATCGAAGACATAACAAACCAAGCCCACTGTGTCTGTTATAATATTATTAACAATACTGTTAGTTGCGTTTGCGTTTTGTTTTCTCCTCTCCTCGATTGTTTTGCGACTCAGTTTTCCCTTTGGCTCGAGCTTTCAAAACAACCATCCCCTCTCTATACTAAGCTTTTGTTAAAGTCATCGAATTGTTCTCTCTATATACGACAATAAACAACAAACGCCAAAACACAACCACCTCTCTTCATACTCCTCACACACACATTCACTTGTCATATTTGTGCGCATATTATAAACAAGCGCAATATACACACACGCAACCTTTGATTTCCTTTGTATTTGCCGCTTATTTTGGAACAAAGTGCTCCAAAAATAGAAACCCTTGGTATTTACCTTGGAGAAACCAAATTAGAAACTAACTCATCATGATGTGATAACTTTTTCTATTGTTTTTGAAAAATTGGAAATTTTAAAATGCCAAGCTATATATACATCTATCCATCCTTCTCTTTATCTCTACACCTAAACCATACACGGTTATTCTCTTCCTAAAAACAATCTCGAACAAAACAAATTAGGAAATTAAGCCGGTGTCGAAGGCCAAGCAATCACTTAATACGGGCGACATAACAAATAACAGCATTGGAATTACTTCTACTTCGAGTTGGTATGCATTGGTTAGAGTTATTTTTGCTTTGGCATTCCTGGATGTTGCAGAATTTTAAAAACTTGCGGTTGGACGTGTGTGCGTGTGTTATCTCCAGACCAGACGCGTCAAACTGATGATAATTGCTCTTTTGAATGCTAGATAACTCGGATTGAATGGGTAAAAACGAGGAAAAAAAAGTTGCATTAGCCTTAACATTCAGTTACTCACCCCCTCACTATTGTAACTGGAAATTGTGGGGTCCCTTATTTGTATTGTGTTGTTGATTAGATAAAAGGAGAAGGTTAACGGCATGTTGTTTTTTTGGTTTGGTTGGTTTTTATTTTCCGGTTAGTTTCTCAGTATTTGTAACTTCATTGAAAACAATTGGTCTAAAGTTATGCGATAAGAATGTCTTGACAGCCATCTGATATTGAAAAAAGTTTTGGCCAACGTTCAAGCGCTTTCAAATAAGAAAGAAAAATATCAAATGAGCTAAAGTAATGAACATCTGGTTAAAATATTATTTCACAGTAACTATTACCTTATAATTATATTATGATGGGACTTAAAGGCCTTTCGTATGCTAAACTTTTTTGATCTATATTTGGGATGAAAATAAACTCAAGAATATCTGCAATTAGACTTTAGGTCTAAAGAACTCTTGGCTCAATAACATTTGGTGTAACAAGAAATTCAGTTTAACACGTCTAGATTGGAAGATAATCCTACTGGATCAAAAGTCTCAATGGGACAGAAGTTCAGTTGAATCAAAAGTTTATTAGACAAAAAAGTCATTTGACCAAAAGATTCTGAAATATTCCGGATATAACCCAATCATAAATTATCACCGGCAGAACATTCTTTGAATAGTTGGTCTCATTTTTCCAAAAACCTACCTTTCTCACTTTTTGGCGAGGTATCTTTGAGTAAGTCTTCTAACTGAACAGTTTCTAACCTTGACATTGCTTATCTAAAAGTAATCTACCATTATTGATGTTTGTTCAACTTTTAGAATACAGACATTAAAAATAAGAAACAGAAAAATGAGTTTTATTTCAAAATATCTTGGTCTTGTCTCGTACGTGGCCTAAGTAAAAATCGAAAGGTAACCAATGCTTTTTGGTGGGTGTCTGCAGGTAATCGGCCAAAATATCCTGAACTTCGTTTCAAAACTAGCTTAAGCAAAAATTGAAAGCTAACCAATGCTTCAGGGATCTACTACTAGCAATCAGCTTAAATATCTTGGTCATGTCTTAAAAGTGACTTAAAAGTCGAAACGTAGTTCCATGCATCTATGGTGAATATGGCTGATGATATCAAGACTTCCGAAATAATCTAGCTTTCCAGGTAGGTTCCAGACATTGACCTATCAAAATATTGATAACAGATTTAGTGATTTGCTAAAATTGTGATCTTGTCTGCTTATCAAGCAAAATGAAAGAAGATCAAAGGTTAAGTTACACAACAATCAGTCAGAATAGAATAAATCAATACTTTGCAAGAATTTTGATCTTGTCTTGAACTCTTTTGAGGGAACAAGATCAAAAAAACTAGGATCAACATTTTAGTATACGTCAAATAACTGTTATCTTGTCTCGGGCTTCTTTAAGGGAGCAAGGTCAAATCTTAGTTGTTATCGACCTAAGACGAAGAAGTCAGAATCGAATAAATCAATACTTGGCGAAAAATTTTATGTTGGATTCATCAGGAGTTTTTTTTTAGTTTTAGTTATACACGCTTAAGACTAAGATCGAAATCGAATAACTCAGTAAACTGGTTTTCACACAGCTTTGATTGCCTAAGGTAGTAGATTTAAATTTTGACTTTAAAAGTGATCTAGAATTGCTTTGATAAGAGTGGTCAAAAAATGTAGACCAGTCTCAATTTAGTAACTGTAACTAGGACACGTTAAGATTCTTGATCTTGGCCATCAGATCCAAGTCTTGACGTTTAGGAAGTTATGACATGACCAAGGTCAGAGCAAATGACTTTAATGACTTACTGACCAAAACAAAGAGACTTGAAGTCAGTATGGGCGCCATTTAAATCAAAAACTGATTTTCGCACCCCTTTGACTTTATAAGATAGCAGATTCAAATTCTGACTTCAAACGTGACCTTGAGTTGCTTGGATAAGGGTGACCAAAAATGTAAACTTGTCTCTATTTAGTAACTAAATATAAACTTCTTGCATACAAAGCTTTATCTCCAACCAGGACACGTTAAGATTCTTGATTTTGGTCATGAGATCAAGTCCTAACATTTAAGAAGTTATGACATGATCAAGACCAGAGCAAATGACTTTTATGACTTACTAGCCAAAACACAGAGCCTTCTAGTCTGTATGGTCTGTAGACATTTAAAGCCAAAACTGATTCTTCCACTCCTTTGAATTAGTAAATTTAAATTTTGACTTCAAAAGTGACCTTGAGTTGCTTTGATAGAGTGGTTAAAAATGTAGGCTACTCTCAATGACCTTCATGACCTTGAGTTGCAAAAAATATGGCTAGTTTCAATGTAGTAATTCTTACACATTAAGGGTTAAGACACGTTAAGATTCTCGATTTTGGTCATGAGATCAAGTCCTCACATTTAAGAAGTTATGACATGACCAAGACCAGAGGAAATGTCTTTCATGACTTACTAGCCAAAACACAGAGCCTTCTAATCTGTATGGTCTGTAGACATTTAAAGCCAAAACTGATTCTTGTACTCCTTTGACTTTGAGTAAAGTTAAATTTTGACTTTAAAAGTGACCTTGAGTTGCTTTGATAGAGTGGACAAAAATGTAGGCTACTATCAATGTAGTAGCTATAGGCTTCTTATATACAAATCTTAATCCCAAACTAGGACACTTTAAGATTCTTAATTTTGGCCATCAGATCAAGTCCTAACATTTAGGAAGTTATTACATGACTAAGACCAGAGCAAATGACTTTCATGACTTACTAGCCAAAACACAGAGCCTTCTAGTCTGTATGGTCTGTAGACATTTAAAGCCAAAACTGATTCTTCCACTCCTTTGAATTTGTAAATTTAAATTTTGACTTCAAAAGTGATCTTGAGTTGCTTTGATAGAGTGGTTAAAAATGTAGGCTACTCTCAATGACCTTCATGACCTTGAGTTGCAAAAAATATGGCTAGTTTCAATGTAGTAATTCTTACACATTACGGGTTAAGACACGTTAAGATTCTCGATTTTGGTCATGAGATCAAGTCCTAACATTTAAGAAGTTATGACATGACCAAGACCAGAGGAAATGTCTTTCATGACTTACTAGCCAAAACACAGAGCCTTCTAATCTGTATGGTCTGTAGACATTTAAAGCCAAAACTGATTCTTGTACTCCTTTGACTTTGAGTAAAGTTAAATTTTGACTTTAAAAGTGACCTTGAGTTGCTTTGATAGAGTGGACAAAAATGTAGGCTACTATCAATGTAGTAGCTATAGGCTTCTTATATACAAATCTTAATCCCAAACTAGGACACTTTAAGATTCTTAATTTTGGCCATCAGATCAAGTCCTAACATTTAGGAAGTTATTACATGACTAAGACCAGAGCAAATGACTTTCATGACTTACTAGCCAAAACACAGAGCCTTCTAGTCTGTATGGTCTGTAGACATTTAAAGCCAAAACTGATTCTTCCACTCCTTTGAATTTGTAAATTTAAATTTTGACTTCAAAAGTGATCTTGAGTTGCTTTGATAGAGTGGTTAAAAATGTAGGCTACTCTCAATGACCTTCATGACCTTGAGTTGCAAAAAATATGGCTAGTTTCAATGTAGTAATTCTTACACATTACGGGTTAAGACACGTTAAGATTCTCGATTTTGGTCATGAGATCAAGTCCTAACATTTAAGAAGTTATGACATGACCAAGACCAGAGGAAATGTCTTTCATGACTTACTAGCCAAAACACAGAGCCTTCTAATCTGTATGGTCTGTAGACATTTAAAGCCAAAACTGATTCTTGCACTCCTTTGACTTTGAGTAAATTTAAATGTTGACTTTAAAAGTGACCTTGAGTTGCTTTGATAGAGTGGACAAAAATGTAGGCTACTATCAATGTAGTAGCTATAGGCTTCTTATATACAAATCTTAATCCCAAACTAGGACACGTTAAGATTCTTAATTTTGGCCATCAGATCAAGTCCTAACATTTAGGAAATTATTACATGATCAAGACCAGAGCAAATGACTTTCATGACTTACTAGCCAAAACACAGAGCCTTCTAGTCTGTATGGTCTGTAAACATTTAAAGCCAAAACTGATTCTTCCACTCCTTTGAATTAGTAAATTTAAATTTTGACTTCAAAAGTGATCTTGAGTTGCTTTGATAGAGTGGACAAAAATGTAGGCTACTATCAATGTAGTAGCTATAGGCTTCTTATATACAAATCTTAATCCCAAACTAGGACACGTTAAGATTCTTAATTTTGGCCATCAGATCAAGTCCTAACATTTAGGAAGTTATTACATGACCAAGACCAGAGCAAATGACTTTACTTCAAAAATGACCTTGAGTTGCCAAAAATATGGTTAGTTTTAATTTAGTAATTCTTACACATTACGTGTTAAGACACATTAAGATTCTTGATTTTGGTCACGAGATCAAGTCCTAACATTTAAGAAGTTATGAAATGACCAAGACCAAAGCAAATGACTTTCATGACTTACTGGCCAAAACTCAGAGCTTTCTAGTCTGTATGGTCTGTAGACATTTAAAGCCAAAACTGATTCTTGCACTCCTTTGACTTAGGAAATTTAAATTTTGACTTCAAGAGTGACCTTGAGTTGTTTTGATAGCGTGGCCAAAAATGTAGGCTACTCTCATTGTAGTAACTATAGGCTTCTTGTATGCAAATCTCAATCCAAAACTGGGACAACTTAAGGTTCTTGAGTCCATTAACATTTCGCGAGCTGTTACATGAGCAAAAACTAGAATAAATCTCCGACATTTAAAGCAACTAAAAGTATTGGTAGTTTGATTTGTTACGTCATTACAGAAAAGTAGTTAGATTGGTAAGAGTTGAGATTCAATCGGCGACATTCAAAATACCGTGTAGTTATGTTTAAATGGTATGGGATAAATAATGTGCTTGGGTGGAATTAGGAATTGATAAGGATTAAGTGGTTGGAATTGCAGTTTAAGAAATTACGCATATGCGAAGTATCGAAAACGGCCAAAAAACTTATTGACCGAACTAGACCCAATGTAACACATCCAATCAGAACTTAACTTTAAGAAACAAAATGAGACCGATCATTACTAACCCAAAACCAGATCTCTAACCCATCCTAACTTTATTTCTTTTTGATATGCTAATATGGAAAAATACCATGAAGTTAGAATCTTTATCTAAAGTTGAGACTCCACCCACTCGTGACTCCGCCTACCAAGTTTAACTTAAGATTACTTTGGACAAAGAACGGCGAATAAACTTCTTCTCAAAGATAGTGTGTCAAGGTACGCAATTTAATCCTTGATTCATTACTGTATTAATTACGGAAGGGTTATTGGATTTTGAATAATTGAGGTTATGTATAATGTATAAACTCCCTTTGCCTATCATACATATACAGTTAGTTAATCTAACTAAAAAGCATTATCAAAACGAAATTTCCTTGTAATTAAATTTTTTTCGTGGCATCGACCCTCGTATGTTTTAATAATGAGAATGTATGTGCGTTCGTGATTGGTGTAAAAAAGGGATCGGACTTTGATATGTGTGTGGATGTTATAACGGAACGTGTAACGGTTCTTCTACCCCTAATAATGCCCTCTCATTTACTAAACATTCCCCAATGATAAAACGTCCTTATTTTAATATTTATTTTCTGTTTCAATGATGATGACAACAATCATGCCAACTCGTGGCCAAAAAATATGTACACAAACTGACGTGCCAAGAAAACGTTAAAGCGGAGTCTTTCCTAATTAAGTGTCAATGCACCTGCCATATGCCTCCTCGTTATTAATTACCCTCTTTAAAAAGTGCACGGTTATCGGATTTGTTGTGTTGAGCGGTAAAAACGATAAAGCACAAACACCGTTGGGTGATTATTGCCAGTATTATTTCGTTTAATACGAAAAGAGGCCCAAAATGAGAAGTTAACGACCTCCTAAGGTCGCCTAGAACATTGCCCTGCGAGAGAGTAGTGCTTAGTCACCTGCTGCTCCCGGATTGCTCCTTGTAGACTCCCGAATTTCATAAATCACGCGACATTGTCCTTCTGAGCCCACGACCTGTTGCCCTTAACTTTTTTTTTTGTTTAAAATCCCACATGTTAAAAAATTTTTGAAATCCATCCAAAAAAAGATGTGGATGATCTGTTGGAGGCCGTGTATGTCGATAAACCCCACAAATGTCACATTGTGCGTTGTTGTACGCGATGACTTGATGAGATATATATGGTTTATATGTCAGTGACACTTTTTAGATGTGAGGTTTGATGTAGGTGTTTTTATTTTTTGTTTCAGCTTATGGGAAAGTTTTCCTAGTTCGCAAACGAGGTGGCAACGATCATGGCAGACTTTATGCGATGAAGGTACTCAAAAAGGCAACCATCGTCCAGAAGAAAAAGACTACAGAACATACTAAAACCGAACGACAAGTTCTTGAAGCCGTCCGCGACAACCCCTTCCTAGTTACACTTCACTATGCCTTCCAGACTGACGCCAAATTGCACCTTATTTTGGGTAGGTATAAGAATGCGAATAGTTTTTACTTAAGGGGGATTGTTTACAAAGCGACCCTTTTTCCCTTTTTAAAAGGGTGCTCATTATTGCTTATATTTTTGGTAAGAATAAAAATTAAATCATATTTTAATTGGGGGAATCCCCCAAATTAATAATACTGATAAGCCATGATTCTCATTCCAAGATAACTGGGATGGGGAATTTTTGAAAATTGTGTATGTATCATTATATCTTGGGTAAAAAAAATAAGAATATAAATTCGATTTTAATTGGGGGGGAATCCCCTATGTTAATAATGTTTGGCAAGGATTCACGATTTCAAGACGGCCCTTTCAAAAAGGGTGTGGAATTCTTTGAAAATTGTGTCAAGAACTTCTTGGGCTGATTAATCATTGATACCAACTACTAAAAGGAAAAAACGACGATGAATCATCGCGAATTTCGATTATGTGAATGTATAAAGACCTAATCCATATGGGTAAAGAGCGATTTCGCAACCTTGTTATTATGACTGCGAGTTCTGATTGCAGAAGAATTTAATGATTCAGCACGGGGGAAATTTTTCCTGTCTTTCAACACGTACACTCTAATAGTTTATTTGTTTTAAATGAATGCTGAAGTAGAAACAATTACTTAAACAAAAATAGGAAAACGCATCTTTATTTACTCTATCATCATTGTCTTTACAGTCTAAACACTCTAAACCATAGATAATAACAAAAAAAATAAATTTTGTTTCTAAAATAGAAAGTGAGTAGCAAAAGCAGTAAGAGCAAGTATGAAAGTGGTTATCTCTTTTATTCACTTTCACTTAAACTGGTGTCACTTAAAAAATTTCCAAGGCCAACAAACTCCATCTTTACAAAAATTAGAATCTCACAATAAAAACTCAATCAAAGCCCAAAACATTTTTGGCTTGCAAACAAAACACTATCAAGCCAACCAACACACACATATGTGAAATTGGGGACATCCTGTTGCTCGAAATAAAATCGTCCCAAAACACTCATCAAGTCGACTGTGTTGAGAAATCATTTTGATCATCATTCCTGAGTTATTATAAAAGTAAGTTATACTTCGGTTTAACATTTCACTGACACATATAATTTTGCCTGTGGTAATCAACCAGACACACTAGACAGCAAGTCAGTCGACTAATTTGCCTTTTCAAATAAAAATCTCTCACTCGATAGGCCTGTGGTCAATATACATACATACATAATAAATTTGTTAAATTATTCAGCTCCTTTTTGCCGAATTAAATATTTTAATCAGTGAAAGTTATTTTTTGGGGCGGAAAATTGGAATTAGTTCTGTTAACTGGGGAGAAAACGAGATGAATTTCTTATTAATTGCAAAATGAGGCCTCGTTTCGTATAAACAAATCAATTTTTTACGTCACTGAGCTTTATAGATCAAGAATAACCTAGTTTTTTTTGTTTATACATAGTTTGTATCTGGAACTCTAATAATAATAATAATTTAATAATATTACCATACATACTATATTATAACCGTTGCAACTTTTTTATTATGCACCAACCGATTTAATTACCCGTTTGGTCAATAGGTAAAGCAGATCTTATAAAACAGGCAACTATACATACATAATTTGCTGCCGTATGGGATTCCCCTAATGAGATAAATAGATAAAAATTTCAAGGTAGTTAATTCAAATGATCGCGTTTTGCGAATTAGATTTGCTTCATACGGCATTTAATTTTTGTAGCAATAGCTCCAAGATTCCTAAAAGGAGATAACTTGTTCGAGCTTGAAATCTTTTGTTCAATGGACTTTTGGTCCAATAGGAATTTTGTCTAATGGACATTTGGTCCAATAGAAATTTTGTCCAATGGCCATTTGCTCCAATGCGATTTATCTGCCAATCGTACGAAAAATTCGCCTTCAAATGTCATTGAACCAAAAAACGAAACCAAAGAGCTAATTGGGTCAAATAGCGAAAGATCGGTTTTGTTCGGACCGTTACAGGTCTGTGCGCGAAGTGATTTCGGATATCTTCTTTGAAAGCAAAAGCAGGATTGGACTTCAAAAAGGAAACTCCCACTTCGGAAGTTAAAGTTAGACTCCGCCCACCAAGTTTTAGCCTGATCGTGGACGCCCACTGGTGCAATTCTGATTCTAACATGGCAACTCAGACCAATTAATGAGCTTGGAAGTACTCCCTGTTTCTCTTAGCTTAGCTAGTTATGAAATAATGAAAGAGCTTTAGCCATATGCAGTTGCATGTTAATTTGGTAGTATCTCATGCATGTAAGGCATCAGACAGAGAGCTACAAGCCAATTGTAGAAATCTACCCAACAGCAAAATCAAGCAAGAGGTGCAAACTTCCGAAAATGAAGAAAATTCTTAAATATACCACTTGAAGGAACAATGTTTGGTACATGGCAACGTGGATACGCAATTATAAACGGCTTTATATTATTAAATCAGGAAGTTAACATTGGTCAGAAATCGCCAAGAAACTTATGTAAATATGCCAAATTGTGAAACATGACTCATGGTCAAAATAAATTACTAGTAAGATCAGAAGAAAACCTCGACTTCATTTTTTCCTACAATGAAAACCATAATGAAACCTAAATTATTATTTGTAAAAAATAGCTTGTGCTAAATAAATAAAGATTATTATTATTATTATAAAGCACAAACGCCTTAAGAGATCTTACAACAGCACATCAAAAACGACCAATAGAGGGATGTAGTTCAGAAATATGGAATAATCTATTATTGTGGGACTTTTCGTCTAATGACTTTTGGTACAATTGCGTAAGGTCCAAGGTGACTTTTACTTTAATGAACCCTTGAAACTTTCCTTTCAATGACTATTTTCATCTAGTGTATCACGAGGAAAATAACTAAAAATGGACGACAAAGAATGCGAAAAGAATTCTGTCTTTTTGCTCCTTGTAAAGGATCTAAACTATTTTGATTTTCCGCGTGCATTCCAAACCAAAATGTAAAAAATAATTGTATTAACAGAACTATCTTCTGTTGAAAAAAGTTTGATACTAGTATTTTCGCGCCGATAAAAAATTTAAAATAGAATTTTTTGACTTCCAAAGAAGAGAAGAAATGGTTGGGAACCAGAAATCTCATTAGGCAAAAACTTCTATTGAACCAAAAGTACTATTGGAATTGGCCAAGTCCCGTTGGATCAAATGTGACTGATCCAAAACTTTATAAGAGAACCAAATGTCTGAAACCCAATTAATACCATAACTTAATCTTATCTAACAAATAGAATTTTTGACTTCCTATTCTTTTGAAAAAAATGGTTGTGGACTAGAAATCTCATTGCATAAAAAAAACTATTGAACCAAAAGTACCGTTGGAGTTGGTCAAATCCCGTTGGATCAAACGTCATTGTACCAAAACTTTATTAGAGAACTAAATGACTGGGTTCGAATTAATACCATACAAAAACTTAAATCTTATCTATCTAACAGAATTTCTGACTGGCTATTCTTTTGAAGAAATGGCCGTGGATCAGAAATTTTATTGGCCAAAAAACTTCTGTTGAACCAAAAGTATCAAATTCGATTGAAGCAAAAGTCCCGTTGGATCAAGCATCATTGGACTAAAACTTTATTAGAGAACTAAATGGCTGGGACCGAATTAATTTCATACAAAACCTTAAATCTTATCTACCGAATATAATTTCTGACTTGATATACATTTGAAAAAAATGGTTGCGGATCAAAATTCTCGTTGGACGAGAAGCCGATTGGACTTAGATACTGGATTAGAGAAAAGATCTTCTTAGACCAAACACCATTGCAATAAAACCTTATTATTCAAAAAATCGTTGGATGAAATGTCGCAGGCTGTATTACTACCATGTATAGAAACGTTGTATCTGCTGATTGACTTACAACACTTTTGATTTGCACTTTGATGGCGGTGCCGAATTTTGAGAAAAGCAGTACGCTATAGAGTATAACGAAGTCTTGAGAAACAAAAAGATCCTTATTATCGCTTATCTCAATATAGTCTCTTCAAAATAGATCCAAGTGGCAAATATGCCTGTTTATACAAGCTTCGAACTGACCATGCATTTGTTAAGGTACTAAATAAAGTATTTTAGTGACGGGTAAATTTTTGGCTCGATGGACTTTTGGTCTAATAATTACGTTTGGTTCAACGGGACTATTGATCTTATGAACCTTGCTTCAATGGGATTTTGTCCAATGGTACTTTAGTTTAACTAAAACGCAATGTGTAAGTAATAAATTTATACAACCTCAAGTGGCAGCTTAAAGAACAGTCTCGTATCAACTAATTGAATATGTTTGTTGTTAGTTCTTTTTCGCCAAGAATGTATTTGCCAAAAATTCTCATTGAACAAAAAACTGTTTGATCAAAAGTACCATTGGACATAAAGTCTAGTGAATCAAAAGTTCATTAGACAGGAAGTCATTGGTTTGTTGGAATTTCGAAGAATTGTTTTCTAGTCATCCAAATCATGTTATCCTCAGAACACAGAAGTTGGCAATTGAAGCATTTAGACTAATTTGATTTTTTTTAAAAACCATTCAACATTTCTTACCACCAAGAAGAAAATCTGGACATCCTAACAGTTTGACAGTCACAAGTAGAATTTCACAGGAAGTAACTGTTGTCTAAGTCAAGAGGAAAAATAAAATTGAATAAAAGTACTATTTTGTTTTAGAGATTTTTGGGCATACGAATGCCCCCACTCGAATACCAATAGACCAATGGAATTCTAAAAGTTCAACCTCGCTCTTTATAACAGTATTGTATTGCTGTGTGTATCTCACAGTTTACACATCCACTATTACTGTACTCCCAATTGTTTCTCATTATAAACAAAGTTAGGCAAAGAAAGGCATGAGATTTCTTGGTATCATTGTTTTTCAAGGTCTATATAGTTGATTTTGAGTTCTTTATCTTTGGTTTGATAACAAACAAACACGTATCGATGGGTTTTGATGACATGATTGCAAAATTTAAGAATCTTGATGCTATGACTCGTTTGGATTTGGAGAGGCCGTCTCTAAAGTGTAGTAATTTTGAGGAAGGGAGCCTACGGGGTGGCTATGATACACAAGGTTATTATAACTATCAGTAAATAATCAGAATACGATTATATTTAAAAAAAAGGTAAGTGAGAAGTATTTTATTTTTACAATGCTCTTTGTTCAATTCATTTATTCTCTCAAGACATTGACATAATATCTTATTTGCATTTGTTTTATATTTTTTGTTAAGTTTGTTGCGACATTTCTTTATTGCTCACCTGTTTTATCATTTTCTTATTACTTTCATTATCAACTAGCTATATAATAAAAAATTTATTTATAATCTTTATTATAACCTATAAATTTCTCCTTGGGTAGTAGCAACCAGTTGACTTTTTAGAGCATTATTATAATATGTACTACTATTAAATTAGTCGAGACACGGTGAAAGGTTATTTAATTTATATAGGGCGTTCAGAAATTGAAACCAATCGTTATACAATCTGTAACACTTTTAATTCCGGATATAAAAAGCTTTTCTTTTCGCTGAACAACAGACAAGACATCGCGCGTTGCTTGCCATTTCCACATTTCGACCTTGCCACGCGGGTGTGCTTGCTCTTAAATATCCTTGATAGATGTTTTTGACCAGGAAATAATATTTGAAAAATTGTTGCTAATTTTGCAAAGGTATTTGTATAATAATAATATTATTTTTTACGTGCCATACAATTGATTGCAGTGCAAAAATAGTTTAGAAATTTATTTTTAAATGTCACGAGCTTGTTTCATAAAATGTTTTTCTGTTGCAATAACACTTAAAAAAACACCATACAATGTTTAATTATACTAGAGGAATCTTGAAAAATAGGAACCTACTTCTTATTACAATTGTTTTGGACAAATTGTGCATAATAACAGTTAATACAAGTTGTTATCAGTTTACTAATCTTTCAAAACAAGTGTTTTTATTTTTAACTGGTCCCATTATTAATAATTTATATTATTCTCTCGGTAGCAATAATAAACGTTTGTTGATATTTTTAAAAAGCCCGCAGAAATAATTAGCGTGTGGATTATTGCCTTGCTTAAAGTAATGCAATAATGCGCAAACATGCGCAGAAGAGAGACATCAGGCAATAATAATATGCAGTTGTTATCTGATACGTCTTTGGAATGTTGCAAAACGGTTCGACGATATAAACATCCTACTTGCTCTTGGTTATTGCATTGACGTTCGACTTAGCATTGGTTTTGATAACCAATTAGTTTGATCGTATTCTTTAAAACAATTTTTCCTTACATTTGCATGAAAATCGTATTGCTTTACTGACGTGCTTAATTAGGAATTTAATCGTTTAATTAAAGAAAATTCCAAGAAGCTTAAAAAAAGAGTGATAGAGATGGGTGAAAAGATTTTGACCTACTAACAACATAGGAGCAAGTTGAACTTTAAAAATGCGTTCCGAATGTGAAATATCAAAGAAAGTGTTGATTTTTAAATTTATGGTTTTGTACTTTGACAAAATACAAGCTTGTTTTATTTTTCGGGTTTGGGCTTCTCATAGTGCAAGGTTTTTCTGTTTAGAAGCTTTCTATTCTTGTTATTTGTCAAAACCATTAGAGCTACTCAAATAACATTTTCGCACGGATCAATTTGTAATAGTAGATGCTAAATTTGGTTCAAGTCTAATTCAAGTCGAATTTGAAAATTCCACAAACAACAAGTTCATTCAAAGCACCAAAATTTGTTAAATTGCCGGTGAGCAAACGTTCTGCACGGTGAATGAGTATTGGGCTAAACTTTACACAGAGTTCAAAGAATGCCCAAACTACTTGTCCAAACATCGAATACAATATATGTATGTACTGACGTTTGCCTTTGCTGTGACGAATGTTGTAAGATGCTTTATACCCAAGTCAGCAAGTATTCACTACAGTAAATATTTATTCCAGAATATTTCCAAAATTCGTCCGTATACAAAGAAATGAACAGTTACAGAATAGACCTCCAAAATTACCACAGCATTAGCATTTGTTCATTTTTAGAAACATTGATTCTGCGAAATACATACTGTGGAAGGTCTTGATTTAACAATATTCTCGAAATTTCTTATATAAACAGTGAAGGAATAGTCAATTACTGACTTATGGTACCAATTTGACTACAACTTTAGTATTTGATGATTCTTAGAAATATTGAAAGGTGTAAAATTCTGTAAGATGCATACTGTGTAAGCTCTTGATTTAACAATATTCTCGAAATTCGAATATAAACGGTAAAAGCATAGTCAATTACTGACTATACCTGGTACCAATTTGACTACAACTTTAGTATTTGATGATTCTTAGAAATATTGAAAGGTGTAGAATTCTGATACTGTGTAAGCTCTTGATTTAGCAATATTCTCGAAATTCGAATATAAACAGTGAAAGAATAGTCAATTACTGACTTATGGCACCAATTTGACTACAACTTTAGTATTTGATGATTCTTAGAAATATTGAGAAGTGTAAAATTCTGCAAGATACATACTGCGTAAGCTCTTGATTTAACAATATTCTTGAAATTCGAATATAAACGGTAAAAAAATAGTCAATTACTGACTTATGGTACCAATTTGACTATAACTTGAGTATTTGATGATTCTTAGAAATATTGAAAGGTGTAAAATTCTGCAAGATACATACTGTGGAAGATCTTGATTTAACAATATTCTCGAAAATCGAATATAAACAGTGAAAGAATAGTCAATTACTGACTTATGTTACCAATTTGACTACAGCTTTAGTATTTGATGATTCTTAGAAATATTGAGAGGTGTAAAATTCTGCAAGTTACATACCGTGTAAGCTCTTGATTTAACAGTATTCTTCAAATTCGAATATAAACAGTGAAAGAATGGTCGATTACTGCCTTATGGTACCAATTTGACTACAACTTTAGTATTTGATGATTCTTAGAAATATTGAAAGGTGTAGAATTCTGCAAGATACATACTGTATAAGCTCTTGATTTAACAATATTTGCGAAATTCGAATAGGAATAGTGAAAGAATAGTCAATTACTGACTTATGGTACCAATTTGATTTAAATATGAACAGTCAAAGAATAGACAATTACTGATTTAGGACACCAATTTGACTACAAGTTTAATATTTAATGGTTATCAAAAACATCGAAGGATGTAAAGTTCTGCAAGATGCATATTGTGGGAAGATCTTTATTTAACGATATTTCCGAAACTCGAGAAAGAAAGACGGCCAAAAAAGGAGGTCTTCAACTTTTGATCTAATGACTTTTTGTCTTAATGGATGTTTAGTCCAGTGCCATTTGGTGTAGCGAGACTTTTGATCTAACAAAACTTTTTAACTAACAGGATTTTTTTGTTCAGCAGACTTTTATGTCCCTTGGCACCTTTTGATCCATAAGACGTTCCGTTCAATGGTATTTTTTCCGATGGGACTTTTATTTAAAGCTAAAACTTAAATACCTAAATACCGCTACTGATATTAAACATTTGATTAGTGGCCAATGCCAATTCTTTTCTAAATCCCCATTTACTAAAATAATGATTCTCCACAGGCTGATTTATCGCAGTTTTACTGAAATTGGTTCAACGGTATAAGGTTATAAACAAGAGAAAGAAAGAAGGTCAAAAAAAGGTGGCTTTAACTTTTTGCCGTAATGGATATTTAGTCCAATAACATTTGGTGTAGTGAGGCTTTTTGTTCTACAGACTTTTATGGCGAATGGTACCTTTTGTCCAATAAGATTCTTCTTTGAATGATACTTTTTTCAATGGGACTTTTATTTAAAGCTAAATTTATTTAAAAAGCTAGTTATTATTTATCGCCAATGCTTTACGAAAAGGAGCTTTAACCAATAAAATAATATAAGCTAGATGATAGTTCAAAAAGTGACTTGATGCAACTTAATAATTAACATATGACCAGTAGCAATAATAGGTGCTGTCTTTTAAGCTACCAATAGAGGCCTTTAAGTTCTTCTAGTTATTGCGCTTTATTCTAGTTTCGACAAAAATCATCATTGGATAAAAGTTCCATTGAACCAAACATTCATTAGTCGTTGCACGAAAAGTTTCATTAGACCAAACGTCTATTAAACAAAAATACCGTTGGATCAAAAGACCATTGGACTGAAAGTCATTGAACGAAAAGTCCCAATCCCAAGGGTAGTCAGCAGAAGATAGTTTCTCGGCAAATGCTCTAGTTAGTTACCCAACAAATTTGAAGAATAGTCAGTAATTCTTCCAAAAACTTAATGATTGCGTCGTGTTGATGGGATATCTTAACAACGCAACGGTTGAAAGCTTGTGTAGAAAAAAAATAAAAATCGTTACCATTAAAGTCATTACGAGTGCAAACCCAGCAGGGTCACTTCTTTTCAATCTTCTTGATTTTTGACTAACATCTTGGTTTCTTGGCTCCCCTCCAACAGCACAACAATCCCTTTCATTTTGATTTCTGCCTTCTGAAAATTTAACACAAATTCTTTTTGTTCATCTGTAGTTCATAGCTGGTTTGGAATTTCAATCTTGAAATCATACCGCAACAAAAATTCTCTTTCTCTCGACGTTCGGTCATGTGAGTTTTGGCTCAATTACGTTTGGTCTAATGATATGTTTTTGTCCAATGGGACTTTTGGTTCAATAGACTTCATGTCTATAATGATAATTTTAGCCTAACAGTATGTGATTTCTGGTTTATCATGTTTGGTTTACATGAATAAATCTGGCTTTAAGATTAATAATAGCTGTTTTTATTACCAATAAGTAGTTACCATTAGTTGCTGCGTTTTAGTTGGACTAAAAGTACTATCGAATGAAAAATCCCATTAGACTAAAAATCCCGTTGGAAAAAAGTGCTATTAGATCAAGTGTCCTATTGGACCTAACGTTCATTAAACTAAAAGTTCGTTGGGCCAAACATCATTGGATCTAAACCAGTAGTTCAAAATCCCCAAAAACTATGTTTGTTTTAAATGTTGGCATAATAGTTTAATAGCTTTAAATTAAAAAAAAGTATCTTCTGAGATTTATTTACATTCCATTGATGGATTACATTTTGCAGTGACATGCTTTAACTTTTTTTCTGTAATTGTTATTTGGAACAAAAGCTAAATTAAAAATATTCTTTGTAGCAATTGATCAAACAGAAAGGAATGTGCAGTCAGAAATTAGTAAAATTTCTCCTGTTGGATACTGTTTAGTCTGTCGCAATTAAATCGGGATCTTATACACTCTTTCCCAATTTAAAAGCCCAAAATAAACCAAAACATTTTCATTATCAAGAAAAAAGGTGTGGGAATTTTTCAATTCTTGTTTCTGTTTCTTCACGATTGTATCAGTCTTATCACGTATGCATAAGTAATAATTATTTGGTATTACTCCACAAATGAGATATCGCAATAAGCGTGTCCGATTCAATTTTTATTTTGGATGATACTATGCTACACCTACATTCGTTGGTTTTCTGAACTTCATACAATACAAATCGTTGATATTTTTAATAAATGTATATACGAGGAATGTTCAATAATGGCCGTTTTTAATTTGAAAGGGTAACGCTTTGCGGAAATACAATTTTGTGAGAGCATCTGTGGAAGGGGTTTAAGGACAACCACACAACTGTATATATCAGTTTATATTGTTGTTATTACATGGAGCAGCTATTAATAAAAAATAATTGTTACAAATTGACCATTATGTTACGACGCACAAGAATCAACAGTGGATTTATTTATTTATAATCTGTATTTAAAAACAACAATTATTGAACACCTTGTAGGTCCTTTTATTTTTATGCATTACTGTATTTATCTTCTCTTTCAGATTATGTTGCTGGCGGGGAACTGTTTACACATTTATACCAAAGAGAACACTTTACCGAAAGTGAAGTGCGTATTTATATAGGAGAAATTATACTTGCCTTGGAGCACCTTCATAAGGTAAGAATTGTGGATAAGATTGGTGTTTTGTTTTATTTTAAACCACATCATGGAAATCTTGGTATGGTTCACTTTCTTGATATATCCGATAAATATTATTAGTACAAGACATTTTAGATGCGCTCATATTCCAACATGATGGGGCACCCCCCATAGTAGTATGTAGTAGGTATCTAAATTTAAGGTCATCGTAATCAAAGCTGTACTCTACCAGTAACCAAGCCATATTACTTCTTTATAATTGAGATTGTTAGGAATTACAACAATGTAGACCAATCAAGGAAGGCTTAAATCTACTTAAACACTTGGCTTTTATAATGATGATGTAGATACAGAATAAACAGGTTTATTTACGTTTTTACACTTGTAACTCCAGTTTTAATCATGGAAGTAAATACAAAATCATCATTATTACTTATTTATACATTTTGTGTTATTGGTTTGTCTGATCATTTAGAAATTCCTAATAATAATTCTATTTTAACGACTTTAATAACAGCAGCCCACGTTATTTGTATGTTTCCTCTAAAATTAGATATAGACGCTTTGCTCTTATGATGCTCTGCTATTACTTCTGAGCTCTCTGTTGTAGCAGCATGTCGTGTTATTAGATTGAAATAGATTTATTATTCTTTATTTTAAATTACCTTTTAGTAAAACTCCAGGAAAATATTTTGCAAAACTTCAGTAGATATATTTAGATTGTTAACGTCAAGGAAATTTCGAATTAGGATTTCTAGAAAATTGTTCACCTTGTGCATGTATGGCTGCTCGTTTTATTGTTATGAAAGATGAATAAGTGGATTTTCGTGAAAAATTATCTCTTAATCAGAATTCCATCACGCAACATCCTTATTTTTACATTTTCATCGGAACTATCCATGCAAAACATACACAAACAGTGCAACGAAACGCATACTCAAACACAGAATCACACGCGCAAAGCAGCCGAAAAATAATTTTAAAATTACTTAAAACTTAAACGCAACACCAAGTTGACCTCGTTGCCCACTTAATGAAAAAAATCCATAATTCGTGCGGGAGTTTGATGGTCGTAGATAAACTAATAATAATAATAATAATAAAGATAATATTCCATTTTGCGCTCCCACTGTTGCTCAAGAGACTCATGGAGTCCACATTAATAAATAAATTAAAACCATTTAAAAATGAGGTGTTAAGAGCTGTAGTGGTGCTGCAATGAGGCTTTTTGTCCTGGTATTTAGGTCAGTTTTATTGTATGAATAATTCAGATTTCTGGCGGCTTTTTGTTTTTTGTCTTTTCTCGGAGGAATATTTACTTGGTAATGGGGATTTCCGGCGAACTTATATTAACAAAATATTGGCAAATGTATACTCGTTTAAACTAATATTCAATACTCAGTGGAGTAGATACTGTCTAATCAAGTTTCAAATTTGCCTGGATTCATAATATACTTGAATCCCCCTTTTTTTGTTCTCTAAACCTAACGAATGTTCAAAAAGTAGCTGGATGGGTTACCTTAGAATCAGCATGACAAGTATTCAGTATACGGTAATCGAATCCGGTTACTTTATAATTTATATATATCTTCAGAAAAATTACAAAAGTGTAGCAGTACTACATGGAATGCTTTCTTGATTTTGACATTTTTCTGAGCAAATATATTTTTTTAATTTATATTATTTTTTTTTCTATTTACTGCATATTTCCTCTATATCAGCGAAATTCTCTCCATTGTCAGCATTTACGCTGCGTTACTGCTCGATAGCTAGTTACAATTTGTCAAATTCAGCTTGACCGGCGAAGTTTGGATGCGCATAACATTTGCTGAATTAGGGTAAGGATAGCTCATTTCACCTAACGTTCTCGTCTAGTACATATCGATACATTCTATCAAAAAGTATAAAATATATAAAAAATACGTTAAGATTTTATCACAAAAATTCGTTAGTTTTAATCCTTCTATCTGAAAAGTCGTATTTTTGGATTGTTGATAATTTTACCCAAGGATATAATAAAGATTTGTATCGCTAAAGTAAATTCCAATTTACACACTTTTTGTGAGTTGAAAATACTTGCACCTCGGATTGTACTTTCTCTTTACCTCCTAGATTTTGTCTTTGTCGAACACCGATCTGCGCATTCTGCCGGCCAAGCTGCATTTGACGGACAATACCAATTCTTTACTAAGATACTTCACCACAAATGACGTCATCTACCGCAAAGTTGCAAAATTAGAAAATTCAAAAATTTTCCAGTAACATTTTCCAACATAATCTTCCAACTTAAGGCATTTTCCGCAATGGACAGATCATAACATCAGCTGCTGCGCAGCTGCAATTCCAGTACACTCTATTCCTCTTAGGCACGTTCTCAATGAACCTATTTCAGGATCAGCTGCTGGGCAGCTGCATTCTGGAAACTTTGCAAAAATCTACTGCTAAGTTATCAACTGCACCTTTCAAAACTTCTTTGAAAAAATTGTCAACTCTATACTTTTTAATTGAATGTAATATTTATAGCGATTTTCCTTACTAAGATACCTTCCGAAATGGTATCAGCTGCTGCGTAGCTGCAATTCTTCTGCTAACTAAAGCACAGCTCCCATATGAACATGTCATAATCTGTCCATTGCGAAAATTATGTTGGAAAATTGTGGAATTTCCTAATTTTGCAGCTTTTCTAGAAGAAATTGTAGAGCAGTATTGCAGCGTACATGCTGATAATGGAGAGAATTTCGCCGATAGAGAGGTCAATATGCGGTAAATAATAAAAGCGCTTGTCTTAAGAAGAATATACTGGAATAATGGTGGGAGGGTGGGGATAAAGAAAACGCATCCACCAGTGAGGTATACAGATTGTCAGGTTGGTTTTCATGTGTTTTGATCTTCGTTTGAAGAGTATTTGATTTTGAGTTTTTTCACATGCACGGACTTGGTCATATCAATGCGTTCAAATGTACATTGACTAATTAAAGTCAGAAGAATTCTATAAGTCTTAACCCCTTGCTAGCAAAAGACTCGATTTTGGTGTAGAATATAAAAGAGACTAAAATGAGGTAAGTACAATAAAGAAATCTATAAATCTATTCGGCTTGTGTGTCAGATGTCGTCGAAAACCGACCTGGAATACTTATTCGGAAAGCGCTCGATGAGTGGACTTTAACGAGAACAATCTGGAGGCGTCCCTAACCTAACCTAACTCCCCAACTTAATAAACTTATAGTAACGCTAATTTTTGAACCGCATTTTAAAATCGGTATCTTGAACCCCACTCATCAAGTATTTAGAAAATGTAGTAGGAATACGTGTTGAGTGGTTTCCAACGAACCCATTCTGGAGGCGTCCCTAACCTAACCAAACCTAACAAGTCAAATGTTAATTTGCATTAACTTTTAAACCGGGCGTCAAGATTGCTATGATTGAATCCCACTCATCGAGTGCTTTCATAAGATATATGCATACTTTTTTTGAAAACACTCGATGAATGGAGCCTAATAATACCAATCTGGAGGCGTCACAAATCTCTAACCTAATAAATCTAAAGTTAACGTAAAGTTGCGTTAACTTTTGAACCGCGCCTCAAGATTGATAGCATTGAACGCCACTCGTCGAGCAATACTTTTTCTGAAAACACCCGATGAGTGTGTTGTAAAGTTGCGTTCAATCATGAACCGCAACTTAAAATGGGTATCGACGAATCGTGGTACCATAGAGTGTGCTTTTTCAGAAGACGTAGTAGTAATTTTTCTGAGAACACTTGATGAGTTGTTGGTTGATGGTTGTTCAACGACACCAATCTTGAAGCGTCTCAATCTTCGTCATCAATCAAATCCGTCGTCGTCAAATCCAATCTCTAACCTAAGAGTCCGTTGCGTTAATTTTCCAATCACGCTTCAAGGATTCATATCGTTGAACCCCACTCGTCGATTGCTTTCAGAGGATGTAGTGATACTTTTTCTGAAAACACTTAATAATGAGTAGAGTTTAACAACGCTACCAATCTGTAGAAGTTTCGAGCCTAATTTAATCAATCTAATGTTGCGCTAATCTTTGAACTGCGCCTCAAGATTACTATCGTTGAACGCCAGAAAATGTAGTGATACCTTTTCTGAAAATTACTCGATGAATGGAGTTAAGAACAGAACGATCTTGAGGCGTCTTGAAATTAACCGCCTTAAGATCGGTATCGTTGAACGTCACTCATCGAGTGCTTTCAGAAGATATAAGGATACTTTTTATGGAAACACTCGATGAGTGGAGTCTAATGATATCAATTTGGAGGCGTCTCTAAAAACACTCGTTGAGTGCATTCAGGAGCTATAGGGATACTTATTCTGAAAACACTCGATGAGTGGGTTGTAAGGTTGCGCTCAATTATGAACCGCAATTTAAAAGTGGTATCGACGAATCGTGGTACCATCGATCGTGCTTTCCGAAGACGTAGTAGTAATTTTTCTGAAAACACTTGATGAGTGGTTGTTCAACGATACCAACCTGGAAGCTTCTCAATCTTAAATCCAATCTCTAACCTAAGAAACCTGAAGTTGCGTTAATTTTCCAATCGCGCTTCAAGGATTCATATCGTTGAACTCCACTCGTCGATTACTTTCAAAATATTTAGGGATACTTTTTTCTGAAAGCGCTCTATGAGTGGAGTTTCACAATGATACCAATCTGGAGGCGTTTCGAGCTTAACTTAATTAACCTAAATTTGCGCTAATCTTTGAACCGCACCTCTAGATTGGTATCGTTGAACGCCACTCATCGAGTGGTTTCAGAAGATATAAGGATACTTTTTATGGAAACACTCGATGAGTGAAGTCTAATGTTATCAATTTGGAGGCGTCTCTAAAAACACTCGTTGGGTGCTTTCAGGAGCTATAGGGATACTTTTTCTGAAAAATCTCGATGAGTGGAATCTAACGATACCAATCTGAAGGCATCTCTAACCTAATGAACCTTAGAGTTGTGCTAAATTGCGAACCGCGACTTGAACCCCATTCGCCGAGTGTTTTCAGAAGTTTCGCGTACTCCAAAACGTATCTGCTCCAGAAATACAAAAAAGTCTAGAAGAAGAGTTCAGATCCGTATTCAGCCAACTCGGAATTTGACCCGTTTAACACTTTTTCCTATTACCTCATTATCATTCTGGAATAATTGATAGCTATTTCGAGGCAGATTAGAATCCAAATTTCCAAAGATTTAAAAAAATCAAACATGCACAACAAATTACTTCCACAGAAATCTCGATGACTTCAGTCTTTCCAACCTAATAAATAAAAATGATAACAAACATCCTTTCAAAGAATCATCTTGTAAACTTATAAAATTGAAAACATCCTAGAAGAAATAATTTCTAAGAATTAATTATTCAATGAGTATCACTTTTTATTTAATTGTAAGCAATAAAATGCATATAAAAAACCTTCTTTCGTTTTTTTAATGCAATAAACAAATACCATCTATCACACTTTAAAGATATTAGTATGCATATCAAGGTCCGAAGTGCACTAATTTAACTTTTTAATTTATTCTCTCATTATGAAAGTTGTTTACGTAAAACCCAATGGACTTCCATACTGTTTCCTTTTAATTCCGCCCATTAAAATATTTCATATGCATAGGTCTCTGCCCCTGGTATCCGTTTTTTGAATTTTCTAAACTTCCCCAGTTTATAAACTATGACCTTCAAAATTAATAATTAGCAATAGAAGTCTTGTGTGAATTGTTTTAAAATGGTAACGAACACCTAGACCTACTTGTTTTCTCGAATCAATTTTCAATCGTAATCCAGGGCCGTTTTGTCTTAATATGTCAAAGTTGCTTAAGAATAGGTCACTCAAAACAAAGCTGTATTGGTGTTTTAAATCAGAGGGTTTTAGTTATCAGGAAAAACAGTGACGTTAATACAATTAATTAGAAGCTGAAGATGACGTGCACCAAGCGAACCAAAAGATTTGGAAGAGTAAAAGGCGCACACACGAAATTTGTAGGTTACGTAGGCTGGATTTTCTAGTTGGCCTTGAATATATTCTAGCAATAAGAAAACATGTCTGAATTGACCTTAACGCTATTATCAGCTACACTTCAGTTTCTAAATTATTTCAAAAATATTTCTTGAAACTTTTCCCCTTTTCGTTGACATTTCTGAACGCAACTACAAGAAGTATAAAGCAGAATGTATGTATATATAACACACAGCTTCCTTATCACAAGAGACCTCGATGGTGACATTGGTTTGATAAGATGATCATGAATTCGCATTATTGCGAAGAAAGAGGTGAAAGGAATGAAAGGAATGAATTTGGGTGAAAGTCGAAAAGCTGGAAAAAACGTATCTTAAGAAATTTGATCGAGTTTGCTGCTACCAATTCATTCTTAGCATACTTAGAATTTTTTTCATTGCCAACAGGTGACCTTTTTGTCTACAGCTGTACACTACTATAAGAATTGTCACTGGAGGCTATATCAATTCCTCATTGCAAGTCTCCGTTTGTGTTTGTGCATTTTTTATGTCATCCTTATTATCGCTTTTAAAGTGGAACGATCTGACCTTCACCTACTTTACGGTTGTTTTAATTGTTCTTTATATAAAAAAAAAAACTCTGATTAGATATGATGAAAGATTAGATTTTTGCTCTCATTTGCATCTGTTATAGTCGAGGTGGATTTTAAAGAATTTAAAGTTATAGCTCAACGTTTTAATCAATCTCTTGGATACAACAAACACGATATTGATAAGAAAAACCATTAACAATTTTGAATGCTTTTACATTACGTAACACCTTACGTATTGATTAATTTTGACATATTGTTTCATCATGGTTTGCTTACTAACCTAACTGCATAGCATCAATCTGCAATGGACCTTAAGATTCTATACTCAACTCATCCAAATAATTCGGATCTTTTTTTGCACACCATAGAACAGTGAGCAAAGTTCGTTATTATCCAAAAGCTTCCCATGTATTCATTCGTCCGTTGTTTTAGTTTGTTGGGGTTTCAAAGTAGTATAGTCCCCTTTAAAGGCGCACGGGTCGACCGACCTACACGACGGACGAAATTTATGCTGCGTTTGTTAAAACATAGTAGGGTGAGAGGTCTTTAACCCTCTGTCGCACTTTTCTATCCGTTTATTGTAACATGGTAGCAACTCTACCGAAACTCTTGAAAATTACTGTTTTGTAGGTTTTACTAGTAGCATGCGGGCGATAAAAAAAAACTTTTAGTATTTTTAATAAAAATCCTTATCAACAAGTTCAATTTTGCGAAGCTTTTAACTATTTTTGGAGCTTTCGCTTTTTTCGCCTTCATTTCAAGTTCATGAACCCCGGCAAGCGAGGTTGCTGCTTGGATATTGTATATCATCGAGCACGTGAAGGTTTCCATTAATTTTAACCCTCCCTAAATTTTAGACATTTTAGTGTTTTACTTAGAGAATTTAATAGGCCGGTACGAAACTGTTTTAAAGATTACAACTGGTAAAAAAATTACTAGCAAAAAAAGGAAAGCATTGGTCTTTTTGTGGAACTGTCTTATTTAAGAACTTAAGGCTTAAAGTTTGAGAAATTATTTCCGATTAATTGATATTTGTTTAATAATTTACACAGCCAAGGATATTTTGATTGGCTATTGTATTTGGTTCAAGTCCTATAGTGATTTTAGACCTTGGTTTTGACGTCAAGAGCGCTTGGTTTAGTTTTTGACCTTATAGATAAAAAACAAATAGCAGTGAAGTATTTAATATTTTCCTCACAAGAATGTAGCTACAGAAAAGTTGCGTGGATAAGTTGTTGGTATCAAAAATTTTTTGATACCAGTGTTTGCCCAATATATACCGAACTACAAAAAGAACAATTAATATTATTTTGAGGAGTCACTGTGTGATTTTGTTGTTGTAAAATCCTGTTTGGTTTTGGACTTTTTGGACACAAACGTGAAGTATTTATATCAAGCTATACAAAAATGTAGCTGAAACTGGTAAAACGTTACTTTATAGACAAATCATAAGCACACCTTAGGGTTCTTAGTAAGGCTTGGTATCAAAAATTCTACTCTTCTGATAAAATTTTGTAAAGTAGTTATACCGTTCCATAGAGAATATAATTAAAGCCAACAAAAAGATTGTTATGATAGCATGTCTAAGACCCTTGGTGTTAGGAATCTTGCTTTTGGTGCAGTTCAGGTTGATAAACTTTGAACTTTTGGATTGGCGACAGTAGAGTTATTTTTCTATTCTATTCAAAAATGTAGGTAATACCATGCTATCAAAGATTTCGTTCTTGGTCTTTATGAATTTTGGATTTTTGCACATACTGATATATTCTTTCATACAAGAATGTAGATAGAATTGCTAAAAATAGCGGTTGAAAATTAAGTGTACAGCAAATGCTCTTGGTATGAAAAGCTGTGGTCTTGGTGTCTGAAATCTTGACAAATTTTGGGCTTTTGAACAAATACTAGTGAAGTATTTATATTATTTCATACAATAGTCGTAGCTGAAACCAGTCAACAGATTTCTGTAAAGATAAGTTTACACCAAAGCCTAATGAAGGCTTTTGGTAGCAAGAATTCTTGTGTTCAATATCGAGAAATCTTGAATTTTAAGATAAATAGCGGGGAAGCTGTTATTTCATACAAAAATTAAATCCGAAGCAAATAAAAAATCGTGCTGTGAAGATTTTTATGTTTAAATCAAAAGTATGGCTAAAGATCTCGGTAGGTCATGAAAACAAAATTTTTGCTCTTGGTGTGCTTAAACCTGGTACATTTGGAACATTATATCTATGCGGGAGATTTGGACTTGGGTCACTTTAGGTTAGGTTCGGTTCGGTTGAGTTAGGTTAAATTAAGTTAAGTTGAAACTCCACCCATTTAATCTTTATCAAACTTGAAACTCCACCCACTCAGTTTTAGACACAATATTCTCAAGTTTAATCCCAATGGTTAGAACGTCGACTGAATCATATCTTAACGACGAAATGATTTATTTTTGTTTCTGAGTTCGGAAGTTTTGGTCATGAAAAGAATAGCCGTGGTCCTGATATAATCATGACGCCGAAAGGCATAAAGCGAATGTCATTTTGACGAATAGTCATTATAGAAAAACATGTAATGCTACAAATTATTAATGTTCAATACATACTGCAGCCGTAGCACTAACAGGTGCTATGTAACATCGATTTCTAGGCTGTTTTTTATTACTAACAAACGACGTTCGATATTTTGACTTTCAGAGTTTGTATTTTCGATCTACAGTACTTAGACATGTTACTCCGTCAAATAAAAATGAACAAAACGTAAATTCATCAGGGTTGCCTATGGGATTTTGAACAAAAAATCAAAAGCAGATTCCTATAGTATAACCTTATTCTTAGAATCTAACCTGGAAATTTGACAGTTGTCAAGAATACTACAATTAACTATATGAACTCATCCCTGCTTTTATTTTTCAAAATTCCATAGACATCTTTGATGAATTGAATTTTTTCTCATACTAGACAGTTTTCTAAACGATGTGTCCGGAATAAAGCTATCCCTACTTGATCTATTTTCGTTAATCTTGATTTATAAAAGTAGGCAGTGATAACAAAAAATGCAAATTGAACATTGGCAACTTGGTTTTATATTTCTTTGTCAAATGAAGTATTTTAAAGAAATAATAATTAAAAAAATTAGTCGGCCTTGAATTAATCTTTTTAAAAACTTTTATGTAAACTTAATAATATTATGGACAATGGACATGGTCATTTCCTTCTTTTATTTCTAAACAAATGAAGCGATCCACATTAATTACCTACTCTTAATCAAATTGCCTTTTAATTTCAAGGCTAACTCGATAATTTTCTTTTCGAATAAATTTTTTCTCTTGTTTCAAATAAAACAAACGATTTCAACTGTTTTTTAAAATTTTTTTGTATAATAACACGAAATGGAATGTGCTTGAAAAGTATTAAAAAAATCTGTTCTAAAGAGAGAGGAGAGAATATGATGGTGGTTATTTTTGAGTCTTTTGCACCGGACTTTATAATAGATTTGTAGCCAAGTTGCTTTGATTTTTCAGTTGTTTTTTAAATGTAGTTTTTAAATGTTCAAATGTTTCTGCTCCAAGCCACTTCTTTCTTCAGTGCAATCAAAACGGGAATTTGTCCTTCTCGATGCTACCACCCACGATAATTAATTTAATCAAACAAAACATTTATGTACGAAATGTTTTAATTTGAAACATTTTGCTCCTCGTTGTAATAACAGAAGGAGAAAAGAAAACATCTCAGATTCCATAGCCAACTACTGAAGCCCCTAAGGGTGAAGACGAGAACTTAAAACGCCAGGTGTGTTAGGTTTTGAGAATCTGCAGGTTATAATAAGCGATTTTAGTACATATTTCAAGAGTGGATAGGTTGATAAGGGTTGAGCACCTGGTGTTGTATGTAACTTATGGTGCTTTTGTTGTGTTGTTACTTTTAAAATTATAATAACCATGGTTGGTTGGGTTGGTTCGACGCACGGACGACGGAACAGAACGCACGCGGTGTTCGACTCCCTTAATAAAACCGTTTTTGTTTAAATATTCTCGGCGTGGGTGCTTTGGCTTGGGTTGTAAAGTCGTAGAAGATGAATCTAGATGATGATGGAAAAATTGTCAAATCTCATTTCTACTTTGATTTGTCGGTGTTTTTTGCTTTTACAAACTTTTGAGCTGTATCCTCGCAGCTTAACTAATTGTAAGTCCTTTTGTAATATCCAGTGCGTTCATTTGCAAAAGCACAGATTTTCAAAATCTATAAAATGCCATTCAAAAACTTATTTAACAAAATTTAAAAATTTCAGCAGTTATGCCGATGTCCGTAAGGTCTTTTTTACCTTTTAGTGTGAATCCTAGATACTATCTTGATATATGTAGGTTTGTAATGTCTTCAAGCTTTGAACTCAACAGCCAAACTCTTTCAAACTTTTTGTCCATGTCAGTAAGCTCTTCAAGCTTTTTTATCATTCAGTTACAGCTCTAACTCTAAGAAATTACTTCGTATAGCTTTCCAGGAAAAGTCAAAAACCCTTTGGAGATGTGTGTAATTTCTTCCAACTTTGATTTCGAAAACCTTTTTAGCATAGCTTCTTTGCAAAAAAATTTAAAAGTTCTTACCCCACTTTGAAGATATGTCAGTGTAACATCTTCAACGTGTTTTGTCATCAACACAATCTTAAAAAGTCTCGTGGCACAGCTTTTAGGAAGTTTCTGAAAACTTACGTCGAGTTTGGAAAAGACTACAAGACTACAAAGTTTCATAAAGTAGTTTCCTCCAAGATTTTAAATTTCCATGATGTCAAGTTTCCAAGTCCTCCAAGTTTTCAAGACGTTAATGCTCCAAGATGTAAAATTTTCTAAACTTCAGGTTTCCAAGACTCCTTTCCGAGAAATTATAAGTTTCTAAGATTGCAAACTTTCCCTTGATACTAAGTTTCCAAGACTACTCCAAATTCTCAAGAGTAACTTTCGAAGGCTTCAAGTTTCCAATAAATACACTTAGATTAGTTTCCAAGATTGCAAATTTGCAAGGTGGCAAATTTATAAAAGTCCTAGTCTTTAATCTCAAAGTTTCCAAGAACACAAGACCTTAAATTCCGGAAATTTCTAGTTTTCAACATTACAAATTTCCAGGATATCAAGTTGCCAAGACTTTTCAAAGACACCATGTTTCTAAGACCCCAAGTGCTGAAAGCTTCACAATATCGAAACTTGAAAATTCTCAAGATGCGAGTTTCCAAGACGCCTAATTCCGAGAAGTTCCTCTTAATATCAAAATTGCAAGATCCTCAAATTTTGAAGACTAACTTTCAGGAACTTAAAATCTCCAAGACTCACAAGTTTTAAGGTGCCAAGTATCCAAAAGTATTAAAACACCAAGTTTTCATGACTGCAAATTTTCAAGACTCCAAGCTTTCAATCTCAAAGTTTCCAAGGGTAAAAGACTTCAAGTTTCAAAGATCCCAAAGTTTCGGAAATCTCAAATTTCCAAGACTGGAAATTTTTGAGATGGCAAGTATCCAAGACCCTTAAGTTTATTTTCAAAGCTTTTAAGGGTACAACACTCTTAAAACCCAAGATACTAAGCTTCCAAGACTAAGTTATAAATTATATTTCCAAGCCCAACCATCTGAGATTTCAGATTTCCAGGAGACCAAGCTTCAAAAACTTCAAGTTTTCAACGCTGCAAGTTTGCAAGGTGTCAAGTATTAAAGTTTTGTAAACTCCAAGTTGTGAAGACCCGAAGTTTCCAAGAGTGCAAGTTTCGAAGTTCCGAAAACTCCCTAAGTTTCCAAGATCACAACTTTCCTTTTGATACCAACGTTTCCAAAACTCTTAACTTTCAAAAACCCTCAAGTTTTCAAAATTAACTTTCAGAAACTTTTAGTTTCCAAGATGCCTAACTCCGAGAAGTTCCTCTTAATATCAAAATTCCAAGACGCTCAAATTTTGAAGACTAACTTTAAGGAACTTAAAATCTCCAAGACTTGCAAGTTTTAAGGTGCCAAGTTTTCATGACTGCAAATTTCCAAGATTCCAAGCTTTCAATCTCAAAGTTTTCAAGGGTAAAAGACTTCAAGTTTCGGAAACCTCAAATTTCCCAGACTGGGAATTTTTGAAATGGCAGGTTTCCAAGACCATTAAGTTTCATCTCAAAACTTCCAAGGGTACAACACTCTTTAAGACCCAAAACCTCCAAGTTTCCAAATTTCAAGATACTAGGCTTCCAAAACTTAAGTTACAAATGATGTTTCCAAGCCCAACCATCGGAGACTTCAGATTTCCAGGCGGCCAAGCTTCAAAAAAACTTCAAGTTTCGAACGCTGCAAATTTGCAAGGTGTCAAGTATCAAAGTTTTGAAGGCTCCAAGTTGTGAAGACCTAAAGTTTCCAAGGGTACAAGTTTCGAAGTTCCGAAAACCCTCTTAAGTTTTTCAAGATCACAACTTTCCTTTTGATACCAAAGTTTCCAAAACGTTTAAGTTTAAAAAATTTTGAAAACTTGAGTTTCAATACTAACCTAAGGTCAAACATGATCTATTGAATTTAACATTAACGAGCTTTTGCACTAAACCCACATAACATTAAATATAGAGTTTGGTTTCCACTGTTCTGACTATTTTAAAAATTATATTCATGCAAATTTAACTCTAGTGAAAACGACTCTTTTGTCTGTTTGCACCAATCGTACTTGATGCTAAGCAGAGCTTGCTGTTTACGGATATAACTGTCTCGAACAATATCCATGAAATTAAGCTGTACTTAAAGTTATGTGAGGTTAGTTAAAGCAACTTTTACGGCTGAATGCACCAATTGTACTTATATAGGGCTTACTTTCCTATGTTGGGGATACAGGGTGAGGCAGTTTCAAATAACTTTCCTATTATTACAGATAGAGGAAAGTGTTATTTATATATACAAATATTGCATGGTTCGTCAATAACTATAATCCTGAACCATCTTGAGCTGAGTGGGTGAGGCCACGCCCACTTAATATATTTTAAATAGCGCTGTGTAAATTTTTTAGCACTATAGATATTGCTTTTCTTTTTCTTCTATTATAAAAATTCTACGATATTAGATAATAAGAAATTAGAAGTTTGGTACATAATACTCTTTAAAAAATATTGGGTGGGCGTGGCCTCTCCAAAACAGTTCAAGAAAATAACGTCTATTTGCATAGAAGAATATACTTTTTGACGTATAATGCAATATTTCTATTTTTCTCTATCTCTAATAATGAGGAATAAGCTATTTAAAATATGGAGATAACTGCCTCACCCTGTATATTAGAAGCATCCGTGGAACTAAGCTTCAACTTAAAGTTTTCTGTTGTACAATGCTTAAATTTTCTCATCACCAGTATGCTTATTCTTTCTTTCTGCTATTAAAGGATACACAACCACATAATATACAGTTTCAAAGCCTACTTTCTAATCTTGCAAGGAAAATATTTTACGCTCCATGAATTTATGAAATGCTAATAATCCTGGTCTCTATTGTTAGGTATATTTTAAATTGTTGATAAAGTGGAAAAGCAGCTGTTTTATTGCATTAGTTATTATATTTTCTGGTTTCTAATTAATAATAACTAATTTTATTGTTTAATTAGAATCGATAATCTTTAACAAACACCACGTGCGCCTTGCTTCAACAAATCGCTAAAAGGGAAAACCTTGATAATAATAATTATTGTATAATATTATTTTAGTTTGCTTAAACAAAGTTTTATTTAAAATACTTTACATTCACAACTTGTGCTCTGATAATAGTCGAAGCGAAAGTTCGAAGATAAGAAAATTTAATTAAACAATTCTTCTGATAAATTTAGATTGAGTTATAAATTCAACGAAGAGATAAGGTATCAAACATCAAGCAAATCAATGTTTATTAGTTGTTAAATTTTTTTTATTTAAATATTTTGCGTTCAATTATAGATAATCTTTATTGAATATTCTTGTTAATCCTCTTTTTAAAAATTACATACATTTTTCTTTGAATAATAAGTAAACAATTTTTTTCTACTACTTTTATCACCTTGTCCTGAATTTTCTTGTAAATAAATAAAAGTAACTAATAAAATGTGCGAAGCACTGAAGGTTTAGTTATAATTTAATTCATTCATTCATAGTTATTATTGTACCTACGAAACTACTTACTATATAGAGAGTTGTCATAATTAAAATGGAACGTGAGAAATCACCATCAGAAGAACACCTTCTTATTAAACCAATCGATAAGTAATAGTAATGTAGTGATCGGAGCCCAAGGGAGATACATAGGAGTAGTAATAAAGTAATAAAATGTCGACTCTTCCTAATTATTTATTTCTATTTAATCTAATAGATAATATTTATGGTTGGTGATCATCAAAGTTGGGTTATTATTATCTAAGATGAATCATTAGAGGAAACTTGCACTTACCTCTAACTTTGGCATCTAGTTAAGCTTATAATTGTTGATTAGCATTTGCTTACTTATTTTTTTTTATGACCTACGTTGTGTTTAGGAAAAACAAGATATACCTACGTTGTGTCTAGTTCTTAAATGCACCAAAGAGTTATTTGTTTTGTTTCAAGTTTGCTTATGGTGGAGTTTGTCTTTAACTCGTAAGTAATGGTTGAATTCAGGTAACTGAGATTCAGGTAACTCAAATTCGTATTCGAAGTGTACCACACACAGGTCTGGAGTTAATTGGAATGAAACACTGAATTTTCACAACAGAAATGTACAAGATTTATTTAACAATCACCACGAGGACAGTGTTACAAAAATATTTACAGTTTATTTACAATGTCGCCCCTATTTTTAGGAGTCTTGAAAACAAACAATTTCATTTTCTGACTTTACTTTGAGTTATTGAAAAGTTTGGCTGCAGAAAAAAACTGAAAAGAAAACCTAATGAAACACTGAAGGGTTCTGGTCAAAATTATTGCGCCCTGATCAAGTTACTAAATAATGATCAATTTATTTCGGCTAAGTCCGATCTTTCGAATTAACACATTCCTATCTTTATCTGTTCACCTTGTGATTATGGTTATCTCCTTTATGAGATTTACTTGATTTTATTCTTTATCTTATTTTTTTCATCATTAATTTTTATAAGAGCTGGTCCGATACTGGTTAAATCTTAAGTGATAATTTCTTTAGAATTTTTCGTGAACTATGCACGTATTGGTTAAGCCATGATTGTATTTGGTACTTCAATAGGAAGATTAATAAACCAAGAACTGACGTTTAAAAAAAATGGTTATTGTTTAACTGTTGATGTTTTCTTTGCTTGGTGGTAAACTCGGGCAGATCTGATATAAATTTCATGTTTTTGATTTAATACTTAATTGACTTAAACTTGTTGGAAATTTATCAGATATGTTGAGTTTGGTAGAAGGATAGGTAAACTAGGAAAAGTTCGTGTCGTGTTACAATTTTACTCTTAAGCCAGGATTACTGAACCAAAAGCCGAAACAAGAGAATTTACATTCGAATCAAAATAAATGTTAAGGTTAATAATGTTTACATGCCAGTTAAGTTAGTCTAACTCAAATGTAAATAAATTTTGAGGTTTCCTATATGGAAACTAGATTTGAACGGATGAGTGCCGGGCTCCAAGTAAAATCACAGCACTATCGTACTTTTGAGGAAATTTGGTAAAATATTTTATAAGCTAAATGATGCGCGATGTGACAATTCGCAAACCCGGATAGCTAAGGTGGGTTTTCACACACTTACACTATCTGTTTCTTCAGATCAATGTGATTTGTAATAATTGTACATAATATAAATCCCCCGTTGGTTCCAAGTAGTAAATTTTTGTTTTGTTTTTTGTTTTGTTTGTTTTGGTTTTACTTAGTTGGAACTTACAGGTGTGCGTGTGTGTAAAGTGTATGATCAGAGAGGGTTGCTCAAAAATCACCTGAGAGCGACTTTCCCGCATTAGGAAAGTCGGTCTAGTTACGATCTAATCAAGAAAGGAATAACCCCAAAGGGTTAAAAGGCTAAACGGTGTAGTTGGAGATTGTAGGTAGCAGAATTTCAGAGATGCTTAGTTCTCAAAATTATTCTAGTCACTCTCGTTGAGATTTGGTACTAAAGGGTTGTACTGATGGTAAATCAAAACAATAAATTATAGAATTCCAATTACGTCTTTTTACAAAATAATCTTTAATACTGAAGGACTGGACATTGACTCGCGAATCAAATTTAAAAAAAAAACAGTAATTTGAAACGGCATACTCTTTCGGACCAGTCTTAACCTTCAAGATCTTTGGTTATCACAAGGTAAATAGATTTATGATTTAGAATTGACTCACGTTTAGTTGGTAATCAGATTGGTCTCCGCGGTGATGGTTAATCCAAATTTTGGTTTACGCTGCTGGTGTAGCGTCGGCGTTCAAAATTAATCCTTTGGATTTTTCACTAATTCACTGTAATGGCCTAACTAATATTTAAGTTTGAAACTTAACGGAATTTCACTAATTTTAATTTTACACTAAACGATCACGTTACCAATAAACTACCCGATAAGCTTAAGTAATTTTATTACTTAAAGTTTTCCTAACTCGAAACTAAAACCCCTAAAACACGCGAAATTTAGCTCGCACAATTTACAACTTTTCATTAAATAACTTTCCTAAAATAAAATCGACTGAAAATTCAATTAAATTAATTTGTAAAATTAATTATGATTTGTGTAACGAATAGATGAAAAAAATCTCGAAAGATATTTGCACCGATTCAGTAGTCAAAAGCGACTATCTACTTCCTGCGGCGAGGGTGCCTTTTATAACCTTTTTTTTTTTTTTGGGTGGTTGACACTTTAGTCTGTTGTTAACAAAACTGAACCTTTTTTGTATAGGCGTTAATGACCAAAGTCCCTTTTCCTATCATTACCCCAAATTTGCAATTGCTTCTGAAAGCATTGGCTTTAAAGAAATCTATTTGAATTTTTAAACGAATTTGGAATATGGATTGGCGTGTTTCATTAAAAATATGATTAGTCAAAATTATATGATTGTTATTTAAGAAAAACGGAATTTGTATCTAGATTGTCTTTTGTTTCAATAACAATTTGTTTTTCGGTTTTAAGTATCTAAATAAATTGTGTTCCGCGAAACCTCTTGAGAGGTTGTTAAATTTGACTCTGTGACCCTTATCTGAACAATGACTTTCCGAAATTTCCCCTTTTTTCCGCAACTAGCTTAAGTTAAGTCAGTTTCTTTTTCATTTCTCCCGGTCTTGTCTAGAGGGGGTTGACGGTCTATTTAGTGGCTGAAACGCGGCGTCTTTCTTTAATAACAATCGTAATCAATCATGTAACAAATACAAACATGTAAAAAATGGTAATTCAATATTACGAAATGATATCTTACAACATTACTCATGTGCTTTGAAACGAGACATTTAACAATGACACTCCAAAATTAAATTATTGACTTCTGGTATTACAATTTTTAATTCCCTTTTGAAGATTCATAACATAGAATGAACTCTATCTAAAATTAGTCTCTATTTTCGTCTTTTTCAATTATTTACTTATAGTCAAGTTTGGTTTGTTAACTGCGCAATGGATATGTATGTTCGGCCATTCCTTTGCTATTAGAAAGGCCCATATGTAAAACACACGTGTACCGTGTCGAATCAGGCATTTCCAAACTGCATGAGAACTCCCGTCCCGACAAAGATTTTCGACGAGGCCTGCACCAAATTCTCGGACCCGCTGTCATCATAAGTCTTCGCGTTTAGCCCGACTTCTGGAAAACCTCCTCATAACACGTTGGTCCCCGGAAATCGGCTGTCGATGTAGGAAAGAAATAGTAATATTTAAGACTGCTTGCGCGTTTTAGTTACGCCCCTCGATTTCTGAAAGATAATATAATTTTTAGAAAAAATGCAAATTTCCGACTTACTACATACGCCCCTTGTTTTCTGATGGACCCTTGGTTCAGCAGGAAACACTCCAAAGTAGTGAGGAGGCAATTTGCAGCGATGGTGATGCCCGCTTTGCCCTTGGTGGATGCGTGGTCTTCTTATTTTCTTCCACAGTGTGACTCTGGACCCGTGGATGGTAACCCTGGATAGGTGATCGAGTATTTGCCCGAAAGGTTTAGAAGTAACATGCCTCAAGATGTTATGGCGAGTTTTCGTTGGTTGGTAAACTGGTGAGTTATTGTCTTGGTCACAAACCCAGTTGCTAGATCAGAGTTCGGCGATGGTATAACTTTAGGTTGGTTGCGTTGTAGATCCCTTTTATCTCCTGACTTTGAGAATCTATTATGCGGTAGGTGTTCGGGTGCGGCGTAGCTTGTATTATATATGGCCCTTGGTAAAGTGGTAAAATTTCGCGTACTGTTTTGCTTCAGTATTCGACACAGGATTTGTTCTTAGGAGTCCCCAATCTCCAATTTGGAATCTGGTGTGATTCGATTTCTGTTGTTTCTTTCTGAGTTCACCGTGGCGTTTCAAATTCTCTGTGACTTGCCGGTGGATTTCGGCAATAGTCTTATTTGGCGTTTTCGGGAGTAATTTAGTGGTGACAGCGTCAAATGGACAAGGCGGTTTATTTCCATAGACTATTTCATGTGGTGAGAAGCCAGTGCTGGATGGATAACGGTATTTAAACATATTTCAATGTTGGGTATTCGTTGTACCCAGGATGAATGTTTTGCTAAACAATAAGCTCGGAAAATTCTTCCAAGTTCCCTCATCACTCGTTCACAGGGGTTGGAGGCCGGATGGCGAATAGACGAATGAGTAGGCGTGATGTTGGCTCGAGTAAGCATGCCTTGCCAAATCTTAGACGTAAATTGCGTACCGTGGTCACTAAGTACGCACTTTGGTTGAATGTAGTTAGCGTAATCTTTCAGAATACGAAGTGCAGCAATTTTGGCGGTGACCCTTCGGATTGGATATAATTTTAAATATTTGGAAAATGCGTCAACGACAACAAACACGTAGGTCGCCCCTCCTCTTCCTGAGGGTAGTGGTCCGTAGAAGTCAACACAGACTAAATCCCCAACACCTTTGGATAATATAGGCGTTAGCGGTCCTTGGATGATGTTGTTCGGGTGTTTCGTCTTTTGGCATAGGTCACAGGTCTTACTTACACGGCGGATGTGGGCATACATGTCCTGCCAATAAAACGACCGTTTCATGGAGTTGTAGACTTTGGTAGCACCAAAATGCCCATAAAAATGATGATGGTACCAGACTAAATCTTCAACCTTTTCTTTTGGGATAACCAGTCTTAGCATATTGTTGATCCTTGAACGGTGCATTAAGGTGTCTCTGTGAATCTCGTAAGTCTCGAGGACATTTTTGTTTCTCAAATTCGGTAAAGCCTGGTTGGTGGTTTTAGCCCTGATGATTTCTAGAAGGGCTGGATCGTTTTTCTGGTGGGTGTTGATGTCTTGTAGGAAGTTTAACATTGCTGGAGTTTCTTCAACTTCAAAGGCAGCTATAATTGGTTCGTTTCTCTTGGGTTCTGAATTTTCGGTGCAGGTAAGGCAATAGGAGAGCCAATTTTTGTTTGGGTGGAGCTACCAGTTCGGCTCAGTTCTGGGCCCCAGACCCGTTTCCCTGCTGTTGGTTTGTCGTTTCCCCTTTTGGTTGTTGATTTCGTTGCCAATGTGGTCGATTGTTTTCATAACGCCGATAGTTGGGATAATTGTGGGCGTTGTTTTGGAAGCGCCTTTGGTTACCGTTTTGATGTTGCTGTGTCTGATTGTTGGTGCGGGATTGATTGTTTCGATTATTCTCTCGAGGATTCATGTTCGTGTCCCTTCGGTACAGCTGTTGGCCTTGGGCGGTATTTCTATGGAGATTCTCTGTAGGCTTTCCATTTCGATGGTATGGTTTCGGGTGCACCTTTCTCTGATCTTCCCGTCGGTCGTTTCTCTTGTTTTGCGGTGGGACTTCGTGCAGCAAAAGGAATTCTGCTGTGCCTACTATGGTTCGATCATTTCTTAGTGCCCATAGTGTCTGTACAGACTCAGGAAAATGTCTCATTAGTTCAGATACCAGGATAGTCTCTGGTAGTGAGTCTGTCAGTAACTTCGCTCTATCTACATAATAAGAGAAATGTGCGAGCATGGTTCCCCCTTTTGATGGATCGTAACGTTCGGTAGACATTTGATGACGGATGTCCATTTGTTTGGCATCTGACCAAAAGGTGCGTAGGAAATCCTCTTTGAATTTAGTCATCGACGTCCAATTTGTTTTATAGATGTTGGCCCAATGTTTAGCGGTGCCCTCTAAACAATCAATGGCTAGGTTCACCATTCGTTTGTCATCACATAACAAAGCTTTTCCATATTTTTCAAGCTTTTCAAGAAAGTGGACAGGATTTCGTTTACCCGTTCCGGTAAAGATTGGCTTTTCTGGCAAAGCATTTCCAAGGATTCCCCCTAATCCTCCTAATAGATGTTGTAGTGCAGCTCTATCACCTTCAGGTGTAACAGGTACATTGGCTACTTCAGGTTGTGTCACGGAGGCTGAACTTGAACCATCGGGTTCTTGAATCAATGGTTGCGCTTCAGGCATTAGTGATGAAGTTCTAGGTTGGTCAGTAAGTTGTTTTACTGTCTCCAACATTCCTGATAATAAGGCAACTTGATTTTTTTGGTTTTCCTCCTGCCTCTTCAAGAAAACCTCTAACCATGATGGTGCTGTCGCGGAAGGTTCGGTTGCTACCGTGGTTGGGGGTGAATTTCCCTCTGATGTTTCCACATCTTCATAATTTGCAACGGCCCCAATGTAGTCGTGCTCAGACATGATTTCCACGCCCCTGGTATTGTAATTCCTATTACAATTTTTCCCTTGAGCTGAGGTTGTCGGCTGGTGGTACTTTTCCCCTGGACTGTTTTGACTTTGTTCGGCTATTTACTGCCAACCAAAAACAAGCACAACAGAAAAAAGCACATCCCTAGATAATCATAATAAACCATGATATACTCGTGTTCGCTGGTTAACATAACAATCAACAAAATAAGCACATAAAAAAATTACAATAAATCAAAAAAATATTCAGGGCGAATATTTTGCCAGAACTCAAAGAATATGGCTAAAGGGTTAAAATATTGATCTCAAAAGTTATGGGCGTTTATTTTATGTTTGTTAAAGATGGATTTGTGGTGACAAATAAACAATGCCTGTTGTGGTACTTATAAACTCCGAATCCTGGTCACGCGGCAACAAATTTTATCTGTAGTGATCGGAGCCCAAGGGAGATACATAGGAGTAGTAATAAAGTAATAAAATGTCGACTCTTCCTAATTATTTATTTCTATTTAATCTAATAGATAATATTTATGGTTGGTGATCATCAAAGTTGGGTTATTATTATCTAAGATGAATCATTAGAGGAAACTTGCACTTACCTCTAACTTTGGCATCTAGTTAAGCTTATAATTGTTGATTAGCATTTGCTTACTTATTTTTTTTTATGACCTACGTTGTGTTTAGGAAAAACAAGATATACCTACGTTGTGTCTAGTTCTTAAATGCACCAAAGAGTTATTTGTTTTGTTTCAAGTTTGCTTATGGTGGAGTTTGTCTTTAACTCGTAAGTAATGGTTGAATTCAGGTAACTGAGATTCAGGTAACTCAAATTCGTATTCGAAGTGTACCACACACAGGTCTGGAGTTAATTGGAATGAAACACTGAATTTTCACAACAGAAATGTACAAGATTTATTTAACAATCACCACGAGGACAGTGTTACAAAAATATTTACAGTTTATTTACAATGTCGCCCCTATTTTTAGGAGTCTTGAAAACAAACAATTTCATTTTCTGACTTTACTTTGAGTTATTGAAAAGTTTGGCTGCAGAAAAAAACTGAAAAGAAAACCTAATGAAACACTGAAGGGTTCTGGTCAAAATTATTGCGCCCTGATCAAGTTACTAAATAATGATCAATTTATTTCGGCTAAGTCCGATCTTTCGAATTAACACATTCCTATCTTTATCTGTTCACCTTGTGATTATGGTTATCTCCTTTATGAGATTTACTTGATTTTATTCTTTATCTTATTTTTTTCATCATTAATTTTTATAAGAGCTGGTCCGATACTGGTTAAATCTTAAGTGATAATTTCTTTAGAATTTTTCGTGAACTATGCACGTATTGGTTAAGCCATGATTGTATTTGGTACTTCAATAGGAAGATTAATAAACCAAGAACTGACGTTTAAAAAAAATGGTTATTGTTTAACTGTTGATGTTTTCTTTGCTTGGTGGTAAACTCGGGCAGATCTGATATAAATTTCATGTTTTTGATTTAATACTTAATTGACTTAAACTTGTTGGAAATTTATCAGATATGTTGAGTTTGGTAGAAGGATAGGTAAACTAGGAAAAGTTCGTGTCGTGTTACAATTTTACTCTTAAGCCAGGATTACTGAACCAAAAGCCGAAACAAGAGAATTTACATTCGAATCAAAATAAATGTTAAGGTTAATAATGTTTACATGCCAGTTAAGTTAGTCTAACTCAAATGTAAATAAATTTTGAGGTTTCCTATATGGAAACTAGATTTGAACGGATGAGTGCCGGGCTCCAAGTAAAATCACAGCACTATCGTACTTTTGAGGAAATTTGGTAAAATATTTTATAAGCTAAATGATGCGCGATGTGACAATTCGCAAACCCGGATAGCTAAGGTGGGTTTTCACACACTTACACTATCTGTTTCTTCAGATCAATGTGATTTGTAATAATTGTACATAATATAAATCCCCCGTTGGTTCCAAGTAGTAAATTTTTGTTTTGTTTTTTGTTTTGTTTGTTTTGGTTTTACTTAGTTGGAACTTACAGGTGTGCGTGTGTGTAAAGTGTATGATCAGAGAGGGTTGCTCAAAAATCACCTGAGAGCGACTTTCCCGCATTAGGAAAGTCGGTCTAGTTACGATCTAATCAAGAAAGGAATAACCCCAAAGGGTTAAAAGGCTAAACGGTGTAGTTGGAGATTGTAGGTAGCAGAATTTCAGAGATGCTTAGTTCTCAAAATTATTCTAGTCACTCTCGTTGAGATTTGGTACTAAAGGGTTGTACTGATGGTAAATCAAAACAATAAATTATAGAATTCCAATTACGTCTTTTTACAAAATAATCTTTAATACTGAAGGACTGGACATTGACTCGCGAATCAAATTTAAAAAAAAAACAGTAATTTGAAACGGCATACTCTTTCGGACCAGTCTTAACCTTCAAGATCTTTGGTTATCACAAGGTAAATAGATTTATGATTTAGAATTGACTCACGTTTAGTTGGTAATCAGATTGGTCTCCGCGGTGATGGTTAATCCAAATTTTGGTTTACGCTGCTGGTGTAGCGTCGGCGTTCAAAATTAATCCTTTGGATTTTTCACTAATTCACTGTAATGGCCTAACTAATATTTAAGTTTGAAACTTAACGGAATTTCACTAATTTTAATTTTACACTAAACGATCACGTTACCAATAAACTACCCGATAAGCTTAAGTAATTTTATTACTTAAAGTTTTCCTAACTCGAAACTAAAACCCCTAAAACACGCGAAATTTAGCTCGCACAATTTACAACTTTTCATTAAATAACTTTCCTAAAATAAAATCGACTGAAAATTCAATTAAATTAATTTGTAAAATTAATTATGATTTGTGTAACGAATAGATGAAAAAAATCTCGAAAGATATTTGCACCGATTCAGTAGTCAAAAGCGACTATCTACTTCCTGCGGCGAGGGTGCCTTTTATAACCTTTTTTTTTTTTTTGGGTGGTTGACACTTTAGTCTGTTGTTAACAAAACTGAACCTTTTTTGTATAGGCGTTAATGACCAAAGTCCCTTTTCCTATCATTACCCCAAATTTGCAATTGCTTCTGAAAGCATTGGCTTTAAAGAAATCTATTTGAATTTTTAAACGAATTTGGAATATGGATTGGCGTGTTTCATTAAAAATATGATTAGTCAAAATTATATGATTGTTATTTAAGAAAAACGGAATTTGTATCTAGATTGTCTTTTGTTTCAATAACAATTTGTTTTTCGGTTTTAAGTATCTAAATAAATTGTGTTCCGCGAAACCTCTTGAGAGGTTGTTAAATTTGACTCTGTGACCCTTATCTGAACAATGACTTTCCGAAATTTCCCCTTTTTTCCGCAACTAGCTTAAGTTAAGTCAGTTTCTTTTTCATTTCTCCCGGTCTTGTCTAGAGGGGGTTGACGGTCTATTTAGTGGCTGAAACGCGGCGTCTTTCTTTAATAACAATCGTAATCAATCATGTAACAAATACAAACATGTAAAAAATGGTAATTCAATATTACGAAATGATATCTTACAACATTACTCATGTGCTTTGAAACGAGACATTTAACAATGACACTCCAAAATTAAATTATTGACTTCTGGTATTACAATTTTTAATTCCCTTTTGAAGATTCATAACATAGAATGAACTCTATCTAAAATTAGTCTCTATTTTCGTCTTTTTCAATTATTTACTTATAGTCAAGTTTGGTTTGTTAACTGCGCAATGGATATGTATGTTCGGCCATTCCTTTGCTATTAGAAAGGCCCATATGTAAAACACACGTGTACCGTGTCGAATCAGGCATTTCCAAACTGCATGAGAACTCCCGTCCCGACAAAGATTTTCGACGAGGCCTGCACCAAATTCTCGGACCCGCTGTCATCATAAGTCTTCGCGTTTAGCCCGACTTCTGGAAAACCTCCTCATAACACGTTGGTCCCCGGAAATCGGCTGTCGATGTAGGAAAGAAATAGTAATATTTAAGACTGCTTGCGCGTTTTAGTTACGCCCCTCGATTTCTGAAAGATAATATAATTTTTAGAAAAAATGCAAATTTCCGACTTACTACATACGCCCCTTGTTTTCTGATGGACCCTTGGTTCAGCAGGAAACACTCCAAAGTAGTGAGGAGGCAATTTGCAGCGATGGTGATGCCCGCTTTGCCCTTGGTGGATGCGTGGTCTTCTTATTTTCTTCCACAGTGTGACTCTGGACCCGTGGATGGTAACCCTGGATAGGTGATCGAGTATTTGCCCGAAAGGTTTAGAAGTAACATGCCTCAAGATGTTATGGCGAGTTTTCGTTGGTTGGTAAACTGGTGAGTTATTGTCTTGGTCACAAACCCAGTTGCTAGATCAGAGTTCGGCGATGGTATAACTTTAGGTTGGTTGCGTTGTAGATCCCTTTTATCTCCTGACTTTGAGAATCTATTATGCGGTAGGTGTTCGGGTGCGGCGTAGCTTGTATTATATATGGCCCTTGGTAAAGTGGTAAAATTTCGCGTACTGTTTTGCTTCAGTATTCGACACAGGATTTGTTCTTAGGAGTCCCCAATCTCCAATTTGGAATCTGGTGTGATTCGATTTCTGTTGTTTCTTTCTGAGTTCACCGTGGCGTTTCAAATTCTCTGTGACTTGCCGGTGGATTTCGGCAATAGTCTTATTTGGCGTTTTCGGGAGTAATTTAGTGGTGACAGCGTCAAATGGACAAGGCGGTTTATTTCCATAGACTATTTCATGTGGTGAGAAGCCAGTGCTGGATGGATAACGGTATTTAAACATATTTCAATGTTGGGTATTCGTTGTACCCAGGATGAATGTTTTGCTAAACAATAAGCTCGGAAAATTCTTCCAAGTTCCCTCATCACTCGTTCACAGGGGTTGGAGGCCGGATGGCGAATAGACGAATGAGTAGGCGTGATGTTGGCTCGAGTAAGCATGCCTTGCCAAATCTTAGACGTAAATTGCGTACCGTGGTCACTAAGTACGCACTTTGGTTGAATGTAGTTAGCGTAATCTTTCAGAATACGAAGTGCAGCAATTTTGGCGGTGACCCTTCGGATTGGATATAATTTTAAATATTTGGAAAATGCGTCAACGACAACAAACACGTAGGTCGCCCCTCCTCTTCCTGAGGGTAGTGGTCCGTAGAAGTCAACACAGACTAAATCCCCAACACCTTTGGATAATATAGGCGTTAGCGGTCCTTGGATGATGTTGTTCGGGTGTTTCGTCTTTTGGCATAGGTCACAGGTCTTACTTACACGGCGGATGTGGGCATACATGTCCTGCCAATAAAACGACCGTTTCATGGAGTTGTAGACTTTGGTAGCACCAAAATGCCCATAAAAATGATGATGGTACCAGACTAAATCTTCAACCTTTTCTTTTGGGATAACCAGTCTTAGCATATTGTTGATCCTTGAACGGTGCATTAAGGTGTCTCTGTGAATCTCGTAAGTCTCGAGGACATTTTTGTTTCTCAAATTCGGTAAAGCCTGGTTGGTGGTTTTAGCCCTGATGATTTCTAGAAGGGCTGGATCGTTTTTCTGGTGGGTGTTGATGTCTTGTAGGAAGTTTAACATTGCTGGAGTTTCTTCAACTTCAAAGGCAGCTATAATTGGTTCGTTTCTCTTGGGTTCTGAATTTTCGGTGCAGGTAAGGCAATAGGAGAGCCAATTTTTGTTTGGGTGGAGCTACCAGTTCGGCTCAGTTCTGGGCCCCAGACCCGTTTCCCTGCTGTTGGTTTGTCGTTTCCCCTTTTGGTTGTTGATTTCGTTGCCAATGTGGTCGATTGTTTTCATAACGCCGATAGTTGGGATAATTGTGGGCGTTGTTTTGGAAGCGCCTTTGGTTACCGTTTTGATGTTGCTGTGTCTGATTGTTGGTGCGGGATTGATTGTTTCGATTATTCTCTCGAGGATTCATGTTCGTGTCCCTTCGGTACAGCTGTTGGCCTTGGGCGGTATTTCTATGGAGATTCTCTGTAGGCTTTCCATTTCGATGGTATGGTTTCGGGTGCACCTTTCTCTGATCTTCCCGTCGGTCGTTTCTCTTGTTTTGCGGTGGGACTTCGTGCAGCAAAAGGAATTCTGCTGTGCCTACTATGGTTCGATCATTTCTTAGTGCCCATAGTGTCTGTACAGACTCAGGAAAATGTCTCATTAGTTCAGATACCAGGATAGTCTCTGGTAGTGAGTCTGTCAGTAACTTCGCTCTATCTACATAATAAGAGAAATGTGCGAGCATGGTTCCCCCTTTTGATGGATCGTAACGTTCGGTAGACATTTGATGACGGATGTCCATTTGTTTGGCATCTGACCAAAAGGTGCGTAGGAAATCCTCTTTGAATTTAGTCATCGACGTCCAATTTGTTTTATAGATGTTGGCCCAATGTTTAGCGGTGCCCTCTAAACAATCAATGGCTAGGTTCACCATTCGTTTGTCATCACATAACAAAGCTTTTCCATATTTTTCAAGCTTTTCAAGAAAGTGGACAGGATTTCGTTTACCCGTTCCGGTAAAGATTGGCTTTTCTGGCAAAGCATTTCCAAGGATTCCCCCTAATCCTCCTAATAGATGTTGTAGTGCAGCTCTATCACCTTCAGGTGTAACAGGTACATTGGCTACTTCAGGTTGTGTCACGGAGGCTGAACTTGAACCATCGGGTTCTTGAATCAATGGTTGCGCTTCAGGCATTAGTGATGAAGTTCTAGGTTGGTCAGTAAGTTGTTTTACTGTCTCCAACATTCCTGATAATAAGGCAACTTGATTTTTTTGGTTTTCCTCCTGCCTCTTCAAGAAAACCTCTAACCATGATGGTGCTGTCGCGGAAGGTTCGGTTGCTACCGTGGTTGGGGGTGAATTTCCCTCTGATGTTTCCACATCTTCATAATTTGCAACGGCCCCAATGTAGTCGTGCTCAGACATGATTTCCACGCCCCTGGTATTGTAATTCCTATTACAATTTTTCCCTTGAGCTGAGGTTGTCGGCTGGTGGTACTTTTCCCCTGGACTGTTTTGACTTTGTTCGGCTATTTACTGCCAACCAAAAACAAGCACAACAGAAAAAAGCACATCCCTAGATAATCATAATAAACCATGATATACTCGTGTTCGCTGGTTAACATAACAATCAACAAAATAAGCACATAAAAAAATTACAATAAATCAAAAAAATATTCAGGGCGAATATTTTGCCAGAACTCAAAGAATATGGCTAAAGGGTTAAAATATTGATCTCAAAAGTTATGGGCGTTTATTTTATGTTTGTTAAAGATGGATTTGTGGTGACAAATAAACAATGCCTGTTGTGGTACTTATAAACTCCGAATCCTGGTCACGCGGCAACAAATTTTATCTGTAGTGATCGGAGCCCAAGGGAGATACATAGGAGTAGTAATAAAGTAATAAAATGTCGACTCTTCCTAATTATTTATTTCTATTTAATCTAATAGATAATATTTATGGTTGGTGATCATCAAAGTTGGGTTATTATTATCTAAGATGAATCATTAGAGGAAACTTGCACTTACCTCTAACTTTGGCATCTAGTTAAGCTTATAATTGTTGATTAGCATTTGCTTACTTATTTTTTTTTATGACCTACGTTGTGTTTAGGAAAAACAAGATATACCTACGTTGTGTCTAGTTCTTAAATGCACCAAAGAGTTATTTGTTTTGTTTCAAGTTTGCTTATGGTGGAGTTTGTCTTTAACTCGTAAGTAATGGTTGAATTCAGGTAACTGAGATTCAGGTAACTCAAATTCGTATTCGAAGTGTACCACACACAGGTCTGGAGTTAATTGGAATGAAACACTGAATTTTCACAACAGAAATGTACAAGATTTATTTAACAATCACCACGAGGACAGTGTTACAAAAATATTTACAGTTTATTTACAATGTCGCCCCTATTTTTAGGAGTCTTGAAAACAAACAATTTCATTTTCTGACTTTACTTTGAGTTATTGAAAAGTTTGGCTGCAGAAAAAAACTGAAAAGAAAACCTAATGAAACACTGAAGGGTTCTGGTCAAAATTATTGCGCCCTGATCAAGTTACTAAATAATGATCAATTTATTTCGGCTAAGTCCGATCTTTCGAATTAACACATTCCTATCTTTATCTGTTCACCTTGTGATTATGGTTATCTCCTTTATGAGATTTACTTGATTTTATTCTTTATCTTATTTTTTTCATCATTAATTTTTATAAGAGCTGGTCCGATACTGGTTAAATCTTAAGTGATAATTTCTTTAGAATTTTTCGTGAACTATGCACGTATTGGTTAAGCCATGATTGTATTTGGTACTTCAATAGGAAGATTAATAAACCAAGAACTGACGTTTAAAAAAAATGGTTATTGTTTAACTGTTGATGTTTTCTTTGCTTGGTGGTAAACTCGGGCAGATCTGATATAAATTTCATGTTTTTGATTTAATACTTAATTGACTTAAACTTGTTGGAAATTTATCAGATATGTTGAGTTTGGTAGAAGGATAGGTAAACTAGGAAAAGTTCGTGTCGTGTTACAATTTTACTCTTAAGCCAGGATTACTGAACCAAAAGCCGAAACAAGAGAATTTACATTCGAATCAAAATAAATGTTAAGGTTAATAATGTTTACATGCCAGTTAAGTTAGTCTAACTCAAATGTAAATAAATTTTGAGGTTTCCTATATGGAAACTAGATTTGAACGGATGAGTGCCGGGCTCCAAGTAAAATCACAGCACTATCGTACTTTTGAGGAAATTTGGTAAAATATTTTATAAGCTAAATGATGCGCGATGTGACAATTCGCAAACCCGGATAGCTAAGGTGGGTTTTCACACACTTACACTATCTGTTTCTTCAGATCAATGTGATTTGTAATAATTGTACATAATATAAATCCCCCGTTGGTTCCAAGTAGTAAATTTTTGTTTTGTTTTTTGTTTTGTTTGTTTTGGTTTTACTTAGTTGGAACTTACAGGTGTGCGTGTGTGTAAAGTGTATGATCAGAGAGGGTTGCTCAAAAATCACCTGAGAGCGACTTTCCCGCATTAGGAAAGTCGGTCTAGTTACGATCTAATCAAGAAAGGAATAACCCCAAAGGGTTAAAAGGCTAAACGGTGTAGTTGGAGATTGTAGGTAGCAGAATTTCAGAGATGCTTAGTTCTCAAAATTATTCTAGTCACTCTCGTTGAGATTTGGTACTAAAGGGTTGTACTGATGGTAAATCAAAACAATAAATTATAGAATTCCAATTACGTCTTTTTACAAAATAATCTTTAATACTGAAGGACTGGACATTGACTCGCGAATCAAATTTAAAAAAAAAACAGTAATTTGAAACGGCATACTCTTTCGGACCAGTCTTAACCTTCAAGATCTTTGGTTATCACAAGGTAAATAGATTTATGATTTAGAATTGACTCACGTTTAGTTGGTAATCAGATTGGTCTCCGCGGTGATGGTTAATCCAAATTTTGGTTTACGCTGCTGGTGTAGCGTCGGCGTTCAAAATTAATCCTTTGGATTTTTCACTAATTCACTGTAATGGCCTAACTAATATTTAAGTTTGAAACTTAACGGAATTTCACTAATTTTAATTTTACACTAAACGATCACGTTACCAATAAACTACCCGATAAGCTTAAGTAATTTTATTACTTAAAGTTTTCCTAACTCGAAACTAAAACCCCTAAAACACGCGAAATTTAGCTCGCACAATTTACAACTTTTCATTAAATAACTTTCCTAAAATAAAATCGACTGAAAATTCAATTAAATTAATTTGTAAAATTAATTATGATTTGTGTAACGAATAGATGAAAAAAATCTCGAAAGATATTTGCACCGATTCAGTAGTCAAAAGCGACTATCTACTTCCTGCGGCGAGGGTGCCTTTTATAACCTTTTTTTTTTTTTTGGGTGGTTGACACTTTAGTCTGTTGTTAACAAAACTGAACCTTTTTTGTATAGGCGTTAATGACCAAAGTCCCTTTTCCTATCATTACCCCAAATTTGCAATTGCTTCTGAAAGCATTGGCTTTAAAGAAATCTATTTGAATTTTTAAACGAATTTGGAATATGGATTGGCGTGTTTCATTAAAAATATGATTAGTCAAAATTATATGATTGTTATTTAAGAAAAACGGAATTTGTATCTAGATTGTCTTTTGTTTCAATAACAATTTGTTTTTCGGTTTTAAGTATCTAAATAAATTGTGTTCCGCGAAACCTCTTGAGAGGTTGTTAAATTTGACTCTGTGACCCTTATCTGAACAATGACTTTCCGAAATTTCCCCTTTTTTCCGCAACTAGCTTAAGTTAAGTCAGTTTCTTTTTCATTTCTCCCGGTCTTGTCTAGAGGGGGTTGACGGTCTATTTAGTGGCTGAAACGCGGCGTCTTTCTTTAATAACAATCGTAATCAATCATGTAACAAATACAAACATGTAAAAAATGGTAATTCAATATTACGAAATGATATCTTACAACATTACTCATGTGCTTTGAAACGAGACATTTAACAATGACACTCCAAAATTAAATTATTGACTTCTGGTATTACAATTTTTAATTCCCTTTTGAAGATTCATAACATAGAATGAACTCTATCTAAAATTAGTCTCTATTTTCGTCTTTTTCAATTATTTACTTATAGTCAAGTTTGGTTTGTTAACTTCGCAATGGATATGTATGTTCGGCCATTCCTTTGCTATTAGAAAGGCCCATATGTAAAACACACGTGTACCGTGTCGAATCAGGCATTTCCAAACTGCATGAGAACTCCCGTCCCGACAAAGATTTTCGACGAGGCCTGCACCAAATTCTCGGACCCGCTGTCATCATAAGTCTTCGCGTTTAGCCCGACTTCTGGAAAACCTCCTCATAACACGTTGGTCCCCGGAAATCGGCTGTCGATGTAGGAAAGAAATAGTAATATTTAAGACTGCTTGCGCGTTTTAGTTACGCCCCTCGATTTCTGAAAGATAATATAATTTTTAGAAAAAATGCAAATTTCCGACTTACTACAGTAATATTGGATCATTTTTTGTTTCAGCTGGGTATCATCTATAGAGATATTAAATTAGAAAATATTTTAGTCGACGAATCCGGTCACATCGTCCTAACGGATTTTGGCCTTAGCAAGGAATTACCTAGGGACCAAGGAGACAATGACCAGAGGGCTTATTCGTTTTGCGGAACTATAGAATATATGGCTCCTGAAGTAGTCCGAGGTGGCACCATGGGACACGATATTGTAAGTAATATTTTTTTGCTGCAAAAGTTAACTGTTTTACATATCATGACAAGGTTGTTTTAACATCCACGGGAAATTACCTTAATTAATAGTTTTCCAATCAAAACCAATGACTTTTTCTGTTGTGACTTGAAAGTGTGTAATTTATCTAAACGGGTTATATTAAGAGATGTGTATATGCTTTATTAATAGGATTAACCTAATTTTTTTCCGAATTAGGTTTTCAATATTTTTTCGAAATCTTCGTGTGTTATAAAATTATCATAGGTTTTATTTAAATCTGCCCCACTACTCTCTCACTGTTATTATAGAACACATGTTATTATAAACCAGTGGTGAAACTTTGCCTCCACAGGACTTATAGTCCATGTGTTCAAATTACCCCCTATCTACCTACGCCACTGCACACGGGAGTAAACTGTTTATTACATTTCGGTAGACATGTCTGCTGTCCCTAACCGTAAACCTGATTTTGTTGCGATATTTCGCAATCGAGCCCCAATCGTGCCCTCCCTACTCGACGCCTATGGAACGAAATAAAATTCCACGCAGGCCAAAATGGTTAATAGGTGCCCTCCTCAAATACAACTCTTCTGTCACTGTTTTGAATTTTTTGGCGTTGAAGCTCAGAACTAATTTTTCCGCTATTTCTTCCCCCTTCCCTTTGTCGGAGAGAGGAGATTTGGAGTTATCAGAAACTTTGGAACTTGGCATTTGATTATCCATCCATCCAAAATGGTTGTCGAGATAATAAGCAAAACAAATATCAAAATACGTAAAAATCGCACTTTGGTCCTATCGTTCTCACAACCTATTCGGACATTACCTTTTAACAACACTTAGCCCGGGCACTCACGGGAAAGATCATTATTTTAAACTTACTTTGTGTGAATCTTTAATAAGCAGACACTATTTAAACTTTAAAACAAAACAAGTGTCAAATTGACATAGGGTATACTATAGTAAACGAGTACGGCGCCATCTAGTGGAGAATAGATCATTATTAATGCCTTCCGATAAACACGCCAAACTCGGCGATATTTTGTTATATCAACTGGCTTTAAAAACAACCTCTATATAGTCCCATCTAGACACCAAGATTTGTAAAAAAAAGTTTCCCCAACTTTTAAACTGATTGGTTGTTGAATTCCACACATAGATCGTTTTCTGAAAAAATAGGCACTGGTCAAAAATTTTGCGTTCGGCCCTCTTTAAAGTCGATGTGTTTAAGAGTTCAGTATCTTTAGATTTGGATATAGAATTGGAACTAAGTGCTCGAAACCTGATCACCTTGCCGAATCTTGTTCTATCAGTGCAGTAGAAGCATTATTGCAGCATGGTGATGAAAACAGCATGTCAATAAGTTTTGTCTAGTTCATTTTCGAGATGTCGAGGTGTCGTCCTTGATCTGATATCTATCACCTAGCGAGCCGTTCTTACGCATCTTTTTTTTAAAGATCGTTGGGAACCCATACTAAATCCTTTCAGAATGTTATCGGAAATGCCCAAATATGAACCAAGCGATTATTTTGTTTTTGCGGTTGTTGCAATATATGGAAGACACGGAATAAACTAAAGAGGGGAGGGTCTCAACTTCGCCGCCGCCGATTTGGCTCATTCTGTGCAAGCACTTACGGTAGGATAACCATGCAAAAAATTTGGATGAATGGGCCTCTGGTGTCGAACAAACCTTTGCCACTTTTTGAATTATGAGATGTTATGCTTCCATAACCTCAGCTCCATACGGCCAAAATAGGTACTACATATTGCTGTTAATGCAGAACATTTCCATACATCAGCATTGGTTTCTTCATAAAATTAATAAAATGAAATTGTTGACTATGGAAATTTCCGGTAAGGTTTGTGCGACACCAGAGTACCATTCATCCGAGTCTTTTGCATGGTTGTGCTGTCGTTACCCTATCCTAACTACATGCACGGAATGAGCCAAATCGGCCGCGGCGAGGTTAAGTCTCTCCCCTCTTAAGTGGGTGTATTTCGAAACTTTATATTTTCATTAGCATTATGTACTTCTGAATTGCATCTGCGGCTGATTGAATTATTGTGGATTTAAAAATAGGTTAGTTTAGATTAGGTTGTATTGGATTGATTTAGGTGAGCTTGAGTTAGATTAGAGTAGATTACATTAGGTTGGATTAGGTTAGGTTGAGTTATGTTTTGTTAGTTTAGGTTAGGTTAGGTTGGATTGATTTAGGTTAGCTTGGATTGAACTGATGTAAGTTAGCTTGGGTGAGGTTAGATTAGAGAAGATTAGGTTAGAATAAGTTAGGTTGGTTGAGGTTAGAGACTATACGAGGTTGTGTAAATCATGTAATGATCGATCTGGTTTGGTTTCTTAGAAGTTCTATTTTCCATTACGAAAGCTGAACCTTTTAATCTTTACTTGCATTCAACCTTTTTTTTATGAGTTACGATTGTAAGTAGAACCAGTGGCGTATTTAGAATTTTTCGTGGGAGGGGGGAAATTTGGAATCAAAATACTTAGATTTCTACATAACATAGATTTCAACATACTATTAAAACATTTTCTATTTATTTTGAGAGGCGCTATCTAACTAAAAGTTGACATCAAATTATGAAACGCTACAGGATGTTAAATAACTATTGGCCTACCTATCTCTGGGACAATTAGACACATCGTTGAGTGATATGGCTTGTGATCAAATGGAAATTATGCCAAACAAAAAAACTGCCCCCTCCCCCCGCTCAAAAGATGACTTATAAGACCAATTTTTACAATCTACTGTGCCTAGATCCTGATCCTTGGCAAAGCCCCCCTATAAGCCGAATCTGTTAGATCACAAGAGTTTGGTAGCTTGAATTTCTTCAAATCAATTCTTCGCATGTGCAGGCCGAGTCGATCCATAAAAATAACCAAGACGGAAAACTAGGATTCTTTGAAACAAATTCTTGAATCCCCCACCCCTTTCCAACGCATCTAACTCCACATATGATCTACATAATCCTTTTGTCTCTGAAATTACCTCCTCGGGTTCCTCCAAGAATCCCTAATCAGGTGGATAAAAAGTTAATTATTGTTTTATGTGTCAATGAATGTCTGGTATTAACATAACGGGGCTCCTACACAGCTGCACTGAAAAGTAATTGCTAATTTAATAACACATTATACATATTTTGTATTACACAGTTAGTTACCTTCGATTTCCCTTGTTCCCAATTAATTCCACCGCGGCAGAAATCGGCTTTTCCTGTTGAAAAGTTGTTTTCCTACTTGAACTTGTAAATGAACTAATTATGTAATTATCAAATGTTCAAAACAGTTAATTAAAACTGCTAAATCGTTTGAATATGTTAATTATTAGAGAATAAGAGGAAGTCCCACTTACTATATCTTTCCAGCATTTATTCTTTCTTCGAGTTCCTAAAACTACCCTTACACGTTTGTGACGTATTTATACAAAGAAGGAAATATATGCTCATGTCGCGTTTTAAATTAAATGATAAGCAATTGCGAAAAGAATATATCCTATATACAGTGTGTTTTTTGTAAACGATAATATAGGAAATCCAATGGAATTTTATCATTTTCCTGGTAAGTTTGTACCCTTGCAAATGTAAGTAGAAATTTTGGTATCAATCGAAAGAAGAATTCATTTTACGTCAAACAAATATTAAACTTTATGAAGAAAACCAAAATCGATTTAGAAAAAGACTTAAAAAGCTTATGGATTTATTGCTTTTTGTTATAAGCTATTAAAAAAAAGCTGGAAGCTGAACGCCGATTGGTGTAGCGGTTAACGCTTCAGATTCCTAATCAAGAATCGCGAGTTCAAACCCCATCGTCGTATACTTTTTTTTTAATGGTATTGCTTACTAATTATTATTTTTAGTACTTTATTGCAACGATTATTAGTTTTATGCCCTTTTTTCATTTGCCTTTTTGATGGGTAGTTAAAATTGTACAAAAAATAACGGTAAACCCCCGTAGCAAAAATATCTAACAATAAAAAACATTAATAATCGTTGTAATAAAGTTCTAAAAATAATAATGAGTAAGCAATACAATTAAAAAAAAAAAAGTATACGATGATGGGGTTTGAACTCGCGATTCTTGATTAGGAATCTGAAGCGTTAAACGCTACACCAATCGACGTTCAGCTTCCAGCTTTTTTTAATAACTTATTACCAAAAGCAGTAAATCAATAAGCTTTTTAAGTCTTTTTCTAAATCGATTTTGGTTTTCTTCATAAAGTTTAATATTTTTTTGACGTAAAATAAATTATTCTTTCGATTGATACCAAAATTTCTATTTACATTTGCAAGAATACTAACTTACGAGGAAAATGATAAAATTCCATTGGATTTCCTATATTATCGTTTACAAAAAACACACTGTATATATATATCATATCACAGTAGTCGGGATGTGAGTCGTCTGGACTCTGGACAGTCTGGACGGTATAAAATTTTTCCGCGTCCATTAGGCGATAGACATAATATGTACGTAAAAATTGTAAAGGAAGTAAAAGGAAACGTTTGTCCGTTTTGTTTCATTCAATTGTTTCGAGTCTGCATTTGTGTCGGTATGATGGTACCAGTCTCGAGCTTTGCCTTTTTAGAACACATTTTCATCCTTGATGTGCTCGCTCTTTTGCGTTTATTATATCCTTGGACGTTGCTATTGATTTATTTATTACGTGTGCATGGGGTTTCTTGAAATTCTGCACGCGTTATCAGTTCTAGAATAAAAGAAAAAAACAGCAAGCCAGCAATCGAGCAAGCTGTGCTCTGATAAACAAGTGACAAGGATAAGTATTATTATGATAATAAGGAAAATGGCTGTATTTGCCTTAAAACATTGCAATCGTCTATGTGTAAATTTTCTTGAAAATAAGCATTCCTTGCAATCAATATTATTGTTTTGTTTTGTTTGTTGGTGGAACACTGTCAACTCGATACTGATTGCTATATATCCCACTTTTTAAATTTACCCAACATCATATTGACATGAGACCTACGATTTTATTTCCTATCTGAGAGGCAGGCACATTTCACCCTGGATCGTTCGACCTTCAAAATGCGTGATAAAGGTGCAAACCGCTAATACACCGAAAAATACTTCCTTTCCGCATTTGTATATTTATTTTTAAGTGGTAAGTATTGTTATCTTTTGTTTTATTTGATAACATAGCCGTTCACTGTCAATGAGGACACGGCACGTTTTAAGTGGCCAAATGACTCATCATGATTTTTCCTTATAAATTGGTTACTACTATTAAAAGAATACGTGTGCTTGAAAATGCACCAAAAACAAATGACTAACGCTTTTAATAAGTCCATTAGATGACTTGTATTTTGAAAAAAAAATCGTTACTAAAACTCACTAAGTAGATCAAAGCAATCGCAAGCCCTACATACCAATTTCAAGTATTTACTTAAAAACAAAAGAATTCCTCCTTATTTTCTTATTGTATGCTTCCAATACACAGTAGGCCTTGATCCATTTCGTGAGAGCACATGCTGTAGTTTTCTCGCGGTTTTATTTCGTTAAATTAACCCCTCTCCGTGGTGCATGCGATGTAATACGCACACACACAATATATTATATAATAATGGGGGCATGTAATTATTTTATCATTTGAAAAACTAACCCCCTTTCGAGTCGCCGACGTTAGTTTGGAAGAAGCTGACCCAAATTAAAACACACACACATAGCAAGCCTTTTACTTTATTTAACAAGTCGTTAAAACTTTTAGGGCACGTGTCACAATGAATTTCGTGTTTGGTTTTTGTTCGGTCCTTTCTTTTAATTATTATAGTTGGTTGGTTGATTGATTGATCGATGTAAATAATGACGATCTTCTTTAATTCTAATGTTCTCCATTCCAAAGAGACTCTTTGTGTTTTTTAGACATTGCTAAAGTTGGGATTAGCTGTACTGAACTGTTACCAGAAAGCTTAATGTTTTCGGGAAGATTTTTTTTGTCTACCGATTTTGTTTGATCTACTGTCATTGTTTCATATGGTATTGACATATCATTTTTGACTGAATACAGTTGATGAATAAGTATCTGGAATATATTTATTTTGACTAATCTTGCACTTGGCTTGGAATTATTTTGGATTATAATATACAGGGTATTCTGCAAACGAATGGCAGACAAAAGATCAATTGTTTAACGGGCATCCTGTATTATTTCGTATTATATGATTCCTTCTGAGATCCATTCTCATATCAAAAACTTGACCATTCTACTATAATTGATTATTTTCTGGGAATTTACCTAATTTCATAGTAGGCCGTGGTTATGTTAACAAGAGAATTGAACTTCAAAGTTTTCTTTTGTAATTGAGAAAGATCATGGCTTTTAATACATAATATTAAATATCGTATAAAAAAAAGTTTAACAGATTTCACAAATTGTCAAGAAGACAATCAAATTGCGCCGAAACAATGTGGGTTAGAGAACTGTCACTTGAAAGTATACAGGGTGTGGCATGGGAACTTTCTTTTTTGAAAATGAAATAAAAAACTATATTCTTATTTTTCGCCTGTCGCAGAATATAGGAGATTTGATTTTACACCGTTTTAAAGAGAATATCTTGTATCGACTGATTCAGTCGAATTCGGAAGTGTCGATCCACTCTTTCAAACATGCTCACCTGTATATTGGCAATTTCGGCTTGGATGTTGTTGTGTAGGTCTTCCAGGGTCTATGGACGATCGTTATAAACCAGGGATTTTAATAACCTCACAGAAAATAATCACAGGGAGCTAAATCTGGCAAGCGCGCAGGCCAGTTTACGTCACCTTTTGGGGAGATCAGCCGACCTGGGAAGGCTTCCCTCAAAAAATTCATTGAAATCGGGTGGGCGGTGTGGGCTGTGGCTGTGAACATTATCGAGTTCCATTTCTTTGAGAGTAGGCAAAAAAACCCTGGATTAATATCAAATAACGGTCTTAATTCACGGTTACAGCACGACCGTTTTCGTGAAAAAAGTAAGGGCCAATGATCCCCACCCACAATAAAATTGATTTCCGATCAGGAACACGGCGACGCGATGACCGAGTGGCCGTTAGAAAAATCCTCTTCTACGGTAAAAGCGCGCTGCTCCCTCGACCAAAGAATGTTTGCGATTGAAATGGGTGGGGGACACAAGCCTCCCATCCAGCTCCTTCTATTGAGCCCTTCCCCACTCCTCTGTGACTCTCACTAACTTCGCCAGGCTCTTTTCAAATAAGCTCCACCCTGTATTTAAAGATTTTTAAATCATTAAGACGACCATAAACTTGTCCTGTAGAATGAACCATTTTCACGCTCGCTCCGTATATTTTGGTCTCCAGATCCGCCGTCTATGGACGAATAAATTTAAAACGGAAAAATTCTTAGTAGAGGTTAGGTTAGTAGTTGATTTTGCGAAAATCGATCCTTTACGATATTTCTGCCTTGTGATAGTTTTGGTTTCCAGTTATACCAACACTAAAGAAAAAACATTAAAACACACAAATCAAACGTTAGGCTAATTTCATGATAAATTTTCATTTTGTGACATTTCGTCCTTTACAATATTTTCGTCTTTATAGTATTGCGAAGTTTTTTCAGTGATATTTTCTTTTGGCGATGTTTTGCTCCCAACCCCGTTTATTCATCCGGTTAAAACATCTCAGAAAAACTTTGCAAGGGGCGAAACGTCGCGACTAGATTTAAAACGCTAAAATTAATGTTCGCCCTCTGAGACATTGGCCGCCTAATGTAACCACCCCGTTCCTGGACAGCATACGGTTAAGTGAGGTTAAAGGTTGGGTTAGGCTATATTAGGTTAGGTTACGTAAATTCTCAGTTTGCTACATTTCGTCCTTGCGATATTCTTTCTTCGGCATTCTATTCTGTCTTGTGATACTTTGAGATTCCTATCTAGGCTTTAAATGCAAATGGATGAAGACGATAATCGACTATTTGTGTACGTACTGGAGGCAAAACAAAATAAGAGCCTTACAAAACAAAAAACTTGCCGAGCTCGACTCAAATGAACACATGTTCTCGTTATCGAGTAATTTTGATTTTAAAAATTACTGAAAGTTGGCTCAAACGCACTTTTGGTTCCACGGATTTTTGATATAACGGGACTTTTGGTGCAATGGCACTTTTGGTCCAATGAGACTTTTGGTTGACAATCATGTTTTTTTATTGTATAGCAAGTCAAATTTTTTTTAAATTCTTTACTGGCGAGTAACAGTTTTACCAAACTTCTCACTCGTCAAGCATGACAGGGGCCGTGTTTTAAGTTACCAATATGGGCCTTCGTCTAAGTTCATCAAACTAATAAAGAGTGTTTTAGTTGGACTAAAATCACAGTTTGTAAAAGTCCCACTGAACCAAATGCCTATTACATTAAAAGTTCATTTTGACGAAAAGTGCGATCGCACAAAAATCCCATTGAAGCAAAAGCCCATTAGGCAAAAGTCCCGTCATTGAATGAAAGTCCCCCTAACTATTTTCGAGTCAATTGGAAACTTACACAAGACGAAGTCCAAGAACTATCCATCGGCAATATTCACAACTCCAAACGCAAATGAACAATTTGATTTTTCGACAAACATCAAAAATTCTGCTTCGTATGTGGAATTTATTATTTGTTTTAATTTACTAATTTTTCAATTAATTTGACCTACCGGTAACTTCACTAAACCCAGTGACTGAGCGTATTCCATGGCCTACTATTTATGGGTGCATTTCCTGCTCGATGGACCAAACAAATAGCGCGTTTTCTCCGTTAGCATCTAAAAAATGGCCTTGAAGGAAAATGTTTGCGAAAAATTCTCAAAAAAAAAACGTTTTCTTGATTTTTGTTGCTATAGTAAAAATGTGTGAATTGCTTTTAAAGACGGTTCTCAACTGACAGTTAAAGTGTGTGTGTGTGTGTATGTATGTATGAAAGGTTTTTTAATTGTTTAATGCAATTAGGAAGTTAGCAACGAACGTCCTTGTAAAGGTCAAATCGTGCGTGAACGTTTTAGAGTAGAAAAGAAACTCTTTAACAATACAATTAACTATATAACGACATGTTCTTCGAAAGAAAAAGGAACAATAAATGATAATTTAATCAGTAGTCTAGAAAACAAATGAAGTACTATTACTATACTAGTAGGTACTCGTGGAAAAATTTCCTCTATAATTCTGTGTGTGTGTGTTGTACAATACATACAAAAGTAAAGTTTATGTTTAGTTTTAAAAAAGTAACGAGGAAACGGTTCGTTTTGCTTTAGCAAGACAATATAAAGTGTTGCAAGAGATGATTACGTAACGCCGTGCATACAGTAGTAAAGGTAGCAAACCAACCAATGGCGGACCGATATTTGCTTATCGAAGGTCGTCAATTAGTTATGGGACGTAAAAATAATATTAACTATAAGCTGGGAATTGTACGGGGGCAGCAAGTTCGTCGAAATTAACTTTTATTGGGTGGTTTTTAAGAATATACAACTCTGTTTCGAAGCTACTCCATATGGAAGTTAATCAGATGCGCCCGGTTTTTTTTAATCGTCCCACGCCCATTCGCAACATAATACTACTACATGTAATTACTGTTATTTTCGGTTCTCTCTTTCCAAGCCAACAAAACGAGGATGAATCCGTTTGTTGTTACTGCATACTTTGGCTTGATGTAACACTTTCCAGCTTCGTAACTCTCGTTTCTTGAAGTTTTCGCCGTTTTTCTCACACCGTCCATGATTTTATAATTTATGCAACCATCCGTGCGGCCACGAACGGTTTGTTCAGTTAATTAGGTTTCTAGGCTAGTATTTCAATTTTTTTTCTTTATGATAAGAATGATTGCAGACTAGTGATATGGGAAAACAATTTCCTCTTATATTTAAAAAAAAAGTTATGGCTGCTTATTTTATTATTAAATTGGAAAAACGATAAATCTTTTGATCGATAACAATTTAGTTGCTGCTGCTGCTGTTGTAATAACATTTGTTTATGGTCATAGTAGTAAGTTGGCTATATATACAAATTTTCGATTGTTTCTCAACATTCGATTGTTTTATTCATATCAGTGTGCCCGGCTGGTGAGGTTATTAATTTGTTTATTTCTGTAATATGTACACATACACACACACACACTTGTACTGGCGCACATATAAACAATGTAATAATAATAATTTTCATGCGTTAATTATTGCGATAATGCAATAAATAATTATTTAAACATTATTTTCTATTTTTATTATTATCGTGCATTTTATAAATGAAAGGATTGTGAGAATGATTGTCCGTTACTTATTTCTTTTGAGTAATAATAGTTTGGTCGACTGATTTTAATTATCAATTTTAGTATTCTTATGATTCCATCCGTTTTGCTATTGTAAATGATGGTACTATCGGATCGGGTCATAAGCCATCTCTAGACTGACATCAGTTGGATTCGCCATCTATTGGCTCTGAAATCAAACTCATGGGGGTATATAACTTCAGAAGTTGGTGCTCATTATGAAATAAAATAAAAATACAAACTCGGTTACGCAGTCACATCACAGTTATGTTGGGCACCTTTGCATGCTTTCACATTGAGATTTCTATGTATAATCCATTTTATATTGTCTGAACAATGGAGGTAAATAGAGTATTCCACCTCTTAGGTCTTTGAGTATCCAATGGTACTACTGTGAAGGTCAGGTTTATTATTTGAAGGGTCGGCCATAACAATGCTGTATGTATCAACTTTGCTGAAATGAGGTATTACCGTAAAAACAACGTTAGTATATCCCAATTGGAAGGTGTTAGCGTCATAGAGATATAAAATATTCTTAGACAGATTCCTGGAATTTTAGCTTTTAAAGTTTGAATATGTAGTATGCCGTTTAAAAATGCTGTATTTCGTTGTTAATTCGTGTTTCTGTTTAATCCTTTTGTTAAATACAACGTTGTTATGGCCGACCCTTTATTTATATAAATACAAATATATACAAGGCTTTTACCATAACATAAGCCATTCTGGACAGACATGAGTTAGAAAGATTTATTGAATTCTGAGACCAAACTCATCACTTTAGATGTTGGAGCCCATAATGAAATGAAATAAAAATAAAAAAAGTAACTGCAGACTCGGTTACACAGTCGCGTTACAGTTATGTTGGCAGCCCTTGTACCTGAGGAAAACAGACTACTCCACCTCTCAGGCCTTTATAGTATATCCTTTTCTATTTTGGTTCTTTAATGACAACTTTCGATTAATATTTCGATTCTGAAATCCTGAAGATGATGAAACTTTGACAAATCCTAATGATTTGGAACTCTCCGATTTTTAAACCAATTATCCTTTCTCTAGTATACTTTTAGTCCAATGATGTATGGATCATGTGGATTTTATGTCCAATGGTACTTTTAATTCAAGACTTTTTGTCAAATGGGATTTCTGGTCTAGCTTTAACCAATAAGAATTACAAACTAAACAAAATGGACAGCATCGGATATGGTGCCTAAACTTCAACTAACGTTCAGAAAATTAAAAGGGGTTGTTATTTAAGTTCATCCAGTTGTGTTTTAATCGAACTAGAAATCCTATTTCACAAAAAGTCTCAGTGGACCAAAAGTCTCATTGGACCAAAAGTCAGTAGTCGAAAAATGTCTCAAACCCGATAAGTGTATTAGATCAATGAAAACAAATTATTCAAACTAGTTATTTTTAAAAATTTTGATTCCTAAAAGTTTCAAAAAACTAAAACCCTAAAATACTGAAACTTCGGCGCCTCAAGTTGCAGAAACTTTAAAATTTTGAATTTGTGAACACAAGAAGCCTTCAAATTTAGAAACTCGGCGGTGTTACTAGTTTTAAATTTTTTCAATTTGGCAGGTCCAAAAAGGCCTAAAGGCCATCAAAGCTCAAAAAAAAGAAGATAGTCACAATCTTCAGATTTCAGATGGGGGTGGACCAGAGACCACTCGGCACTCGCCCATAAAACTGGCTGGACTCTACCCAATCCCAGGTAATCTGGGTAACGGGCGATAAAGCCAGAATCAAATGTGTGGTAGAGACGCACATAAGTGCCCTCGACGGGGACGCATGAAAGTTGAAGAGGAAATTAGTGTGGGTGGATTGGATTCTCGCCTGAGGGTGAAGTCACTCATGGTGCACCGCTGGTCACCCGCTGCTTGACCAAGCCTGATGGAGGGGAATTCAAGTGAGGTTTTTCTGGCCACCAGCCAGAAGGATTCAGAGACGAGCGTATGAGGATCACGCTATGGCTGTCAGTTCCAGTCTGTGATCCGAAGAAATCGTCTCGAGCCGTTGGAACTTAAGGGGTATTGATGCGAACACATAGCCTCTCAATGCCCAAGACAACTTCACTTCCAAAAGGTACACACCGGGGTTCTGCTTAGGTAGAACTAAACGAAGCGCTGACGAGGGCACACCAGGCCTATAACTGGTAGATCAGGGTGGCATAACCGTCCAAGCCTTCCACATTGAGATTGGTTTCGGTCGGGCAGTGTTGGAACATTGTGGGGAAAGTCCGCAGCTGGACGAGAAGCCGTCTCCTATGCCGGGAGAAGGGGTCTCGACGAGTGAGTACGTTTATAACTCCGGTACTAGCCTGGAGAGTTAGTAGAGGTCTGGATAGGTATACCTCGCTCCCATCAGTGTGTACTGATAGCTTCTGCAATAGCATTAGCGCGCTAATTGAGCATATCTCAATTCGTGTCTCCGAAAGGGAGACCGTGGTGGTTAGCTTCTAGGTGCGTCACGTTAAAATAAGCTGCCCGCTGCTGGCTGAGTCCAGGGCACAGTGCAGTCAAAATCTTCAGATTTAGAAATTTTTATTCGGATTCTTGTGACTGATGGCCCTATAAATTGGATACCGTTGGACTTTTGGAACCAGAAACTGTGGACATCTAGAAACCCTGAAACTTACGAAGTTCGTGTCTTTGAAACCGTGAAGATCCGATGTTAGAAAACTTCAAAGAGCTACATCTAATCGGAAATCTTTTGTGATTTTTTTGATCATTTGGCCTACTCTGATAGAGTTTAGCCGAATCTGAGAGATTTCCACAACCATTAAGGAATTTTATCGTTCCAAACATCGCATTGACACGAAGCCTACGTTTTACCCTCTTTATCCGAGAAGAAAGCTTCTAAAGTGTAGAGTTCCTTACCTGTCCATAAGATTCCAGATCTACCCACCACTTTATATTGGGAGGGAGCCGAGCGCTAATACTTAATCCTTCTGCAGATGCTATGGTTCCAGTATAGATCGGCTCCTTGCAAGAAAGGGATACAAAATTATTCCCTGCAGCTAAATAGTCTCATTTCCTGATTGATACTTAAAATAAAATGCAGTGCAATTCTATACAACCTGATGTAATTATTTGCGCCACATACTGTTTATTATTAATAATAAATAATGATATTAAATGCTGACACATATAAATTCATTCAAAGCCTTCTCGATTTAACCTTTAATAGTTTTTCAGTGTGATTTGATTTATAAATAGCAGAAAAGCCTATACGATATTTTATCTCTCTCGCACTCGCTGGATGTCCATAGCTCTGTCTCGTTTCGCGGAAGAATGAGTAAACGAGCTTTATTATAGAAAGTAAAGTAAAATTAGGAAATATTTGGGATGTCATTATGTTAAAATAAATTGTTTTAATTAAATTAATTGAAAAAAAATGTTTTCCACAAGAAATTTAAAGAAAAAAAATATCCACGTGCACAAATAGATGGGAATAATTCGATTTAAATGACATTTTATCGTTGGTAATTAGTTAACTATTAATTACACGTTTTGATAGTAATTTTACTATTTTTAGATTCTATCATTTTGTTGTAATTATTTATAATAATTACTAATAATACTGATATTGTAAGTATTTGTTTTTATTATTATTAGTTTTGTATGTTCGTAATGTTAAAAGAAGATTCTAAACACTCAAATTCAGTGCTTTTGAAACTTTTGAGTACTAATGCCCCCATGTTGGGAACATTTCGTAACTAAACATTTAGATTAAGAAAACTTTAATAAACATAAATATCTTCTTTGACAAAAACATTAAACACGTGTGTATTTACTAGCGAAGATTGAAATGCTATACGACCTTGATCTAGCCACTAGCCACCTGCGTTTATAGATACAAGTACCAGACAGCGCTATTCGTACGCGTTTTTAACTGATACTTTTCTGCGGGTTCCTCTTACGAGGCTTACGGACTCCCCTCGCGAGACTTGCGGACTCCCAGGAGTTCGTGACCCACAGCTTGAAAAGCACTGGACCAATAGGATTGTTGGATGCTTTTTGCCGTGTGAATGAATGAATCCCAGGAATAGACAGCATCCCAGCAGAAATAAAGTGGGAAGAGAAAAAGAAGAGCTAGAGGTAGATCTAGGATGAGATGACAGGACATTTTGCGTATGGCCAGGACCCGATTTGTGCTGTAGTGCTATAGAACAACAAGAAGATAACAGATTGAAGTTTTATACCGACGAAGCTTGGTTCCATCTATCGGGTTTTTATGAACTAAAAGTACCTTTTGTTGTCGTATCTCTCACAATCGGTAGAAAAGTAGTAAATATGACACTTTTTGTTTCATAGCCTACTGAGAATGAGTTTGGTTGTGTGTCTCTATATTTTATTCCAAACAAAATATGTACCTTCACGGAAAATAAATCCAATAAATAGTTTCAATTTTAATCATTATCACCAATAATAATTAGATAAGAGTTTTCCGTTATTAATATAAGCGTGGTGGTTTGTTTTATGTAAATTTTCCTGAAGGTGGATTTATTTATCAGTATCACGAATAGTGTATACTATATGGGGGAATACCCTCTTTCTTGGCTTGAAAATCTTTTAGCCAGTAGTAAATAATTTCCTATTAAGGAGTAAATTAAAATATAATTTACACAGGATAAGCTATTTAAAAACAGTTCCATGTTATTTTTAGTATGGCCTTCGCCTACAATAAATGACATAACGTATAGCAGCCAAGCTAAATATCAGCCGGAACGCGAAAAATATGTGTGTGTGTAATTTTAAATAGCGACTGCTTCACGTTTTCCACGTGGCTTTTAAAATAGTAACAAAAACTTTTTATAGACAATGCAAGCCTGTTTCGCTATGGGAGTGAAAATTGCATCCAGCCAAACAATTTTTTATTTATCTATTATAGTTGCAAAATAAAATCACCTAATCGAAGGCAAGTAGGTCAGAAAAGTATGCCAGGCAATTGATCGCCGACCTGAACCATATTGTACGCAATGTTTATCGTTGTTACAACACTAAAAGTACACAAAACGATTTCAATTAGAACGAACACACACAGTTAAGGTGGAACCTTGAAATTTGAAACCCTTCTTTGGTAAACCCAAAAAAGGTTTCAGTTGTAGCAATAAGAGAAATTCCACTTTCCTCAACCTGTTAGATTTATCAGAGAGCTTGTTTGCTTTTTTATAGTTTTTATGTGTATATAAAAGCGCGTTCGTTGGGTGTTGTTCGTTTTTCCATGTTCAAACATCCGGCCAAGGAATCTAGAAGTAAACCTAACTGTGAAAATACAGTTAGGAAATGATAAAAATGCGGCGAGAATCCGCTACACTGTTAAAAAACTCAAGTAGGTCACCTGCCATTGCAACAGTATTAACAAACTAGGACGAAGAGAGTGACGGCGACGAACTTACGCAACCGCAAATCGTCCAAACAGAGAAAGCACCATATTAACAGTGAAAGTAGGATATGAAACAGTGTATAATAATATTATAATCATTATTGCTATTATTAATAATAATTAAGAGACCGCTTACATTATTTTAAAGTAACAGATTTTGAAATGCAACATGTAATAATAATAATAATAAATAATGATTGTCAAAATCAAAATCTTCTTCCCAGATTGAAAATTGTAGTAGGACTGTTAATAAATTAATTAAAGGTTTGAAGTTCTCCTCTGCATTGTAAGTAATCGTTTGTGTAATCATAGATGAAAGTAATGATTTTAACTCATGGTGTAATCTCATCATGCTGCAATCCTGTCAAAATATTGCAATGAATTAATACTTTTCGTTACGATTTATTTGTTTGACCCCCGTGGAGAATTTAAATAGATGCTTGAAGTATAACTGTTTGAAATGTTTTACTGGTTTAATTCCATTCTCTATGTGCAAATTTTGGAAACAATAGGCAATAGTGCTCATAAAATCTGTGCTGTGGCCTTTTTCACTAATTGCCTTTTATTTCTTCATTAGAACAGAAATAATAATCTTTTTTTACTGGTAACAGATTGGCCGAAGTTTATAATTGGACTAGGGTGTCCAAGAGTCAGTATTTCCTTAGCAATGTCTTGCCCCGTGAAATCTTGTTGCAATCGACAACAGCTTCAATCTTGAAGCGAAAATGTTTTGAGTCCATTCACTTTGACGAAGATTAAGCATAAAATTACAAGGGTGACATACTTTTGACCGGTACTGTAACAGTCTAAATGAATCTTTTATTTATTTCATATAATAATTTTGACTGACTGGTTGCACTTATAGCGATTTGGTTATCCCAAGATAAGATCAACTCTTGTTCAGATGTGCGGAGATAAATTAAAGAGATTTGCTTTCTAAGAAAAACAGTCAGGTGTTCTTATGGCCGGAAGTAGTGGTACTTAAACAATCAGTCTGGCTGTTGATAAAAACAAAAAGTCTAAAGTACAAGGGACAAATAACATGAAACTTTGGCATTTTGTAGGAATCGATTCAACCTTTGCACAATAATGGATCTTGACAATGTTAAATAGGCTCCCAAAGAATTCTTGTCAAAGCGTTTGACCTCCATCATCACAATGTTCAACAACCTAGTGACTTGCCCACTCCGTGCCTTTTGGGAAAAAAATGTAAAATCCTATATTTCCTTCTAATACTGATTCTGTGCAAAGAAAAGGGATCTCAGTTTAAAACCCAACAGGGTTTTCTCTTTAGCATAACATTGATGATCTGCGTCTTTTATCTTCATCTTCCGCCAGGTCTTATTTATTTTCGATTTAGTCAACGTCGCATTTAGTGGTAAAAAAAAAATTCAAAATTTGCTTCTGGCAAAAGGACCAAATATTCTCATAGTTGATGATCAAATTGTACAACAAAAAGACATGAAATTACAGTTTTTCGTAGCAACTGTAGATCAGTATAGCTCATGAACAATAAAATCATTGCCCTTGCCAGTGCCTCTCTCTCCTAATGCTCACAGAAAATTAAGCATATTCTTTAAGGCGGTCACTTTTAACGAAAAAAGACAATCCCATCTCCGAAATCGAGGAGGATTCTTAATGTTTTTATCTATAATAGTGAATTGTACACTGTAGATCAGTAGAAGAGTTCATTGACATTTAATGTGGCTGCTCATTGTTTTTTCAAAAGTTTATTTTTATACAAATAATCAGAGTTCAAACATTAAATAACCTAACCTAATATTTTTAAAAATGTGATCCCTTATCTCACAAAGTATTTTTAAAAAATAAAATCCTAATCTCCAAAATCTTTTCAAGCTTAATATCCAATAATGCCAAAAATATTTTAAGAATTCAATTTTCAATCTCTAGAAAATTTTATTTATATCCAATCCCAAGTCTCTAATTCCAAAAAATACTTTAAAAAACCCAATCCCTACTTCCACAAAATATAAAAAAAATAAAATTCTTAATTCTAAGAATATTTTTTAAATATAATCTCCAATCCCTAAAAACCCAATGAAATTATTTAAAACTTCAATTCTCAAACCCTAATCAAAAAATATTTATAAAAAATCCAATCCTACAAAATACTGATAAAAAAATAAAATGCATAAAATAATAATATAATCCTAAAAAACAATTCTCAGTACCTAATCCCAAGAAATGTTCTTAATAAATTCAATTGCAATCCCACAAAGTATTTTAAAATATAAAATTTTAACATAAAAAAAAAACTAAGATATATCCCCAATCACCCCAAAAATATTTTTAAAAATCCAATTTTCAATCCCTATTTTTTAAATCAATTTTTTAATATTAAAAAATATTTGAAAAAATTTAATCTCCAGCCCTTAACTCAAACAAAATTTTAAAGCTGTATAATCCCTAATGCTTGTTAAAAAATGGTAAATTACCCAACCATGCTACTCAGGAGTAATCTGGTAACATCACCAAGTCTGCTGGTGATTGAATTGCTTTCAAAAAGAACCTAAACTTTTATAAAAGCAGTGAATCTTATAAATATCTAAGCAAGCTTAGAAAAGTAGGTTTCATTATACATATCCACTACAGAATGGTGATGAAAATGGCGGGAAATTTAAAATTGACATATGGTAGATATATGATATACTATGATGATAACTTTTTGTTTTAATTAGATGCAAAAAAAACCTTTCCAAAGTAACTGCTAAATACAGAATAGTACACCAAACGTATTTTTGTTTTATTAAGAAGAGGTATACAAATTTCTGTAGGTATTACTTCATAAAACAGAACCAATGTAAAGATCTAAATGCACTTTTTGAACTAGAATGTTTCTGGTTCTGTAGCTATATTTGCCTCTTTCGCAGTTTCATAAAGACATTAAATTGTTTAATATCTTATACCTTTAACTGAAAACGATAACTCTTTGAAACGTGGATTGTTAATATTTAGTGGCATGCGCGAATCAATTTTGACCAGCGACCCATAATTTCATATTGGTCATCAACAGTTAATGAATATTGAGGAAATTCTTTTTGTCAACCTAGAATTGAAAGGAAGTCTTAGTATATTCGTTTTTGGCAGCAACTGTAGATCAGTAGTGGTAATAAACAATAAAATCTTCGCCCTTGCCAGTGCCACACATGAAAAAAGGAAATCCCAACTCCAAGATCGAAGAGGATTCTTAATCATTTCGTTACAAATAATCTGAGTTCAAACATTACCTAACCTAACTTTATCTGACTCCTACCCAAAACGTAATATCTGATTCCTACCCAAACATAAATTGTTGAGTCTGAAGGCAACTGGCTACTGATTAGAATTTTGGATTAATACATTAAATTGGGGTCACAGACGTAATCATCAAGGGCACTTGTACTACAACTTGCAAAATAATTAAAAGTAAGAAGCCACCATTCCAGTCGTATACATACAAATAACTATCATGATTCCCAGTGTGTCTCCAAAAGAGTCACCATAGAATGGATTATTCACTTGAGACCTTCGGTTTCTTACTATTCGCGTTAGAAATTGTCTTCAACATTTCAGATATTCAGGTAATAATGACAAGACTTATTAGATCTATTTAAATGATCTTATAGCCTTCTCCCTTCGCATGTCTTTTCACTGAGACATTGCGACTAGATAGAGAAAAACTGACAACAGGAGTATGTGTAATGACTTTGGAAACCTCCCTGTCAAGGTTAGATTTGATTTCATCCCCTGCGAAGGAAATCATCGGTTAAAGGTGATACTTTTGAAAAAAAAATCTGAGACTTTATGAAATTGACCCTGGCGGTACCTACTTGTCAAGGTCAAATCTGATCTCTGGCTACTCCCACTATTGAGAGATTAATGGGTCAAAAGTATTCCATGTTTCTAGAGAGTATTCTGGGATTTTAAAGATGTCTATTGGGTCTGTTTTGTCAGTTGATCTTTGTCCAGGTCATTAGCGTAAGTCTTAGATTACAAATTCATGGGTCAGACATTTAAACAACTACTCATGAGCAGCATCTTAAACAAAACTGACTTCCATAATGTGGTGTAATTTTCACCTTCGGGGCCTTGTAAACTACAATTATAAATAAACTCATCTTAATTGACAAAACCGATTGTCACATGTTATCTCTCAAAATGCATATTCTAACCGTATCTATGAGTACATTCTTTTTCTTTATTTTTAAATAAGCTTAACTATAATCATTACAATGATTATCAATCGATACATAAAAAAACGATGATAAGAAGACCTTGATAATGAATGATTTATAAGTTACACAAAAATACTATCTCTCAAATTAATTTATTTATTAAATGCTGCAAGTAAAGAAAAATAAATATCAGTTTGTTATGCACTAATGATGTTTTAGACAAAGATCAGACAACACAAACATTTATCGTTTTGGATATATTCCAAAAAATATTCACAGCGGTTACTTAGACTAATTTTTTATTTTTAAGCATTGACTGACTACTCGGGTGCTACTTGTTCTGAGAACAACCATGATCACAGAATGTTTAAAAATAATTATTAAAACCTGCATGCGTTGTTGGATGAAAAAGTAGGGATAAAAGAAAATGTTGATGATTTATGACACAGGTCAATGATATCTAAAATGGTTATTATCAAGTTCACCTTTAAAAAAACACACACAAGATAGAAACAAAGGATGTTTTTATTTACTTTACTTCTAATCTTTACAGGCCGTCGACTGGTGGTCAGTGGGTGTTTTGACATATGAATTACTGACAGGAGCATCCCCATTCACCGTCGAAGGAGAAAAAAATACCCAGCAGGAAATTTCACGAAGAATCCTGAAAACCACTCCACCAATTCCTGATGGTAACTATCACAGTTTCATTTGTTTATCTGTCGCTTAGTTCTTTTTATATGTGATTTAGTGAAATTTTCTATAACCTTCCAGCTCTGGGAAAAGATGTGGCCGACTTCATTTGTAAGCTCTTAGTAAAAGATCCAAGGAAACGCTTGGGTGGGGGAAACGCAGATGCTGAAGAACTGAAGCGGCATCCATTCTTTAAAAGTCTCGATTGGAAGGCTCTCGCTGCCAAAAAGATACCTGCCCCATTTAAACCCACCATTAAGTAAGTGTACTGATAAACGGCTGCTTTAAAATTGTAACCTTACAATTTGTGTTTTTTTCAGATGCGAATTAGATGTGTCCAACTTTAGCGAAGAATTCACTCAAATGCCTCCGACCGACTCACCAGCCGTTGTACCTCCTAATTACGATAAGATATTCAAGGGCTACTCATACGTGGCGCCATCCATTATCTTTACCAAGAATGCCATCTCAGATGAACTGCTCAAGCCTGTATCAAGGCAAGATGATACTTCGAATCTTATGAGGTGTCAGCTCAGCAATTCACCCTTTTTCCAAGCGTACGAAATTGATCTGAATGAAAGAATACTTGGTGATGGTTCTTTCTCTGTGTGTAGACGATGTGTGCAAAAGAGTACAGGAAAAGAATTTGCTGTGAAAATAGTTAGCCGCAGAACTGATTGCACTCAAGAAATTAATTTGCTTAGAGCTTGCCAAGGACATCAAAATATTGTTAATTTGTATGATGTCATGACTGATGAATGGTACACATATTTGGTCTGCGAATTATTGAAAGGTAAGTCAAAATCATGCCTCCTATAAGGGAAATGTTATTTTCTTCTAATTAAACTTGCGATGTTGTGATGCTCTGCTAATGGTTAATAATGGAGAATTTCAATTGTTTCATGTAGATTCATATAGTCCACCTTTTTTGAGTTGAATTTTTTTATTTTAAAAGCATCACTGATGTACTTCTGGATGGCAGTGTAGTGCAATTTGTGTAGTGTAATTAAAAAAAAACAAATCCTCAATTCCTAATTTAAAAAAACATGTTAATATATAAAAATCCCTAATCCCAAAAAATATTTTAAATGTCTCAAAGCCTAATCCTAAAAAATATATTGAAATAAATAATCCAACCCTCAACGTCTAATCCTAAAAACATTTAAAAAAATACAATACTTAATCCCTACTCCTAAAAAATATTTTTGAAAAATATAATCCCCAATTCCTAGTCCCAAAAAAATTATTTGAAAATTCAATTCTCAATCGCTATTAAAAAATATCTTTTAAATTCAATCCCTAATTCTAAAAAAATATAATACCGAGACTGTAATCCCAAAGAATGTTTTAAAAAAATTCAATTTCTAGCCTCGTAATCCCAAAAGTACTTTTAAGAAAAATCTAATCCTTGCAAAGAATTTAAAAAAATAAAAATCTAATCTCAAAAAACTTTTTAAGATTAATGCCCAACAATACTATAAAAAAATATTTTTAAGAATTCAATTTTCAATCCCTAAAACTTTTTTTTCTAACTGATATCTGTAATTTTTAAAAACCCAATCCCCTCTCAAAAATAAAATGATTCATCCCACAAACCTCAATCTCTAATTGAAATTTTTTTAAAAAATAGGGTACAATCCCACCACAAAATACTGTTATAAAAATAAAACCCAATCCTAGAAAATGTCCTTAGTACCTAATCCGAAGAAATGTTTTTAAGAAATCCAATTTCAATTCCAAAAGTACTTTTAAAATATCTAATCCCCCTAATCCCACAAAGTATTTAGAAAATATAAAATTCTAACCTCAAACAAAAAACTTCTAAAATATAATCTCCAATCATTCCTAAAAATATTTTTAAGAATTCAATTTTCAATCCCTATTTTTTTAAAATCCAACTGGTATCTGTAATTTTCAAAAACCCAATCCCCTCCCACAAAATATTAAAAAAAAAATCTTAACCCTAATGTTTCTTAATTCCTAATCGTACAAAATATTTTAAAAAAATAAAATGATTCATTCCGCTAACCTCAATCTCTAAAAAAAATATTTTTAAAAAATAAGGTACAATCACACCACAAAATACTGTTATAAAAATAAAACCCAATCCTGAAAAATATCTGAAGAAATGTTTTTAAGAAAATGTCAAAAGTACTTTTAAAATATCTAATCCCACAAAGTATTTTGAAAATATAAAATTCTAACCTCAAAAAAGCTTCTAAAATATGATCTCCAATCATTCCAAAAATTTTTAAAAATTCAACTATCAATCTCTAAATTTTTTTAATCCATTCTCTAACCTCAAAAAGTATTTAAAAAAATCGGATCTCCAGTCCTATTCCCAAACAATATTTTAAAAAGCTATATAATCCCTAACCCTTGTTAAAAAACTTTTTGCTTTAAAAAAGAACTGAAACTTTTATTAAAGAAGTGAATCGTGTAGGTAGCAAAGACTAAATATTTAAGCAAGCTTAGAAAAGTTGGTCTTCACATCTTCAAAACTTCCAGAAGCACTACAAGTTTAGGTTACAATTTTTTAAGCACCAAAGTAAAAATCTTGGATATATCTTTCCTACGGAAGACCTTACCACATAATTAGATTAGGCTGGCTCCACTAGGCTAGCTTTCAGCAGTTGTGTTAGTGATATTTAGCGAGGTTAGATCAAGAATTTTAATAATGTGTTTCTTTTTAGTTTTGATAGTAAATAGCTCAATGTGTTTATTCTTTTTTCTTTCTGTTACAGGTGGTGAATTACTGGATAGGATACGTAAAAAATCTAAATTCACCGAATCGGAAGCTTCAGCAATATTACGAAAGCTTGTCTCGGCTGTGAGTTTTATGCATTCGAGAGGCGTCGTGCATCGTGATCTAAAACCTGAAAATCTTCTCTTTACCACAAGTGAAGATAATGCCGAAATAAAGGTCGTCGATTTTGGTTTTGCCAGATTGAAACAGGAGAAGGAAGTTTTACACACACCATGCTTCACTTTACATTATGCCGCTCCGGAAGTTTTAAATGGAGATCCTCAAGGTTACGACGAAAATTGTGACTTGTGGAGTTTAGGTGTAATATTGTACACTATGCTGTGTGGTAGGGCACCATTTCATACTGGCTCACGTGATGATAATGCAGCTGCCGTAATGGCCAGAATTAAAAGCGGGGAGTTTAGCTTTTCGTCCCCAGCATGGGGTGGTGTTAGTGAAGAAGCCAAAAGTGTTGTACAGGGTTTATTGACTGTCAATCCTGAACAGAGACTGAGGATGAACGGTCTGCGTAATAATCAATGGGTGCAGGGCTGCCAAAATTTCCCACAGACACCTTTAATGACACCAGATGTACTTTCCTCGAGTGGTTCTACTGAAAAAGGTTTACAAACAACATTCAACGCCTTCCACAAGGCAGAAAGAGAAGGTTTTAGATTGCAAGATGTGCTTAATGCAAAATTAGCCCAAAGGCGTAGACAAAAGAAAAGTTCCTCCGACAACATTAGTATATCTTCGTGTAGCGTTACTAGTGAAAGTTCAATCAAGAATGGTTCAAGCACCCCACTCTCTTCCAAAGCTAATCTTTCTGCGGACCTGAAAAAGACTGAAGAAAAGCCCGAAAATACAAGAAGCAGTAGCTCAAGCCAAGAAATTGTACCAGGCTCGATTGTAAAAGCAAGTTCCAGTTCTTCTGAACAGAAGGATAACGTTTTCTGTTTTGGAGACACACGCGTTAAAGAGTACCTTAATACAATGAGTTCAAGCCCGTTGAATCCTGAAAATGTATCGCCAAGTAATTCGGTTAGCGCAAGGGTATCAGAGGAGGAATCAGCTCAATTGGTACCTGCAGTCAATAAAGCGAAAGACGATACTGAGAATAATAATGAACATGTTCAAATTGTTAAAGTGCAACAACGTAAGATTGGACGTAGAAAGGTTTATCGTAACGAAGAGCCTGTAAGGAAGAGCGAAAGGATTAGAAGGCGATTGTGTAGAAGAGCGGAAGTTGATATGGACCCTTATGAATTTTTATCTTTACCATATTATCAGACTAATAGAAGGAAGCGTAAACGTGATGATACTGATGGTAGTGGAAATAATAATACGAATAGCACAGACACACTATCTTCTCCTAAGGCAAAGATTAGGAAAACTTCTAGTGATAATATTGAGGTTAGGGAGGATACAGCTAGAACGAGAAGACGACCAAAACAACAAAAAGGTAAAAAGAGAAGTAGATAAAGAAAGTGACAACACAGTATTTGGTTTAAGTAATAGATTTATTTATATACTACTAACTTTAAATAAATATTTTTGGTAACCTGATCCGTGATTAATTAATAAAAAAAATAATTAAATAAATAAATGATTGAATGTGATATATGGGGTGGTTAAAGTTTATACATATATCTTTTAATTTTTACCTACCATTTGCTCTTTATAGCGGTCATGGTTACTGTAAGTTCCATAAATAGATGTTTATTGTTATTAATTAAGTGCACTTCTAGCTTGAATCATTAATTAATATTTTACAATTATTGTACCAAATAAATACAAAAAAGATGAAGAGTTGTATAATGAAACAATTGGTAGTTAAAAAAATACATGTAGTTCTTATATATTATTATTATTATTACTACACAATTTTTTTTTATAAAAATGTTTTGAATTAGTTAGCGATTCTAACTATACCATTATTTTTTAAGTTTACATGTAAAAAGAGACAAGAAAATTGATTGATTATAAGGTTGTTGTGTTTTATAAGAAATCTGAACATTGAATCAAATAAATGGCGAGGTTATGTTAAATTTTAATGGTTCACATAACCTAAATGTTTCTAAAATTTCTTATTGAGTATCGTGATAATTTTATTGGGCATTTTAGTTATTCTTTTTAAGAGTTGGTCAATTAAATGGCTTCATACGATTTGATCAAAGATATCTTTAAACTGTTCAATAGTAGTAGATTTATTCATTTGTTAAGTTTATGAACTGCATCTTTAAATGTGATTTTCAGAGTGTGCCTTGATATTGATCAATTTTAGAATTGATAGTTTTTGTAATAATTATAGGATTCAAAGTAGGCTATGATTTTATATTTTTCTAGCAGTGTACTACAACATCTGCGTTTGACAAGGTACCTCTAACAGCCGTTTTCCCTCACAATCATTACATACTCTGTGGCGGTTTGTTAAATACATTGCAGTTACATGATGAGCGAGCCTCTCAAATATTCAAAAATATTATATGTAACAGTTGCGAAATGCACAAGTACCAAATTAAAACGTGTGACATGCAACTAGAAATTTTTTTTGATAATACTATTTTTACTTAACATTTTTCTTATTGTAATTATTAATCTTTAATAATAATTTTATTCGTTAATTAAAATAAATTAACATATTATTTAGTAATTTAGTGATTGTGATGAATGATTTTTGTTAGCAAGTTTGTCAACTTGAATTGCCTGAAAATCATGTGAACCAGGGCTTACTGAAAAATCCTATAAAAAATAAATCAAGTAGATATACAAAAATTTGTTTACAAATTCTTCACATAACCTCATTAATTTTAAATGCCACTTAATTGTCAAAATGTACTAAAGTTGAATAAAATGAGAAATGTCATTATTTGACATAATCGTACTTTGAGGTTAGAATTAATTAATTAAACCTCCTTTTTAACTCTTGAAAAAAATAACAAAAAACATCAAAAGATTGTTTGCAAAATAATTAACAATCAATTACGAATTGAATTTAATGTTCAGCCGAACTTACAGTACAGAACACCCTTCGTATTATTAGCTTACGTTGTATATGTATATAAAAAGATAACTTGTTATTTCTCACATTTGTTATTATTATATTCGAGAGTCATACCTCCTCCACTAAAATGACTCCTTCGTAAGATAGTCAAAGAAAATTTTAAATGGGTAAAGTTGCATAAATTTGCATAAGTAGACCCAAACTTAATTTTTGTTTTAATTTTCTCCTATTGATTACTATACAGCATACAGTTTTAATTTCTTAAAAATGCACTGAAGCCTGTGAATCTCCAGAATGTACTGTTACTTTAATGGAAAAACTGCATGCTGATTTCTTTTTGTTTTTATTACTTTAATTTTTTATAAATATAGTCAATTTAAATAAAATATCACCTGGTCTACGATTAGTCAGTAGTACATAATAATTGATAGTCATTTGTTATTATTATTATTAATTATATGATTATTACTATTACTTATAATGTTTTATTGGTTTCCGTAAAGCAAACCAAAGGCAATTTAGTCGATTGATTAAATACAAATAATGATAAATTTTTTAAATGTCTTTGGTGTAATAAAAGTGTGTTTTCCTTTTTTTCTTCTTGACACATTTTTAGTTAGTCGAATAGTTTAATGTTACAATTGCACTACTCAGGTTTAATTATTTTGTATAAAAAGAAATTTCTTAATTATTCTATCTTGCAAGGTCATTTCATTATGTTAATTGATTTCTTTTGTTTTGTTTATAATTGTCGAAATATGTAATTATTAAATTATTTTCACAAGTTTACTTTCTTTTTATTTTTTATCTTATTGTTCCTTTATTTTCTTGCACATACTTCTGCTTTGATAATACTGTGGGAGACCAAAAGGACGTGCCTTTTTAATTAAAACACAAGAAACGTTGGAAAAGTGTTAGACCAGTTTAAAAAATAGTAATGTGAAAAGTTGAGTATAAATAGATTATTATTAATTATTGTGTGTATAAAACAACAATTTTCTTAATTTATACGAATTGTTCTTCCTCAAAATCTAATTGTTTACATTTTTTAAATGTAATAAGCATATTATTATGTTTTCAATTATTTAAATAAATGAAAGTGTTTAAAAATTTAAGGCCTTTAATTTTTTCATCTAGAAAATTATATCATTCAGAAGATTGGCTGCAACAGATGCAGAATAAGTCAACATTATCCTTGTTTATACATGGTTCGACGCTAAGTTTTTCCTGATTTGCACTGGCTGCTACAATCGACTTGTTTGAATAAGAAGGTAATAATTTAAACGAAAATCATTGATAGCATATACAAGTCACATATTAAGTGAATAATGTACAGTCGTCTCTTAAAAATAACATTTAAATGGATTGGGAGCAATCTTTTTAAACACGTTTATGCTCCTTCATGTTGAAAAGATACGGGTACATTTTCCACCTGCGTTCGTTCCACCCTAAAAAAAGATTGTAACATGTTGATTTCACTTGTAGGAAAAAATTCTCGAACTCAATTATTACAAGCATACAGTTATGGCATATTATAAAATAACATGAAATTTTGATTTTAAATATTATTAACTTTATACTCTGGTATAATTAAACCAAATGACAAATATTTCACCAACTTGATAAATTCTTACCTTTAAAAATTGGTTTGCAGATTTATAATATTGAGTTGTGCCAATAAATATAGAGACAACCAATGAAACATGTGCTTTAGTTGCAACACAATCTTCCAATTTGACAATTATCCTACGCATAATTTGTTTTTATAAAATTCCGCTAGAATGCAGGTCAGTGTTTGGCGTGTCCCAATTGCTGTAGAGAAATCTTTCCCACAGAACCTGTATGAGACTTTCTAAAGTAGGTGGATGGCTTTGCTATATTTTTTTTATCAAAATTGTTATGATCATTGTAAACAGAAATAATGGGCAACAGATAAAATGTACACAAAAATAAAGAACACATGTTTTATTTATTAAATCTTAAATTAACAGAAAAAAAATAATACAAAAAAATTATAGGTATGCTATACCAATTAATTTTTTAAGAGATTCTGAAAGACTGATTATATTAATTAATTATAAATGATTTTTGAAAACGAATAAACGAAATAATAATCAATCTGTCTACTTTCTTTACTTTTCTTCATACCGAGAACTAGAATTTTACTCAAAAAAAATAACTCAATGAACTTAAGTAAAAAAATTATTTATATTGATAATCTTTTTATAATTTGAAATTTCTCAATTTTGCTATACTAAATGTTTTGATGATAAGTCAAATTTTATATTATTAATAAAAATTGGTAGAGTAGTGGAGTAACAAATATTGCTTTTAATTACTCTTATACGAAAGACGAAGGTTAATTGTAAGCCGAACACTCTAGAATAACTTGACAAATAAACATCCCCCCCTATTAAAAGAATCTGTAGTTTCGTCTAGTATGCAGGATGGTGACATCAACAGGTAATCAAATTAATTAATTAAGTTGTTATTTAAAAAGTCACTTTTTTTAGGATTCAAAACTTCCATCTCTATATTCAAGCTTCTTGACAAACTCATATAATAATTCCCATCTCTAATCCAAATAACTTTGGCCATATTGTATTTGACAGCTGCATTAATACTGAACCAGCACAAATCATCGATCAAAGTAAATTTTAATTTCCATACAATAAAACCAGTTAGGTGTGTTATGGTTTATAATAATATCTTCTGTCCAATATACAGGTAAGTCTTATTTTCAATAAATGTTTATTAACTTCTCTGAGTAATTTCTTTTTAAAAATTTTTATTATTGATTTTACGACAAAAAGTCATTCTTTATAAAAAGTTCTGCTTGTTGAATAATAGCTATTTATGTAACAAGTACATAATGTAGGACTTTATAGACAAGCCAGACAGGCCCAGAAAAAAGGCGAGTCTGTTATAAGGTCCGATTATGTAAGAGTTGCATACAAAGCTTTATGTTCGATTCCTAAAATTGGGTAATGATCAAAAGAAAATCAGTTTATAAATTTGACATCTATTCTTGACAGAAGAAAATTTGACATGTAATATACAGTTGTCATACTTTATTTTACTACTATATACTTTATTTTACTACTACCACTTTATTTTACGAGTACAATAATAAGCCAGTTCACTGCCACAAAACAATACAATAAACAGTATTTTATAATGCAATCGGACATAAATAAATTTACCATCATAAAATCTAAGATTAAACGTATATAAATTAAATTAACATGAAAATGCTTCAAGAGAGAAGTACCATTTATTGCATTTTTTTATTGCTTTTGGTACGGTAGTGGTTGACATATCAATTTGGTGAAAGATGGATGGGAAGATTTGGACCAATAAATTTTCCTACTAGATCGCCTTACCTTACACCTATTCATTTTTTTTGTGTGTTAGTTTAAAACAAAAAGTTTACGCAGATGACCTGCCACATGATCGAGAAATACTAAAAGCACGAATACAGGAAGCGGTGAATGAAATTAAATGGACCACAAACCATACGTAAAGTCTATGGTGAATTTATTAAAAGGATGGAAATATGTGTGGGAGTTGCAGGTGGCCTTGTAGAATAATTTGTGTTGACTTTCTTAATTGAAATTTTGTATTTAAACTAAGAAAATGCAATAAATGTACTTCTCTTTTCATGTTCTGTTAATTTATGGACATTCTGTACATTTAATCTTAGATTTTCTGATGGTAAACTTATTTATTCAACAAGCAGAACTTTTTATAAAGAATGACTATTTGTCGCAAAATCAATAAAATTTTTTTCTCTCTTGTCAACTTCATCCGGGGACACACTGTATATTCAAATAACTTAGGTTATAAACTTTTATTTATATTAACCTTAGAATATAAAACTGTAGGAAGAAGCGGAACTAACTGGTGCAATGAGCTTTAAAAGTGACTGATATGACGTCGCACTGGCCGCCATTAGACACCACCTAAATCTGCTCTTCTCTCAAACTTCGACAAATTCGAAGAAGGGAATTACATTTCATACGTAAGTATTCGTTTGTTTAAAATATTAAATATAATTTTATATTCTCAGATTAATTTCAAAATGCTATGTTTGAAACTGAGGTTATGTAGTTTATGTGCGCATTTTGAGACAGTGAGAACTGTACAAAACCGGAAACACCTACTCCGCTATATTGAGACTCCATCCTGGTCGTATGTGATAGATGATTATGCTCCTTCCTACGGTTTTATATTCTAAGATGTTAACACTTTAAACTTTTATCGTTGACATTTATTATAACCTTACTTTATTTGACTTTTGAAGTTTATTTTGCTATTTAACCTTACAATTTTAAATTTTTAGAATAGCTAGAAACACATATTGATCCTTTGATAGAATAATACTTCTTAATCGTTTTCTGGGAGCTCTTTATATAGTTTTTAACAAAACAAAAGGATTTTCTCAAAGTTTTAAAAATTATGCAACTAACTTTAACAGGAGTGACCTAGGGTAAATGCACCAGTGAATGACCACACACCAGTGGATGACCAAATTTGACTAAATGTTTAATTTATAAGTAGGTGTTTCCTTAAAAACTAACCATAATTATATTAGCGGTTTTTATAACATTTAGTAACTTTGTGCTAAAAGTGACAAAAGCACAATTTCGTTCCAGTTTTTACAAATGGCGAATGAAGTTGCGAGTACAGCGTGTTGTTCTGTATATTTAGCAAACTAATAAGGTAAGTACATTCCGTTCTGTGATGTAGTGTCATAGAATGGTAACACTTTGTTTGAAGTATAGTGAAGTATAGTTTTTAATGGCTTATAGGAAGTCTAAAATTATCATTTCTACGCAAAAAGAGGAATAATTAATAATTTTAACTTTTTAATAATGCATGGTCATATATTGTTTCAATAAATTACATTAAACCCAGTAATTGACCGAAGTGGTCATTCACTGGTTTATCGCCAAAATTTGAAAAATCTTAAATAATATTTCAAATGTACGAATGCTTATGATTCTATGAACCAATATTTGACCGGGTTTTAACGTCTATGTAACAATTTAAATAAAAGCGGTCAATTACTGGATTTATTATTAAATTTAGTAAATGACTGCATATTGATTAATGTATTTATGATATTTTTGTAGATATATTATTACATAATTTTATTTATTATTATTTATATACTCTAGTGTTAGACCAAGAAACTTCATCTGCTAAAAACTTTTTGAAAACCCTTGAAAGGAAGAACTGAAACATGACAACTTATTTATTATATGGAATAAATATTCTAACATTGTCGAAAATAGAGGTGGTACGGTTAACCAAGAAGACTTTGATACTGGAGTGAATAGAGAGCTGGCTAATTCGCAAATCGATGAGACTAGAGATATTAGTGTTCTAGAAATTGATCAAGATTGTCGTCTTCAAGACAATGATGAAGAGATAGATAATAACACTATCATAGAATTTATTGACAATGCAGATTTAAATCACAATAGCTTATTATCGAACATGAAAACTTTTGTGAATAACGAAAATAGGAAAAACGACAATTTAAATGTGGATATTGTTAACAATATAGTAGAAATACAAAAAGAAGTAGAGATAGTACAAGTTAAAAACACAGAAGAAAATGAAGAAGGTAGATCAGAGGGAGGAGATTATGCCAAGATGGATCAATTACCAATCCTGCTAGAAGGAAATGGTGGGCTCAGTAGCAGACATCCTTCAGTTTTTAAATCAACTCCTATTTCTCATGATGTTTTTGAACAGCAGAACTCAGCAATTTGAATGAAAAAATGATATAATACGAAGAAAATACAATGATAGAGGAGGAAGTTATTCATGAAATTCAAGAAAGAGAAAAACGCAAAAAGAACATTATTTTTTATGGTATCCCGGAATATAAAACTGCATCAATCAATGAACAAAAACTAAAGGACATAACCGCTATAAACGAAATACTATCAAAAAACGATATGATTGGAATTCAAAATTGTCAGCGATTAGGGGTTTACAGCAAAGACGCTCAGCAAAGTCGTCCAATAAAAGCAACTCTTGCCTGTGAGAGCGACGTTCACAAAATTATAAAAAACGCAAAAGATATAAAAAAGACTAAGGAATACAAACATCTTAATTTTTCATTCGATAGAACTAAAAAGCAGTTAGAGCTCTATAAAAATGATAAAGTACAACTTCAAAGTAAACTGAACGAAGCCGAAGAAGATCTATGTATCAAATATGTTAAAGGTATTCCAAAGGTTGTAAATTCAAAATCATCAACTGCCCAATCGTTAAACTAGATTTGCCCAACAGTAAAATAAAGAATCTACTATTTTATTATCAAAACGTCAGGGGACTACACTCTAAATTAGATAAGTTCAACATATCCAGCAATACATCAGAATTTGACATAATCTCCATAAGTGAAACATGGCTTACAAATGACATTAGCAGCGGGGAGCTGTTTCCACCAAATTACACCGTCTTGAGAAGTGATAGAAACTACATCGCCACAAGAGTGTCAAGAGGAGGGGGTGTGTTATTAGTTGTAAAGAATGAACTATACATGGAAACTATCGACCTATCAATGGTGAGCTCTACTGTACCTACAGTGGACATAGTAGGATGTAAGTGCTTAATAGATAATTGTTTTACTATACATATCTATGTTTTGTATTTTCTTCCAAATATATTGCCTGTAGATTTCGAATTATTTTTAAACATTTTTGAAGAAATAGCAAACAGTAATCGTTATTTATTAATTTTTGGAGATTTCAATGTTCCTAACTACATCACCAATGATAATACTGCCAAGAAAAGTTCATTAAATTCATTTATAGAACTATTAGATTTAAGACAATTTAATAATATTTATAACATGAACAATAAATTATTAGATTTGGTCCTTTCGCGAAATATTCAATGTGAAGTTTCTAGAGACGTAATGCCATTTATTGTAGAAGATGCATATCATCCTGCCCTAATTGTAGACATTGAAATACTCACAAGCAAGGTAGAGAGTTTTCCAATCAATGTTGATTATAGGGACTATAATTTTAAAAAAGCTAACTTTGTTACTCTTTATGATTCTCTATTAAATATTGATTGGAGTTTTCTGAACAAACATTCAGATGTAAATACGGCATGTAAGGAATTTTATTCAAAATTGTATAGTACACTAGATAGTCATGTACCGTATTACAAAAGAAGCAAAAATTCTTATCATTTTCCTAATTGGTTTACCTCTAGTATAAAGAAAAAAATTAGATTAAGAAACAAATTTCGTAAAAAATTAAAAAAAACTAAAAATAATTATTACTTAAATGAATACAAACAATTGCGATCTTGTATTAAAAGCGAAACTAAAGAACTGCATATATATAGACTACATAGAAAAAGTCCAAAATTCAATAAAAAGTAATCCAAATGACTTCTGGTCATTTATCAAACAAAAAAAATGAATCAACCAGGCTTCCCAAAAAAATGAGTTTTAACAATATTATAAATGACACACCACAGAAGATTGTTGACTCGTTCGCCGATTTTTTCAGTAATGTTTATGCAGCCTTATCTACAAACATCTTAACTGAAAATTGCAATGTTGACAACAACCCTACAATAACAATTAGACCCTTTTCGGAAACCGATGTATTAAAAGCATTGAAAAAATTAAAAAACAAAATGACTGCAGGACATGATAGAATACCAAGCTTCATTGTAAAGGATTGTGCTAATATTTTTTCCACTCCATTAACAATTATTTTTAATCTATGTATTAAAACATGTATATTCCCGGATTGTTGGAAATTAGCAAAAGTCTGCCCAATATTTAAGTCAGGAAACTGTTGTAATATCCAATTGTAATAATTAAATTCAATATTTTATAAATTACGTTTTCTGTCTTTTTATCAACATGAATTGTAAAGTCACATAATCTATTTTCAGAATGTAAAATCATTACTTTGTATTTTTTATGCACTTGCATTCTTAAGACTCCACGTATATCCTGTGGATATGATATTAATGCGTTCCATGAGAACCGCAAGCTTGCATTTTATAATAGCAAGCAAGTCTTGAAAGAACAATGTAAAGTTCAGTTGGTAAATATCGATGTAACATAAAGGAACAGCTCTTTTAAACTGTTAGTTAATAAATGTTTTGAATTTATAATTGGTTATCGTTTTATTTATGAAGGTCTATAAGTAAAACCTCAATCAAGTGGTTCACAACAAAACGATGCTGATATATCTAACTATAGAGGTATCTCTATTTTATCGAACTTTGCGAAGGCTTTCGAAATGTTAGTGTATGATAATCTGTATCCTCAATTAAAGCAAATAATAATTAACGAGCAGCATGGCTTTATGGAAGGATGCTCAACTGCAACAAATTTAATTCAATTTACTCAAATTGCAACAGAAACTCTTGATCAAAAAGGTCAAATAGATGTCATATACACTGACTTTTCGAAGGCCTTCGACAAGATTGATCATGTAATATTGTTGCAAAAGCTAGACTCAGTCGGTTTCACAACAAACCTGTTAAAGCTTTTCGATTCATATCTATCACAAAGGCAGCAGTACGTCTTGTATAATGGGCATAAGTCAAAGCAATATGAGGCCACATCAGGAGTGCCTTAAAGGTCAAATCTTTTGGACCACTCCTGTTCTTGATATATATCAATGATATATCTAATAATATTAATTGCAGAAAATTATTATTTGCGGACGACCTTAAATTATTTTGTCAAATCAGTGATATAAGTGATTGCTATAATCTACAACAACAACTTAACAGCCTAGACGAGTGGTGTGAAAAAAATAAATTAAGTCTAAACATTGCTAAATGCAAAGTCATGAGTTACACTCGTAAAGTAAGTTATATAGAATACAATTATTCGCTAAACAATGAAATTTTAAACAGAGTAGAAACAGAAAAATATCTTGGAGTTACCTTTGATTCTCGTTTAGATTTTAGCAAGCATATAGGCAGCATAGTGTCAGCAAGCAAAAAGAAACTCGGTTTTATAATCCGAAATACAAGATCATTTTGCGATATACAAAGTTTTAAAACACTATTCTACGCTCTTATAAGATACAAATTTGAATATTGTTCAATCATTTGGAGCCCAATTTATAACTGTCACAAAAACTCCATTGAATCAGTGCAAAGAAAATTTGCCAAATATTTATGGTTTAAATGTGATAATGTATATCCTAGTCAAAATGTAACAAATGATTTACTGTTTACAAGATTTGAATTGGATACATTAGACTCAAGGCGTATAAAAACAAACCTAACATTTCTGTATAAATTACTGTACAATCAAATTGATAGTACATATCTTATGTCTAAGATTTGTTTTAGAGTTCCTAGAGCAGAAGCTCGTAATCAATTCCTGTTCTATAATAAAAGTTCTAGAACTAATATGCTACTTAGGAATCCTATTGAAATAACAATGAGATTGTATAACAGCATCATTTATGATAAATGTGATATTTTCAATATCAGCTTTAATACGTATAAAAAGGTATTGAGTAAGTATGTTTGAAGTTTATTGTAATTATGTTATGTAATTTGAAGTATTATATATTTTATATTATATTTTATGTGTAATATTATTGTCCTGTAATTGGTAATGTTTACTGTTGGGCAAATAAACCTATTATTATTATTATTATGTTTGGAAAAACACTTGCATTTTCCTCTAATCAAAAAAAGCAATAGATGCCGACAAACTGAGAAACCACCACTGGCAGTCGTTTCTGAACAAAGAAAAATTAATAGAGCTATTAAGAGGTAGAAAGTTTTACAGAAAAAAAATTCAAACACCAAGAAAAAAAAATATCTGTCTCAGACTTGTCTTCAGATACTTTCAGCCTCGGGCAAATCATATGACAGCAATGACGAAAAACGCCAGGCAATCTTAAACAGTGAAAAGAATGAATTGATTTCATCCAGCAAATCTGAAACAGGGATGGAAAATGAGACTAGGAGCAAATTAAAATTAAGAACCACTTTCTCAGTTGCAGATTTTGTAATATTAAAATTTGAAATGGATTACTTTCCAGGTGTGATTATTACCAAAAAGGGCACTGAATATGGGTAATGCACAAAAGTGGTCCTCAACATTGGATATGGCCTGAAAAGGCTGACCAAATCTGGTACAATCATACAAATATTTTACAGAAAATTGAACATCCACAGTTAGCCTGCAATAGGGGCAACTCTTATGCTGTTTCTCAAATAAAAAATTATTGGTAGTCTAAGTTGCTTTGATGTACTCATGTAGTTATGTAAACATTTTTTGAAATAAAAGTTATTTGGTCATTCACTGGTTTTTTTGGTCATTAACTAGAATTCACTGGTCATTCATTAGGGTTTTGTGACTTCACTTAATTAAACAATAATAATTAATAAACGATTGACATAAATAATTCTTTCTAAACTGTACTGACAACTAGACAGATGGATCAAATTTGATTAATTTTTTATGCACTTTAGTGTATCATTCACTAATATCAAATTTGCTTGCAATCCTGATTTGGTCTTAAACGGTCATTAACTGGTGCATTCACCCTATACATTGAAAAATAGAAAATTCCCTATTTGGTTCAGTCCAACATTAAAAGAACTTATTTTTCATAAAAAATTAGCACATAAAAAATATAAGGAATCCAGATCCATAGACGATTACATTCACTTTAGTAAACTTCGCGAAGAATGTAAAAAATTTTCAAATGAAAACTACACAAAAGGTTCTGGAATTTTATTAACAATAAAACGCCAAAAAATACTATTCCAAATACCATGTATTTAAATGAAATACAGAAGACCAGCAAATTATAGCGAATCTATTTTCCTCTCACTTTCAATCGGTGTACGAAAATTCTAATTCTGAAGCGCCAAATAACAATCACACTCATAATACTGTAAATGCCAGTAACGTCCTTATTGATGTAAGTATTCAATAAACTTCAGGAGTTAAACACTGACGTAAACTCAGGTCCTGACAACATACCTCCAGCATTTTTAAAACATTGCAGATTTGTTTTAGCAGAACCTCTTTGTAGATTACACAATATATCACTAACTTCGGGTACATTTCCTAATATTTGGAAATCCAGCTTTATCAAACCAATACACAAATCAGGAGATCCACAGAATATTAAAAACTACAGGCCAATTTCAAAATTATCTACTATTCCCAAAATTGCGGAAGCAATTGTCACTGATAAAATATTCCCACTTATCAAATCCCAACTAATTGAAGAGCAGCACGACTTTGTCGAAGGTCGTTCAACAGTGACTAATCTTTTAATTTATCAAAATGAAATACTAAATGCATTTAAACATAAATTGCAATTAGATGCAATTTACACTGACCTATCCAAGGCCTTCGACAAAGTCAACCACAACATACTGTTAAATAAGTTGGAAGCTTTAGGTGTTTATGGCTCTCTGTTACGATGGTTAGATGGGTTCCTTCGAAATCGTACTCAAATTGTAAACTTAAAAAATCAATTTTCTACTGAAATTCCAGTTACATCAGGTGTGCCACAAGGTAGTCATATCTCCCCCCTTCTTTTTAACTGTTACATAAACGATATTAGCACTTGTTTTGCTCATTGTAAATTCTTACTTTTTGCGGATGACCTTAAATTATTTGGCGTGGTAACCACTATTGAAGACTGTAACAAAATTGAAAACGATATCAATAGATTAAATAAATGGTGTAACGATAATGAAATGATTTTAAATATAGATAAATGTAAGTGTATAAAATTTTACCGTTCATTAAATCATATCAAATTTGATTATAAATTATGTAATTCCTTATTAAATGAAGTAAACACCATTAATGATTTGGGTGTTCTGTTTGATTACAGACTCGATTTTAAGGCCCACATCAATCATATCAAAACAAAAGGGCTGCAAAAACTTGGGTTCATAATGCGTAACAGTAAGGACTTTACTGACATAATAACTATTAAATGCCTCTATTGTGCCATTGTTCTAGCACATTAGAATACTGTACCCTGATTTGGTGTCCATATTATCAAACACAAATATACCAAATAGAAAAAGTACAAAAAAGGTTTTTAAGTTATATAGCTTTCAAGAGCAATTTGTCATATATGGAGGTTGGATCTTCATATATACTAACTATAATTAATCTACAGACACTAGAATCCCGAAGAATATATTTTGATCTTTGTATACTTTTTAAGATAATTAATGGCTATATTAACAGTCCTCAACTATTGCAAATGATAAACTTTCATGTACCTTCAAGACTAACTAGATCTCAAATCTTATTTAAACTTGATTATGATAATTTAACTAATTACACCTATTGTTCGCCTCTGCAACGAATAATGAGGTATGGAAACTCATGTACTGTTGATTTCTTCAATGTCACTTACAATAAATTTATAAATAGCATTAAAAAATCGTTGTAAGATGGAATTAAATGTAACCTATAATGTAATAAGTGATTTATATATATATAATCAATTCCCCATTTACCAATATGGTGTAGGGGGTAAGTGATTTATAATATGTATAATATAATAGTTGTGTAGTATGTATAATGGGAAACCGTAAATAAATGATTATTATTATTATACTAATATTATTTTACGAGGTGACTGTCTTCTAGTAGATTTCAAAGTAATTAACAAAAAAAATAGTTCTATAGTACTATGAGCAAAAAGTAATTCTATCAAAGGTGCCTGTCGAATATTGAAGTCATGTGTATTATAACATCAGAAAATTATACAAAATAATCAGAGTCCTTTGACAGTGACAGTTGTTATTCATTTGATATAATTTTCTGGTGTTATAATACACACGAGTTCTAAATTCCAAAGGCACCTTTGATAGAGTTACTTTTTGCTCATACTATACAGCGTGTCCGGTGTTAGAACGCATTAATTTTAAGGGGGTGATAGAAGACATCAAAAGGAACAAAAAACTCTTACACAACTTTGTTCTAGAACGTACTAATTTTTCAGAAAAAAATAATAAAGTTGGAAACTTTAACATCATTTTGCCGCGTTAATAATAGTACTTTAATTATGGCGCTTTGTCGGCAGATGCATCTCATCTATCACAACAACAAACCTTAATAACGTTTTATCCTATTGTATGACGTTTCCGCGTAAAATTGACTCCTTTTTACAATTACAAATTCATTTTACTCAATTAAGAAACGTGACAACCCTGTAAAGTTTGTAATAAAATTTGCTCCATATTCGCACAAAATGCTGATGTGGAGGTTTCTTGACATTGAAATAAAAGTACATTTTGAAGAATATTTGGGTCAATGCCTGACCGCAACTTTGTAAATAATACTCTTTTATTTTTATTAGGTGAGATCATACTGAGTTGGTAGTTTGTTGAACTTTGAAATAATTATTTGTCAATAAAGCACTTTGTTCTTCTAATAACAGTTTTTAATGATTTTATAAGAGAATATCTTTTAAAGAGAAGATTTATCTATTTAAATTAGATAATTAGGTTAAGGGATTTTGCTGACACCTCCTTCTGGTTACATTAAAAAATCTTTTGTTTTATGGTAATTAGGTGCCTTAATCAAATTTCTTTACATAAGATAGTATTTTTTATTAAAAAAACAAATACGTCAAGAAATTTTGAAAATATTCCGGAAATTAATAAATATAAAATGTAGATCACTGATTGTCTTATTTTTACAGTTGGTTTGTTATGAATCAGCGTGATTTTAACGTACAACATACAAATTTTGTTTACGGTGCCGATTACAATTTTTGTAGAATGTCACCCGACTAATCTGCTTGGGATGTTTATTATTTTTAAACAACGGCTTTCATCATCAGTTTGTTTGTTTGATTTTCTAAAACAAGGTCAAGACCCAGCTGCGATTATACTTAAGCAAGTTAGGTTTTTCTAAATTACTCGAAAGCTTATTAACATAGAAAAAAATTTATCAAGACTTTTTTGTTCCTTTTGATGTCTTCTATCACCTCTTAAAATTAATGCATTCTATCTCATGACACCCTGTATTGCACCTAATAATGTTCTGTGGTTTACTTCAAATTTACAATTCCACATGTTGCCGCTAGGTAGTTTTTGTATTATAAAATTAGAAAAATATGAAAATAATATCTGCACAATACAGCTGCGTGAAGTTGGCACCCCCATATAAGAATTTCGAGAAAAAAACTATTGCATAATGTTACCCAAGTTATGTGCAGTTTTGACCAATAGTTGTTTTATTTTGCCCAGCCCCCCCCCTTATAACTCATGAGTCAAAAGCCGAATTTCTATGGTGTGACACCCCCATAAGTGAATACTGTAGTATTCGCTTATGGGGAGTTAAGGGGGCTGGGCAAAATAATGCAATAGTTTTTTTGTCGAAATTCTTATATGGGGGTACCAACTTTACACAGCTGCACAATACGAATACAGAGATACTATTGGAAATCTACCTAGAACCAAATACAGTTGCAAAAGTATATACTTACCTTATGCCAATTAAACGTTTAGTAACGCCATGGAATAACAAAATTTGTTTAACAAAACCTGAACAAGTTCTTATTACTCGTTTGCGAATCGGTCATTCTCGATTGGCATCTTCCTACCTTCTACAGGTCAACGATCCTCCTATTTGCTATGAGTGTCAAACTCAACTTGCAGTAGGGCATATCTTAGTGGATTGTCCCACTTACAACCAAGCCCATCGAAGAGCTATCCTTCCGAATAGTGTTATTGAAATCTTATCATCAGGTATGAAAAAAAGGTTTTCGATTTCATAAGAGAGATAAATTTATTAAATAAACTGTGACATGATAGCATACTTGGTAGTTTTATCAAATTTTATGCACATCTATTATTTTACACAATCTCTTTTTTATATATAAACAGAATTATATATAATGCAGAATTACTGCAAAATTATTAGAATAACCTCACTTTTAACGTTATTATGATCTGTTTATTATATTTGGTTTTTAAGTTACCTATATAAAATTATGGATTTTACAAAGGTAAGATTTGATAAATAAGTTTCTTGTTTTAATTACCTGTTGCGATTTTTATTTGTAGTTACTTTGTAACTGCTTGAAGCTGTCTTCCCAACTGGTGAAAAGCCTCCAGTAATTATCGTTCCTATGTTCTATTGATATTAAAACTTTATAATAAGGATTACTGCCTGTTTTAAATTTCTCCAATTTTCTTTTTCAGAACATGGAACATGACCAATCAGCACCATGAAATCTGCATTCTGTACTTTCGCTAAAAAATATTACTTTACCCACCTTTGTGGATAAAAAAGCTCACCAGTATTTTCCTCTTAATACTTTTATAAATAAATTTCCAGACTTTTTCAATAAACTAGATTTTATTAAGCTTTTAACATAATTTTTATATATTAACATACTTCTTTCAAGAATTATTTGTTTATAATAGTTAGCATTATTTATTTTATTCTGCCTATTTACCCATACTATCTTAGAACAACAACAAGATTACAACATTATTATTATTACTATTATTATTATTATTACAAGATTTATTTACATTATATTATCTATTTTAGCAATACATACTTGATTATTTATCAATGCATGTAACCTTTCTTATCATTTCTAAACATTTTCTTTGTAATTAGTGCTTTGCAAAATTTTATTTTGAAGTATAAACAACAAACAACATTTTCCAAAATTAAGTGCAATAGTTTTAATCTATTTAATATAATCACACAACAAAAACAGATAATATAATATAAAAAAAATAAGTAACTTACTTTGTAAGTCCTAACGAAGCTAACCAACAACAACAACAATAACCGGACCTATCAAAGAATCATTACAATTAGTTATTATTATCTTTTATTAGTTGATGTTTATGTTTTGCTTTTATGATCTAGTATCAATTTATAAATCGCGGCTAATAACCATAATTGTTGATGCCGCTAATAACAAAAAAAAAATTAAACCAGTACTCCAAGAGACATCTTTAAACTTATTTATTTATTCAATATATTAACAAATAAAGGGTGTTGCAGGTAAAGTGTCGCTATTTTCGGCCACAAATAATTAAACGAGTTTTCGACCTACACAATAACAAAAACTTTATTAAAAAAATTCAACAAAAAGACTTTTTATAAATATTTCAATTACACTGAAAATGGTTCTTTTTTGGACACAATCAGCAAGTTGTTTCGGAAGCTCTTAAACGGATTATTTCCCGATTCCGTTACCACTTGATTTGAGATTCTTCACCAACTTGAATCCGCCTTCACCTTGAAATCTGGGAAACCTTTCACTGGTTCATTAAGAAGCTTATATATACTTTGCTTTACATAAAGGCCAATAACGCTCAACAGGTTAATACTTGTGTCAATACCTTTATACCGAACTTGGTTTTTGTCCTCTGAACCATGGAAGCTGATAACTCTGTGATTTCCGCTAGCTTGTGTGCAGATGACGGAGGATCTTCCTGAGATTTACAGTACAACTTTTTATGTAACCTGAGAGTGTGTACTATTGGTCAACGTCCTCATAATGGTCCCACTTGGTTGATACCAGTCTTGCTAAATCATTTTGAAACACTTTGTACATCTCTAGTAGCTACATTGTGGGTCTGGAAATGATTAAGAGTAAGCTGTTGATGGTAATTATATTATTGGAACTGGAAATAGCTTACGATGAATGCTTTGCAAAATTTGACTTGACTCCTTTTTTATTTTACAGCTATTTTCAACACTAATAAGCACCAGTTTTAATTCTACACTGATGGTGCATCCAAGGCACACTAATTATAGTTGTTTCAAAATAGCGACACTTTGCCTTGAAATACCCTTTATATACACAATAGTTCCATTATAACTTCTCATTGTACATTTGTCATTATTCTTCATTCATTATGTTTCAGTGTAAAACTTACACCTGAATAAATAATTTTAAATGTAGATGCCCTATAATTTTTAAATTTATGCAATATTTAGGTTACAAAAAGTATTGTAAGTGTTGTAAAAAAATATGCATTTTTTAAAACGTTGTTTAAGATACTTTTGCTGAGGATGAATCGTAGACTTTACTACAACTAATTTACTTTTCAATAATTTCGAATAGGTTCGAGATTTGGAAAAATAAAACATTTAATGCAGATATACATAATCATAAATACATGAAACCTCACAACAGTCCTTTAAAATCTAATGGTAACGTTAACTGGTTTATCATCATGAAAACAAGGTGGAAGATCGCTTCTATCAATCTTGATACTATTGAACAACAATTCCTTATCAAGTCTCTCAGAGTGACAAGCTACAATTTTTGATTCTAAAATTAATGTTTTTGGTTTGATTTTGCAGTACGCATGCTCAAATTCTAAAATCTCAGTTTTACAAGTAACATATATTTTATTATTACCTTTAACAGCACAAATTTTAATCGATCCATCTTTGTTGTAACTAAAATCTATTACATAACTAAACATCAACAAAAATATCCATGGCTTTTTATATGAGAAAGAAAGTTCTTTTGTATAATATAGTCATTACATTTGTGACATTTAATTTGTCGTAATAAGCAAGACAATTCATGACCTGGAAGGTCACATCCCAGTTTTCTAATTTCACATCCTCTCCATCGGCAGGGAAAGCTAGTTTTTGAAACTGTAAGTAATAACTTATCTTTAAAAGGTATAGGATCATTAAACTCTTGTGAGCAAAACCAACAAGCAGGTGAAGCTATTTGTCTGTTACGATATAATGGAGGTAGGTACTAAAAAGCCTTTGCACATTTAAATCTTAGCTCTTCAACTAAGAGGTCATGACTTAATTGTTTAGATATAGTGCCACCCTTTGTTTTCCCATCAACATCTATTTTCAATAAAATACATTTAGGATTATTCATTGCAGCAAGATAATTATCCAGATTTAATGTTTTCATAGTGAAATCCAAATAAAAACTCTTGTTAAACAACACAGGATTATCACCTTTTATGTTAATATTGCAATCTGGTTGGAGATCATCTACCAATGAAACTTTTACTGTCATTACAATGTCGACAGTATTGAAATGTTGTATATAATACTGAATCCTATTACTGGTATTGCTATATTGATATTTAACAATTGCAGAAATATCTCTATTGATAATCATAGCAAGTCCTTCCTTATCCGTCTCTGCCAATGCTACAACAAAATGAGAAGAAATTGCTTCGACAGGGCCTTCCCATTTACAAAAAGATGGAACTGGACAAGGATGTGAAATGTATATGCATTCATCTTCATGCTCTTTTATTTGTTTGAAAGTTAATACACTTTTGGTCCATTCTGTTTAAATTTGCATGGATATTTGAATTTTTTTTTTTTAATTTTCAAAAGTTACTTGAATTCGACGTATTTTTCTTGATTTGGGACATGGACCGCATATTGAATTACCATTAGATAAAAGGCATACTGGTGGATATAGGAAGCCATTGTATTTGCTACAACGAATTTCATCGAGAAAGCATTCTGGAAGTTCCAGTTCTGACATTGTGTGTTGAATCTGCAACAAATCAGATATTTAAAGAATATTTTGTGTTTGATACAATAATATATTATATACACAATAACAATAAAAATATGGCAGCATCTAACACCTTACATAGTTATCCAAACCAGTAAATAGCATATTGTGTTACAAGTGCAGAAAAGTTCCAATTTCTCAAGAGTGTGAAATTGGCGTTTTTGCACGCGTTACACACTATGCTTTATCTACGAACACAAAAAAAAGTACTAAACCATCAAAAGCTAAGAAAAATATTTAACCTAGAATTTATACTCGCATTCATGTTTTTTCGTGAAATCTCTGGTAATAAATTAAGAGATGTAATGTAAGCAGCTTCCACGATGTTTGGAGGTGTGCAAGTGTACACTCTATTCTCCCATCATCGGATTCACTCATGAAAAATCTAGAATTTCGAAAACGACAAAAGTAAATATTAAATTTTTAAAGCAATAGTAATATGTTTTCAATCTGTATATTTTAATAAAATGAACAGATTGAGCTCGGTAATTCTCCGTTATTGGAAGTGTTAGATATATAATTCTGATTATTTTTATCTTTTTATCTAGTTACCTATTTTTTGTATTTACCTTAGCGACGTGTTTGTTTCTATTTATATTACCTTTGATAATGACAGTTTAGCTGTCGAAACAATATTCTCAGTTTATAATTTAATAATAACTGCGAAACTTTTTATTAATCTTTATTTATTTCATGTATATTTTCAGTCAATCTACTATTTAGTACTTACAGCTAAACAATCATACTTAGTGTCATGATATTTGACAGTCATTAGAAAGCATGCACCCACATATAGTATGTTACCAACAAGATGTTAAATGGGTTGCATAATCTCAAGAAGAAGAATATATAATTTTAAAATTTTTTATGAAGCCAAAGAAAAAGTTTTAATTTAATAAATATGCACTCTAAAACATACTAGGCAGTAAAAGGATGAATTTTAAAGTTTTTACACACAATCTTTTCTTACAATCTTGACAAATTTTCATTGTTCAGCTAACGATGTGATATAGTTACCTAAATATGCAAAAAGAAATAAAGTTGAGGCCATTTCAAGGCAAATTTTGACCTAAAACAGACAAGGTGCATGGTAGTGATGATGTATGATGTAAGTATTTGCTACCTTACCTGCTTGGTCAATATAAAAAATTTGTTTCAAGTTAATGAGATAGTTATATCGTTAAATTTTCTTCATTAGTTTGATTATATAGCTTGTGGCTAAAATGTTTTATTGCTGTTTTGCCAAGCAGTTTCTTAAGCACAATTTTAAAACAATTTTTGCTGTTGGAGTTGCTTCTTGTAGAAGATATCATTGAAATAAAATGCAAGTTTCTGTAGTAATGTAATGTAAATAATGTAATTTAGTCATTATTTTCATGGTTTTGATATCAAAAGTATGTAAATAATGTTAATTAGGATATAAGGTTGGATTGTATCAAGATAGGAAGATGTATCTAGGTAATTTGAAGTAATTAAGTTAAATTTAGTTATTTGATAGTTGAGTAGGAAATGTGTTTTGGTTGACTTTTTCTAGTGACCTTATTTTTTATGTCAATACAAGTGTTATATATCATTGAAAAGGGAATTTTCTGGCTATCTATTTATTTAATTAATTTGTTTAAAGAATAATTAACAGTTATAAACAATTATGTGGTTATGTTGTATTTAGTTCTATATGTTCTTTTGTTTTCCACTAAAAATATCACTAAAGCCCTCATTTGTTTCAAAAAGGGTATAAAAAGAGCGACCGATTTAGTAACAAACTCTCTGTTATTTTAGATCTTTTAAACAGTGCACACATGTTGGGAGCAATATTTTAATATTTTAAGGTTATGTAGTGAGTTCGATAATTTTTGAACATACCAAACGTCAAAAATATTAGGTTATATTTTGTTGAAATGTCAAAAGTGTTAAATAATCATCAAAGATCTTTGAATTTGACTATTTATTTTTAATAATAATTATATTTAATTAATATAATAATCAATGCTGTGAATTTATTTGTGGAATAATATTTAATTACAAGAAGAAAGTTTTATTTGAATAATTAAACTTCTATCCTTATTGGGTATAATTTGAGTGTTGGAAGGGAATTAAAAAAATTAATCATTAAATGTACGTACCATATTTCAAGCAAGCAGCTGAATGTTAATTTTATTTATTAATACCATTTATTTGTACATTATTTGAAAGAGAGGTAGGTGGTTGTGCTTCCACCATTTTAGTATTAAACCATATGGAAAACAGAGAATTGCTGTGTTGTTACAATTTCAGTTGGCAAATAGTTGGCGCCAAATATTAATTTGATTTAAAAATTTTAAGGTATTTATTTAATTTTAAATAAAAATAGTAATTATTTAAAAAATTTAGTAAGATTATGATGATGCCAGAAATATTACTTCTCCGATAAAAGACATTAAACTATCTTAGAATTGATTTTTCATTTGTTCATGGCATCCAAAATTTATTTTCTTTATTTTTTAAAATTATTTTGTTGTTTATTGTTTGTGTTTAATTTTAAATAAAATTTCTGTCATTTCAATTTAAATAAGTATAAATGTTAAGACCATTCTTTTTGATTTTAAGTATGCAATTGTAAGGCCAAATAAGTTTTTTTAAATAAAATTAATAAAATAAAAATATAACTAGTAGTTTCTAAATTATTAAAAACAAACGCTATTTGGCCTTACAATTGGATACTTAACTTCAATTTAAAGAAAAGTTGGTTTATATTTTTTTTGTACATTACTCGTGTTTCCTAGATCTATATTTATTTAGTAACCTATTCAAGTGACCCGCCTGAAAGCCTTAGTGTGGTGGAGATTTTGATTTTTTACCACGTTTGTAATTAGCCGGAGCAAAATCTTCTTTTTTAAGAGTAAAGGCAGGTGGTTTATATTTTGTATCTATCATCACTGTGTTACTACAATTCTTCGAATTATTCCCCATTAATAAACTTGCTAAAGATCCCTTTCACCGCAATAAAGCACGTATGATAAAAGTGCAATTTAATTTATGTTGAAAACAAAATTTTGTTTATAATAAGATCCCAATACAGAGAATTTAAGTGCTTGAAAACGTAGTCATTTGTCTTATGCTGTCAAGTCTTGATGGCATCAAATTTCCGCTTCGCTGCTTTGTGAAAATAATTCTGAATTATGGAATTTCTGCAAAATAAAGAAAAAGAAGGAATTAGAGAATTCTGCAATTTTTGTTTTTGAATGGCTGCTCGCAATCACCCCACTTTAAGATTTAAAAAAAACATGAGAATTTGGAGCGATAATCAGGAGGTTAGCCAGGCGTCCTCGCTGGGGCGCTTGCCGCTCTAGCGTAGGGGTCTTTTGAGGAGCGGGTCCGTTGGATTAGCTCGAGTTCCGTAAAGAATTTAAAGTTAGCTAGGGTTCCGGCTAATATCAGTAGTGCGACATATTTGCTGATCAAATCATTAAGCTTTGGGAACTAGCACCCATGATCCTAAACTCAATTTGGATAAGAAAGATGTCTGTGCCGTGGCCACAGATAATAAACAGATACGCAGCCTCTTGAAAATAAATACGCTTACTTTTTTGGTTAGTTTGTGCAACTGAACTAGGCGGCGTGACTGAGCTCTGGGCAACTACATTTGTCCATACAAATAATGAGGTAATATTCATTAATTGTTTGGTCGAATGCGACGTTATTATATAGCATGCGTAAGCTTACAGCCGGCAGCGCGGCGGTTACGATGCATGACTGATACGTGATAAAATTATTCGGAAGAAATTTTAACAATGTTATTTGTCACATAGCAGAGCAGTTCTTAGTGTGTTTGGCTTTGATATATTGACTGGATTTGCAGTATTTATGCGGAGTAGATTAATAAATACCTATTTCTCCTTAATTTGTTTTAGTTTGGAAAGTTTCTGCTTAGCTTCGATTAGAATATTGTTTAGTTCATTAGCAAATATTAGATTGCTTAAATATTTCATATAGCACTTTCTTTAAGTACCTATCAATTTTTTAGATGGGCATTCACTTGGGATTTCTCGCAATTAAGTTTTCTTTATATTTTTATTCAGATAAAGTCAGCTTAATTTCGCGGACAAGATATACACAATATTTTTCGTGCAAGCTTAAAAAATATGTAATTACAAATTCTATTGCTTTTAAAAAATCAACAATTTAATTCATTGTTAATAGCAAGGCGGCGGCGAATAGGTTACAGCGTTTCTATGGAAATTACATAAAACAATTAGTTTCTTAAAAAATCGTAAAAACGACTGGAGATCAGAGTTGGGCATCAATCAATTAAATTTTTAATCAATCAGTTGATTGAAGATGTAATTATGATATTTCAGTTGCAATTATATTTAATCGCGATTAATCTCTTACTTGCAGACTGCAATTTTATGAAAGTTTTTAAATTTAATCTAATTGGGTTTCAATTTCTGGCCTTAACTTCATTTTCAGAACTCTTTTATACATTTTTGCTACTACCGATAATAGGGTAACTCATCTATAATTAGAGCAGTCTCTTCTGTCACCTTTCTTATATATGGGTAGAATTACCCCTAACTCCCGTTCTTTAGGTATCTGCTCTTCTTGCCACGCTTTATTAAACATTTTAGTGATCACTTCCAGCACTTCCTCTCCTAACTTCATGACCATTTCTGCTGCTATTCCATCGTTCCCAGCTGTTTTTCCTCTTCAATTTTTTCACTGCTTCTTTCACTTCCACTAACTCTATTTGTGCTTGGCCTACATCTTTCTCTCTATTGCCTGTTCTGATTTTTTCATTCTCTACTTCAATTACTGGTTCTTGATTTCGCTGTGTTGATAATATGTCTTCAAAATACTCCTTATGATTTCCTCTTCATCCTCCAGCAATCTTCCATCTTTTGCTCGTAATTGCCTAGTTTGGGGTGATTTTTCTTTTCGTAGTGAACTCAGTATCTTGTAAAATAATTTTTGATTTCCTAAGCTGTCCTGTTCTAACTTTCTTCCGAACTCTTCCCAAGATTTTTGTTTCGCATGTTTTACCATCTCTTTTACTTTGTTTCTTTGTACTCTGTACTTCTTATAATTTTCTACTGTTCTGTTACTTAAATACCCTTTCCATTTCTGTTTTTTATCCTTAATTTCCTTCTTTACATCCTCATTCCACCATCTCGTTTGTTTTTCATCTCTCTACTTTTTGTTTTTTCCACATACTTCACTGGCTGTTTTTATTAGTACTTCTTTAAAAACTTTCCAAGTATCTTCCAGTGATAAAGTGTCTATATTGTTGTTAAGTTTGTTCTTTGTAAGTTCTAGCCGTCTCTGCTTCTCTTAACTTAAATATTCTAATTTTTTCTTTATGTCTATTTTTGTTATTCCCTTGTTTCCTTTTTTCCATCTGTTTTTCTAGCTTTATCTTTATTTTTGTGAGCACTAAATAGTGATCTGAGTAAATTTCCGGGCCTCTTTTAACACTTGTGTCTGTTATTTCATTTCTGTAATTTCTATTTATAATTATATAATCAATTATTGATTTCTCTCCCCTGCTCACATTCTCCCTAGTATACTTATGAATTTCTTTATGCTTGTAAAATCCGTTTATTATCAAATTGTTTATTATGCAAAAATCGATCAGTCTTTTGCCGTTGTTATTCCTTTTAACTTCGTCATAACCCCCTATTACCTCACTTGTTTCTTCATCCTTTCTACCCACACGTCCGTTCAAATCGCCGATTATTAATACTCTTCCCTTGCATTCTTCTACCGTCATTGTTAATTGTTCCCAGAATTCCTCTTTACTACTTGCTAACGCATCTTCGTCCGGTCCGTACACCACTATAATATTTATTTTTATTTGGCTGTCTAAATCCATTTCTATCTTCAGTATCCCGTACCACTTATTTATATACTTCGCGTTTTCTTTTTTTAATTATACATCCTACCCCTTCTTTTGCACGATATTTACTATCTATTACGCTGAATATTAGAACATTTCCTCCTTCCCTTTCCTCTTCCCCCACCCCTTTCTTTTTGGTTTCGGTTATACCTAGACAATCTAAGCCTGCTTTCCTAAATTCTTCTTCCAACTCATTCTCTTTTCCACTAATGCTCCTGATATTCCATGTACCAATTTTCCATAAAATTTCTTTATCATATCGCCCTTTTTTCTTACTGTTTTCAATAGCTCTACCCTTACCCTGACCCTTTCCTGGTTGCTTCTTTATCCTATTTCTGCTTGTTAATTTTTCATTTTGCTGCCCATATTATAATATCAAATATCCGAGAGAATATTAGTTTTGAAAAAAAAATGAGCTCATACCTAGCTGAACTATCAAAAGTATTCTTCAACGGTGAAAGAAAACATTTTCTATCTCTACAAATAAAGCTAAGAAAAGTAAAAAACGTTTTGACGTTTGTATTTTTTTATTAAAAAAAATTAAAAACAGGTACCTCATTTAACTTATTATTACATACATGAAAAAATATAGTATAATGTTTCAGTTCACAAAGGAACTCTATCAAGAGAAAAAAAATGCTCCCATATACTTAACATATGCCAATATTTTGGTGTGCAAGAGCTTTAAGTGATACCTAAAATAACTGCAAGAGTAGGTATTGGGCCACCTGGCCCAGACATTTTTGCGGGGATGCAGTCGTCGTTAAGTACGGAATCTGCATTACCGACATTCTGTATTACCGGCATTTGGTTCGTCACTCGGCTAAATGGCAACGCTGTTGCTAGGGGAAAACAGATGGCGCCAGTGTCGTTTTTGTACCGACATTCTGTATTATCGGCATTTGGTTCGTCACTCGGCTAAATGGTAGCGTCGTTGCTAGGGGAAAGCAGATGGCGCCGGTGTCGTTTTACGTGATTTTTGTACCGACATTCTGTATTATCGGCATTTGGTTCGTCATCATGAAGAAAGCTGTATTACCGATTACGGGCGTTCTACTGATTGTTAATAGGGGGAGTCAAGGTTTATCATTTTATATTAATAAATTTTACCGATTTCTTAAAATAATTATCGTCGTCATTAATACTTTAATTACATATAATAATTTAAGATAATTAATTCAGCATTAAAATTTTAAACGCAAATCACGGGACAATTTACGGATAATAATAATAATAATAACAATAATTATAATGTCTTTATTTCCCTTACAGGCTTACACCCAAATAGGGAAAAATATGAATTTACAAATGTTTTCATCGTTTATGCTATTCTCCTGTAATATCTCAGGGGTAATGTGTAAAGAGCGGAAAATATGCAATGTGCATTTTATGATGTTGATGAAATAAGAATTATTTGTAGATTCAATTAAAATGCCTAAAACCTAAAATTTAAGGCTTTAATATTATTGTTTATTGTATATTTTATATCAATAAATGCGAAACTCCGTGTAATGCCATGTAATAATAATGCAACAATGTAACATAACTGTATACATCGGTGTATACATAAAATAAACTTGATGTTGATGAAATAAATAATAGAAACAAAATTTAATTTATGATTTGATTTATTGAAATTTCCTTATTCTTATAACAAATAAGTTTTTACTAATAATATTTAGTTATTACTAGTTAGTTAATAGTATATTATATACATATTTGTTGCATTTTTTTTTGTCGAAACCCATGCATTTTTTGTCAAATTTCGTTGCATTTAAATGTGCATATGTTTTCTTTTTGCCTTGCATTTTTCCGCTCTTTAGTAATGTGTATTGTGGTGACAAAATTCACTTGGTATTGTTATGTCTGTTTGTGTTGGTGAATATTTCACCATTTACAACATAATCATGAATAAAGTGGTTGGTGTATTTTTGCATACGAAACAATGGAACATTTATTTACGTTTAAATTTAGGCGATTAGCTTTACACCAATCACATAGAAAGTTAATGTTAGACTGCAAATATAAGCAATCATTGATATCTCGTACTTGATGATATATTTTTAAATCGTCAGCAAATAATAGTTTTTCTCGCAGTGTATAGATTGATGATGATGATGAATACCACGTAGACACGTCCATTCGTGACGGGTATCTTGGAATACGTTCTGCTTGGTTCGGACATCTTGTATCCCAACCCTCTGGCGTTTAATGTCATGCTTACCTTGCTATCTCTCTCTCTCTCTCTCTCTCTCTCTCTCTCTCTCTCTCTCTCTCTCGCTCTCTCCTTCTCACTCTCTCCTTATCATCTATTAGAGAGGACGCATTAAAGAGCCTTCTCTCTCTCTCAATGTCTCCTCTCTCACTCTCTTGCTCTTTCGCTCTCTCCTTATCACCTATTAGAGGACGCATTAAAGAACCTTCTCTCCCTCTCTCACTCTCTCGCTCTCACGCTCTCTCACTCTCACGCTCTCTCACTCTCTCTCTCTCTCTCTCTCTCTCCCTTCATCCTAATGCTAGTAAATGAAACAGTATTGGATAGAGGTAACCGTTAGGTCTACTGTTCTGGGATTGGTTCGGACGATAATTATTCAAAAAAGCGTAAAAGCATACGATGTTTACTAAATTAAATGCGGGCTGATTACGAGAAGTCTCAGTACCGTCTACGATTATGTCTGAGAACATCCGACGAACTGTATAAATCTCATGACGTATTGAAATATGTACATCATTGCGCTATGAAGATCTCAGCTATAAATACTGTGTATTCTGTTCATGCGTGACAGTTATTTGTCATACGTCATCATGAACACAATAGATCTCTTCGGTAGAGCTATGATGAGTATGACAGATGAAGCAATGGCTGCAACAAAACGTGGACCGAGAGGTTATGGTTTCAAATTAACACCAGAGGGTAATTTCGATGTTGAGAACCGTCGTATAACTAATGTAGGCGCTCCTATCAACGATAACGATCTTGTCACGAAGCGTTCTGTACTAATGTTATCAGATAACGATGAAGGTGTAATTGATGTTAAGAAAAGAAGGTTAGTACACGTTAAAGAACCGCTTGACAACCACGATGTTTGTACGAAAAAGTATACCGACGAGCTGGTGGACGATGTTGAAAGAAAATTACTCTCTAATTGTTTGAGACGACGACGAGAGGATAAAGGACAGGGGTCGTACTATGATGCTAAAGATGGAAGAATTTGTAATATAGGGGAGCCTCTAGAGGATAAAGATGTAATCTCTAGGCAGTATTTTAACAATCGGGCTATGCATACAAACGATCAAATGCAGTTTAATGCAGATGGTAAACGTATTGTTTCAGTAAGTTACCCTATAGATGGCACGGATGTCACTTCTAAAGCTTATGTAGATGCTCAATTCGACTCTGCTGTACAAACCTTCATTACAATGACTACCGACACTCAGAACACTATTAAAGATCTAAAGCAAAAGGTAACAAAGGTTGACATTGAAACTAGTAAACTTAACAGTTTGCTAACAACGTTGGAAAAAGAAACAAAGAGAAATCACCTAATAGCGAATGATGAGATGGAAACTAATCATTCGAGTGTGTTGACAAAGATAGAAGAAACGAATAATACCCTAGATAGTAATCATAAAAAATTATTAGATAAAGTACAAGTGCTCGAGGATACTCAAAAAGTTATGCGATCATCGTTTGATGCCCTAATAGCCGAATCTGCAACACGTACGAACTCTTACAACATAAAGAGAGTGTACAATACCGACTAATAACGGAATTTACTACTACTATCGGTTGACCTAATCATATTGACACCAGTTTTTATTCTAGTTTTAAGTGTATTATATCAAATGCCTGATTAGCGCAGATAGGAAACGTGGTGAGCCTTACGGGAATGCTGCGCAAATGCTTAGTTTGCTTATATCTACGCTAATCAGTTATTTTTTTATCTTAGTCTAAATGTATCGTTGAAGAAATAAAAATGTATTTAAACAAAGTTTTTAGTTTTACTAATGTCAATAACTCTCCAAACATAGCGATTTGTAGCAACAGCAGCAGTAACACATCGATATGGTAAAGAAAGTAAGTTTTGCCGACGCAAGCATGAATAATATACATCATATGATAGTATGGGAGTATGCATACAGACAGGCAAGAAAGGGAGACTGGCAAACATTAGCTCTGGACAGATACCGTTTTCAAACAAGAATACATAATGTTGAAAAGCATCTGTGTGAAATTCTACAAGCTGATCATAGAGACTTTATCTATACGCAGAGATTTCAGAACACAGATTAGTCCGGCTGCAGTGGTGACCGAGTATAAATACAGGTACAAGCAGTCTCTTCTCTCAGTACCAGATGTTAGTTCACGAAGGTAACGGCTTTGTTAACAAGCTCATAGACAAACTGCCTATTGAACTACATCTTCCTTCCTATCAGTACTGTGGACCTGGTACTAAATTATCTAAAAGATTACAACGTGGCGATAAAGGTATAAATCCTTTGGACCAGGCGTGTATGCAGCACGACATCTCGTACGCTCAAAGCTCCGATTTGAACAGTAGACACCAGGCAGATCGTGTATTAGAAGAAGCCGCTTGGAAGCGTGTTAAGGCTAAAGACTCTAAATTAGGGGAAAAAGCATCAGCTCTGTTTGTAACCGGTATAATGAAGGCTAAAAGAAAGTTGGGAATGGGCGTAAAGACAAACAAACTGTCGGCGAAAAAGGGTCTCGCTAAAAAGATGATGAAGAAAACTGTCACTTTCAAAGGTGGCGTTTTAAAGAAGCTTGTTGGTGTAGTGAATCGTGCAAGCAAGAGACTCACGGGTAAAGATTTAATACATCATGCCCTGAGCGCTGCCAGAAGAATCATTCAAAACGTAGGCGGTCGAAAAACGTTAAAGTACCCCGAATAATTCCTGTGCCTACAGCTACAGGGGGTATTTTACCACTCATACCAATTTTTGCTGGCCTCTCGGCTCTCGGTGCAATTATAGGAGGCGCCTCAGGGGTAGCAAAAGCTGTTAACACTGCTAATAGTAATAAGAGACAGCTAGAAGAAACTACACGGCATAATAAAAGTATGGAAGCTATCGCTTTAGGCGGTAAGAACGGGAACGCCCTTTACCTGAAGCCGTATAGAGCTGGCGGAGCTGCATTGTACTTAAAACCATATGTCAGGCGGTCAAAAAACTGAATAACTTGCCTCGGAGACCACTTACAGACCTAGATATAATAAAACATGCTAAAGACATTCCCTATTTTAGAGGTGTCTATATGAGAACAAGTCTACCTGCAACGAAACCTTTGCAATTCGAAAGAGCTATTGTTAATCTTGACGACGCTGGAGGACCGGGTACTCATTGGGTTGCCTATAGAAAGGATCGAAACGTGGTTTTGTACTATGACCCCTTCGGAGACCTGAGACCACCATCTGAACTTGTGAAATATTTAGGACCTCGCTGCTCCGTATACTACAACGTAGCCCAAGAACAAAAGTTCAATACATACAACTGCGGACATCTGTGTCTACGATTTTTGTATAAAAGAGAGGTGAAAGTGTAAATCGGTTAAGTATGGCTAGGACCATCACGGTGTACGGTACAGGAAACAGGCTTTCTACGGATCGTATTTATCCACCTATAACACTAGATCACGTGCGTTACGAATACTCACTAGGTTTAGTCGGCTTATATACAAGTCACACGATACGGAATATATACCCAGGCAAAAATAAATTTTATTACGGAGAAAAGGCGATAACTATTGAACCGGGTAGCTACGAGTTGTCTGAAATCGTTAACTATATAAACAATCAAATTAGTGACGATCCCGAAGAGGGAGATCTACTACTACTACAAATCAAAGCTAACACTAATACGGGAAAGTGTGAGATTGAATCAGCTACCGAGTTGATTGATTTTACCAAACCCGATAACATAGGATCACTACTAGGATTTAAGAAGCGCGTGCTAGAACCCGGTAGTAGACACGTATCAGATCGAGTTGTCGATATACTTTCAACTCCAAACATCTTTGTAGACACGAATATTACAGGCGGCTCATATAGAAACAATCAAGCAGGTCATACAATCTTCGAATTTGGTGTTTGCGTACCACCCGGTTATCTGATTGAAAAGGAGCCATCGCATGTGATTTACTTTCCCATCACTGTCACCGAGATCGACAACATTACCATTAGACTGGTAGACGCGAGAGGAGAGTTGATAAATTTGTCTGAAGACACTTTCACGAGCATCAGGCTAGAACTTAAACGTGAAAAATGGGAATAAACTTTAGCTATAAAAACATCAGCATATGTCCATCAAAGGTCATTCACCGTCGAACGTCGGCACGTGCAGACCTTCGATTAAAACTAACTAAAGCTCGTCGCCTTTTTCTTGAATCTTTAGGCTTTAAAGTACGATAACAGCAGCAGCATGTCAAAACGAAGTAAAATGCATATTAACACCGACACCTTTACCATTGATAAATTAAACATATTTGGGAAGCCTCGCGTCGATACAGATATAATAAAAGAGGATTTTTATACCTATCTGCCGTTTACGCTAAATGCCAATCATTCCGACACCATTAGAATCAGCATACAAAATTCCGATAACGTTTTAGCTTTGTATGACAGCTATGTACTTGTTAAAGGTAGCATAACGCGTGCAGAAAACAAGCAATTCCTTCTGTAAACAATTTTGCCCACTTTCTGTTTGATGAAATTCAACTAATATTAGGCACAAACCAGCTCATAGATGTCTGTAAACAGCCCGGCATTACAAGCACTATAAAAGGTCTCGTTTCACATGGCGCCGAGGATAGAGCTTTAACCAGCACAGCATGGAACTTAGGGATTACTAGCGATAATGGTTTGTTACATAACCAAGGGAATAACGTCTTTCATTTCACGTGTAGAATACCATTAAAAGATATCTTTGGATTTGCAGACGATTATAAAAAAGTAATACCTCATATGAGTTGTCAGCTAGTTTTAATTCGCGCCAAGAACGATTTTAATTGCTATAAAAGCGAAGCAGGTGATGCAGGTACCGACGTAGATATCAAGATTGATAAGCTTTCGTGGGAAGTTCCGCATATACTGTTATCAGATGAAAGCAAAGTGAACCTGGTGGAGAGTTTAAGAGATAATTCTTCTATTATCGCTCCGTTTAGACGTTGGGAATTACACGAGTTACCCTCGTTGGGAACTACTAAAAACCAGGTTTGGCGCGTAAAGAACTCCAATGATCTAGAGAAACCGCGCTGGGTCTTTGTAGTTTTACAAGACGAGCGTCAGCTGGGTATAAGAACGGGTAACCCGACTACATTTACTCATTCGAACTTGGTCGACGTTAAGTTGTATTTAAATTCGCAAGTGTTCCCGCATCAGCGTTTAAATCTCGATTTCGACCGTAAGGACTACATTCCTGCGTATCTGAATTATACTCGTTTTCGCGAGAACTACTATGACGGTATAGGTAGAGGTGCGGCTGAGAGTTGTTTACTCAGCTACAAATCGTTTGAAACGTACCCCATTTTTGTTATTGATTGTTCAAGACAGGTAGAGAGTTTTAAGGATTCCACTGTCGATATTAGACTAGAGCTCGAGTCTTCAGCCGCATTTACGAACACAACTAAGGCGTATTGTTTGATCCTTCACGACGCATTAATCGAGTATAATCCGTTTAACGAGACCGTGACTAGACACGTACGCATACCGTAATGAAGGTCGTTAAACAAAATAAGTCACTAAACATATGTAACCTAGACGACTGCGATGATACATCTTTACAACGACGATCAGGCGAGGATGTTAGGAAACATGGCGATCTGTTACCTGTATCATGTAGAGCAATATTGAGCGGTCCATCTTCCTGCGGTAAAACTAATGCTATGTTAGGTTTACTTATTAGCGAAAACGGATTAAAATTTGAAAATATCTACCTATACGCCAAGTCTTTATTTCAACCTAAATATGAATTCTTAAGACGTGTTATGAAACCACTTACGGGTATGGGATATCATGAATTTAGCGAAAACGATGACGTAATCAGCCCCGGTGATGTTAAACCTAATTCAGTGTTCATTTTTGATGATATAATTTGCAGCAAGCAGGAAAAGATTAGAGAATATTTTAGCATGGGTAGGCATAAGGGTGTCGACTGTTTTTATCTAGGCCAAACGTACGCCAAGATACCGAAACATCTGATTAGGGACAATGCAAACCTAATTATTCTCTTTAGACAAGACGAGTTGAACTTAAAACACGTGTTTAGCGATCATGTTGTAGGAGACGGTATTAGCTATGATCAGTTCAAAAACATTTGCTCTCTGTGTTGGAAGGAGCCGCATGATTTCCTGGTAATTAATAAAGACAGCTCTCTAGACCGTGGCAGATATCGGAAGGGTTTTGATTCATATATAAGTTTATAATTAAAGTCGATTCGTTTAGTAGTCTCTGCATAGCCGACATGTCCAACACGTATGATCTGAGTTTAAAGCGTAAAATAATACACGCTCGTAATGCTATACGTAAGAAGTTTGCATACTTTCGTCGTGATAGAGCAGAAGCAGAACGTATGTATCGCGTCACGCACAATCCAGTTATATCGCCACTGGAAACCATTGCTAAATCAGTTAACACCTCTAACGTACCCCTATTGAAAGTTAAAACACAACCATCTGCTGCTACTACTATTACTACTACTGCTAGTTACATTCCCCAGCTGAAAGTTAAAAAACAACCTGCTACATCATCATCATCGGAAGCAGACGAAGAAGAAGAAGAAGAATCTAATAAAACTCTTGATCTCCCTACTCATTACGGTATGCTGATAGCTAACGCTGTCGGAAACAAAAATATAGATAGAACTAGATTCGGTATTAGATATAAAATTGATCGAGACGCGTGGACATTTGCATCTTCCCCTGTGACTATGCGTGATACAAACATCATAATTAAAAACAACGTTTTCAAAGCAACACCCGGTCTGTTTGACTTACTCACGTTTAGTGAATTAGAGTCTATACCAACGCAAGCTGATATCAATAATTATATGCAGATAATAGCCCTTACTAATGCGCATAAGAAATCATATAGACCACAGGGTAAACTAACAGCTGTTAAACATTGGAAGTATGATTATATAATTAAACCGAACTTACCCAGAATCAAAGGTTTAGGCATTAGACTATCATCATCATCATCGTCAAATTTTAAAAAATTAAGCGATTGCAAAGTCGAATACGTCTACTGGAATAAGGCTAACGAGCTAGTCGACCGGCTTCGTTTGTTATATGCTGTAAAGAGTGCCGGCAACACTAGTCCACAGAATGAAAACGAAATAATATCAATTATAAGCGAACTTAAGGAGGAAGGCATCATAGAATAGAATATTTCGGGGGTATATAATGATATATTGCTTTAACATTGTTCAGTATTCATCAAACTCGGCTGCGGCCAATATAATTATTTGAGACGTTGCTCTCTCGGTGTCGTTGAGATTAATTGTATGATAATGACTAGTGCTAAACAAACCGTTGTTGATGAAATACACAGGGCTGCTAGAAAAAACTTTCAAAGACGTCGCACTATAATAAAAGATTTCCAGGACTTGTTCCAGGCTGACTTAGCCGAGTTTATTCCCTATGCTAAAGTAAATAAGGGGTATCGTTACATACTGCTGATGATAAACTGTTATTCGAAATATCTGTATGCACGACCGTTGAAAACTAAATCCGGAGAAGAGGTGACAAAGCAGGTCCGCAGCATCTTTAAGAGTTCAGTCATACCCAAGAATCTTCAGACGGATCTCGGGAAAGAGTTTTACAATAAACATTTTAAACGATTAATGAAAGAGCACACTATAAATCATTACTCTACATATTCCGTAATTAAGGCTTCGATAGTTGAACGCGTTATCCGTACAATTAAGCAAAAGTTGTATAAAGAGTTTAGCTACCGAGGATCATTTAAATGGATAGATATATTACAGAGGGTAGTTGACAGCTATAACAACACCAGACATAGAACGATAGGTCGAGCTCCTGCTACTGTTACACCTACCACCAAACTAACCGTTTATGACACTAATGTAAAAGCAGATGTCGCTGCAGGAAGTAAACGTAAACTAGACTTGAATGACCTCGTACGTATTAGTAAGTTCAAGGGGGTCTTTTCTAAGGGATACACGCCCAGCTGGTCAACTGAATTATTCAAAATAGTTAAAGTTCAATTTACAAAACCTGTCACATATCTGCTGGAAGATCTTCATGGGGTTGCTGTTCGAGGAGCTTTCTACGAGTTCGAGCTACAGAAAACCAATCAGCCAGACGTTTACTTAGTTGAAAAAGTACTTAAACGCCGCAGCAATGGTGACATGTACGTCAAATGGCTCGGCTTGAATGAAAAGTCCTGGATAAAGGCGGAAGATGTTGTTAAATGACAGTTCTTGCCTATATAAAGTTTATATTACTAGATTAAATAAAGTATGTTGTTGAGGTTTAAGTTTAATATATAGTTAATATTCTATTAAGTAAATGTTAAGTGTTAGAATATATATATATATTTATAAGCTGCTCTAAGTTATTTTGTTAGAAAATTAATTTGTAACATTCTGATATAACATATCTAGTTTATATTGAGTAATAAAGTAATATACTATATAAAACTATAATCACCTAGTTTAAGCTGATTTACAATAGAATATTAGTAATATTGTGTAACTATACGAAAAATAATAAAAACAGTAAAACATTTATCGATGTTTTTTATTTTCACGTATGAAATAACAAAGCCGTCCGAACCAATCCCAGAACAGTAGACCTAACGGTTACCTCTATCCAATGGTGTTTCATTTACTAGCATTAGGTTGAAGGGAGAGAGAGAGTGAGAGAGCGTGAGAGCGAGAGAGTGAGAGAGGGAGAGAAGGTTCTTTAATGCGTCCTCTAATAGGTGATAAGGAGAGAGCGAAAGAGCAAGAGAGTGAGAGAGGAGACATTGAGAGAGAGAAGACTCTTTAATGCGTCCTCTCTAATAGATGATAAGGAGAGAGTGAGAAGGAGAGAGCGAGAGAGAGAGAGAGAGAGAGAGAGAGAGAGAAGAGAGAGAGAGAGAGAGAGAGAGAGAGAGAGAGAGAGAGATAGCAAGGTAAGCATGACATTAAACGCCAGAGGGTTGGGATACAAGATGTCCGAACCAAGCAGAACGTATTCCAAGATACCCGTCACGAATGGACGTGTCTACGTGGTATTCATCATCATCATCAATCTATACACTGCGAGAAAAACTATTATTTGCTGACGATTTAAAAATATATCATCAAGTACGAGATATCAATGATTGCTTATATTTGCAGTCTAACATTAACTTTCTATGTGATTGGTGTAAAGCTAATCGCCTAAATTTAAACGCAAATAAATGTTCCATTGTTTCGTATGCAAAAATACACCAACCACTTTATTCATGATTATGTTGTAAATGGTGAAATATTCACCAACACAAACAGACATAACAATACCAAGTGAATTTTGTCACCACAATACACAATACTAAAGAGCGGAAAAATGCAAGGCAAAAAGAAAACATATGCACATTTAAATGCAACGAAATTTGACAAAAAATGCATGGGTTTCGACAAAAAAAAATGCAACAAATATGTATATAATATACTATTAACTAACTAGTAATAACTAAATATTATTAGTAAAAACTTATTTGTTATAAGAATAAGGAAATTTCAATAAATCAAATCATAAATTAAATTTTGTTTCTATTATTTATTTCATCAACATCAAGTTTATTTTATGTATACACCGATGTATACAGTTATGTTACATTGTTGCATTATTATTACATGGCATTACACGGAGTTTCGCATTTATTGATATAAAATATACAATAAACAATAATATTAAAGCCTTAAATTTTAGGTTTTAGGCATTTTAATTGAATCTACAAATAATTCTTATTTCATCAACATCATAAAATGCACATTGCATATTTTCCGCTCTTTACACATTACCCCTGAGATATTACAGGAGAATAGCATAAACGATGAAAACATTTGTAAATTCATATTTTTCCCTATTTGGGTGTAAGCCTGTAAGGGAAATAAAGACATTATAATTATTGTTATTATTATTATTATCCGTAAATTGTCCCGTGATTTGCGTTTAAAATTTTAATGCTGAATTAATTATCTTAAATTATTATATGTAATTAAAGTATTAATGACGACGATAATTATTTTAAGAAATCGGTAAAATTTATTAATATAAAATGATAAACCTTGACTCCCCCTATTAACAATCAGTAGAACGCCCGTAATCGGTAATACAGCTTTCTTCATGATGACGAACCAAATGCCGATAATACAGAATGTCGGTACAAAAATCACGTAAAACGACACTGGCGCCCTTTGTTTTCCCCTAGTAACACTAACTCCATTTAGCCATGTGACGAACCAAATGCCGATAATACAGAATGTCGGTACAAAAATCACGTAAAACGACACCGGCGCCATCTGCTTTCCCCTAGCAACGACGCTACCATTTAGCCGAGTGACGAACCAAATGCCGATAATACAGAATGTCGGTACAAAAACGACACTGGCGCCATCTGTTTTCCCCTAGCAACAGCGTTGCCATTTAGCCGAGTGACGAACCAAATGCCGGTAATACAGAATGTCGGTAATGCAGATTCCGTACTTAACGACGACTGCATCCCCGCAAAAATGTCTGGGCCAGGTGGCCCAATACCTACTTGCCAGCACAAGAAATAATAATAGCGTACGCTAACCAAACATTTTCTGTGTAGTATGGGGCTCTGCTGTTTAGCGGTGTCAGCGCATCGTATTTTCTTGACACAGGTGGTCTTGTCTCCATTAGCGCTACTCAAGATACATTGGCGCCGCTACTCTGTACAGCTTACAAAACCTACGGGCAGTACAAGTAAATATTTGTATACATGATTTTTACATTCCATGGCTATTCCGATCCAAAGACTTTTTGATCATACGATACATATGAGGCTATATTTCACTTCGTAATTTGTTTCACAATTAACATAAAATACGTGTCGCTTTTTGTGTTTTTAAAGGTAGTAGGCATTTTCTGAGCAGAAATGTTAAATATATCGAGAATTCTTATATTTTTGAAAGAAAGTATCGAGTATAGTATCGCGATATTTTTAAAAAGTATCGTCCCGACAACTGCTGCTTTCCAATTTCAAAAATCTGGTCACCTTAATTAAGACATGTTGCTACTTGCTATATGGGTACAACATTAATTAAACTGTCATATCAAATGTTTTAGTTTTTATTGTAAAAAACTATAAATTAGTATATTTGTACAATCTTTACACAAATCTGTTGGTTAGCCTAAGTACTTCAACCATTTGCTCAAGAAAAGTATTATTCACGTGGTGGAAAATCGATTTTATTACTAGATTACAAATATTACATACAAATGGTTTATTACCACTATAAGGTGCTCTGGCAAATTTACTTTAACAGAGAATTTATAATTGCAAATATTACAGCCAAATGGTTTCCCCACTGCTATGAGCGAGCTGGTGATGTTTCAAACTAACTTTTTATGAGCATTTATAATTACAAATATTGCATTCAAATGGTTTGTCACCAGTATGAGTGAGCAGGTGCTGTTTTAAACTTTGTTTTTGTAAGCATTTACAATTATCTACAAGTATTGCATTCAAATGGTTTATCACCACTATGAGTGAGCATGTGCTTTTTTAAATTTTGTTTGCGTGAGTATTTATAATTACAAGTATTGCATTCAAATGGTTTCTCACCAGTATGAGTGAGCATGTGCTTTTTTAAATCTCGTTTTCGTGAGCATTTATGATTATAAATATTACATCCAAATTGTTTATCACCAGTATGAGCGAGCAGGTGCTCTTTTAAATTATGTTTTCGTGAGCATTTATAATTACAAATATTGCATTCAAACGGTTTATCACCAGTATGAGTGACCAGGTGCTGTTTTAAACTTTGCTTTTGTGAGCATTTATAATTACAAATATTGCATTCAAATGGTTTATCACCAGTATGAGTGGGCAGGTGCTGTTTTAAATTTTGTTTTTGTGAGCATTTATAATTACAAATATTGCATTCAAATGGTTTATCACCAGTATGAGTGAGCATGTGCTTTTTTAAATTTTGTTTTTTTGAGAATTTATAATTACAAATATTGCATTCAAATGGTTTATCACCAGTATGAGTGAGCAGGTGCTGTTTCAAACTATCTTTTCGAGAGCATTTATAATTACAAATATTGCATTCAAATGGTTTATCGCCAGTATGAGTGAGCAGGTGCTGTTTTAAACCTCGTTTTCGTGAGCATTTATAATTACAAATATTGCATTCAAATGGTTTATCGCCACTATGAGTGAGCATGTGCTGTTGTAAATCTCGTTTTCCTGAGCATTTATAATTACAAATATTGCATTCAAATGGTTTATCGCCACTATGAGTGAGCATGTGCTGTTTTAAATCTCGTTTTCGAGAGCATTTATAATTACAAATATTGCATTCAAATGGTTTGTCACCAGTATGAGTGAGCAGGTGCTGTTTTAAACTTTGTTTTTGTGAGCATTTATAATTACAAATATTGCATTCAAATGGTTTATCACCACTATGAGTGAGCATGTGCTTTTTTAAATTTTGTTTGCGTGAGTATTTATAATTACAAGTATTGCATTCAAATGGTTTCTCACCAGTATGAGTGAGCATGTGCTGTTTTAAATCTTGTTTTCGTGAGCATTTATGATTACAAATATTACATCCAAATGGTTTATCACCATTATGAGTGAGCAGGTGCTCTTTTAAATTATGTTTTCGTGAGCATTTATAATTACAAATATTGCATTCATACGGTTTATCACCACTATGAGTGACCAGGTGCTGTTTTAAATGCTGTTTTTGTGAGCATTTATAATTACAAATATTGCATTCAAATGGTTTATCACCAGTATGTGTGAGCAGGTGCTGTTTCAAACTATCTTTTCGAGAGCATTTATAATTACAAATATTGCATTCAAATGGTTTATCACCACTATGAGTGAGCATGTGCTTTTTAAAATTTTGTTTACGTGAGCATTTATAATTACAAATATTACATTCAACTGCATTCTCATTTCCATGAGTAAGCTTACTTTGCTGTATATTTTTGTTCATTGTGCTTATATTACATACAATTGTTTAATAGCGACGAAAGAACAAATTAAACAGTGCCTATAAATATAAAGTATATTATATAAAGTAATTTACAAGTAAGTACATGTTTTACATCTTTGGTATAGTATCCATTATTTTGTTGACGATTACAGCTTGTTAAGTTGGTCATCAACTATTTGTAATGATGGGTATATTTGATGTGTGTTTTCTATAAGAATAAATTATTCCTTGTGCTTTTATCGTCTGTTATTTGCTGTAATTATTCTATCAGAAATTATAGTTGGATGGTTGTGGTATAACCAGCGTATAGTAATAAGAAGTACGGACAGTTGCTACCGGCGTCTTTGATGTCCATGTACCCAATTTCAATGGCCTTCAAAGGCTTTGGCGTGTAGGTTCAGCTAGCAGTAAAAGATGTCGCTGTAAAAGGAGGCAAATTCAAGAATTCGATTTACATCCACAATCAAATTAAAGGACCTAGGATAACGCAGGTTAAAGAAAATAAAAAGGCATTTCCACATTTTGCATTAATAAAACAAATAAAACTAAGGAGAGGAGAATACCCTACATCAAGCCAGCAATAATAAGCATTAGTTTAAAGTAAAATGATAAATTTAAAATATTAAAAATTATTCGTAAAAGCAGAGCAAAATTTTACTTTTAGCTTTGAATAATTACAAATTATAAAAAAGTATTTAATTAATTTAATTATTTAAAAATTATACATCGCGAAAAAACATTTCTACGTGCTGAAAATTTAAATTTAACCCTTTGTGGAGAACTAAATTCATCCTTCTTTCATTTTTTTCAAAATTCTTTGTGCAATAATTTGGAATGATTCATACCAAGCTAATAAGATCTATAAACTTTTTAAAACATTTTAAAAGCAGTTTAAACTACTTTTTTCTATCAATTTAGTTTTCAGCAAATTTAAATTTTCATCACGTAGAAATGTTTTTTTCGCGATTTATAATTTTTAAATAATTAAATTAATTAAATACTTTTTTTATAATTTGTCATTATTTAAAGCTAAAAGTAAAATTTTGCTTTGCTTTTACGAATGATTTTTAATATTTTAAATTTATCATTTTAATTTAAACTAATGCTTATTATTGCTGGTTTATTGTAGGGCATTATTCTCTCCTTAGTTTTATTTGTTTTATTAATACAAAATGTGGAAATGCCTTTTTATTTTCTTTAACCTGCGTTATCCTAGGTCCTTTAATTTGATTGTGGATGTAAATCGAATTCTTGAATTTGCCTCCTTTTACAGCGACATCTTTTACTGCTAGCTGAACCTACACGCCAAAGCCCTTGAAGGCCATTGAAATTGGGTACATGAAAAACGAATAACTGTCCGTACTTCTTATTACTATACGCTGGTATAACTCAAGGATTTATTTAAATCAGTTCAACCTTCTACTTCAAGTATTATTTGTTAGATGGATCTGGAGCACCAATGGAACATGGAGGTTGCAGCGAGCTGGAAAGTTTTGTAAGATTAGTCAGTGGCGGCTCGTGCCTTCCTAGGAAGGTGAGGCTGGAAAAACTACTACTTCAAAACCCAATTTAATCTGTGGGCGCACCAATGTGTAAATAATGTTAAAGGTGCACAGATCCAATTTCAGACAGTTTAACTCTCGAGCCATAACGCTAGCATCACCGTAACATTAAGCAACTAATCTTTGTTTAGAATTAAAGGGTTATAAAGCGTTAGCTATTAGATTAAACAATGCATTTGCAGTTCTATCAGCAGTTACTACGTCAAAAAACCCTTAAATTCGTTCTTTTTTCTACTCATGACATTGAAATCACTGATTTTGCAATTGATAACGATGGTTGAAATCGCATTTCAACCGCTACAGGTTGAAATTTTCGCACTACCGGGATTTCGAATTTCAAACTGTTCGACATTCAATTGCTGACAAGAGAAATGTCACTTTAATGTCATGTTTTGTCACTTAAATGTCATGATTTTTTTCTAAAGTGCATTAATTTACTAAAAATTTGGAGAAAAAATAGTATATGCAACGCGTGGCTGATAAAATTTCAACGTCTCTAGTTACCTTTTTCCACAAACCACTCTCAACGTTGAAATTTTATTTCAACCACTTGTCCCATAATATACTATTAATTTTCCATTATTTACAAACAGGGCAGTAATGAGGCATTGTGATTTTTCACTAATGTCTGTTGTATCATTAGCAATTATTGCAAAATAATTTACATTATTAATTTCACTGTAAATAGATTCTCTTAAATGATTCTCGCAACAAGAAATTAATTGATTTTAAATAGATTTTGACCAGTAAAAATGTTTTTAACTTCTTCGGCATGTTCGCTAATTTCTACATTGCGCTTAATCAAGCACTCAAATACTTATTTAAAATTGCTACGATTATCTAAAAAGTAAACCTGGAATGGTAATTTCTGATTGCCTAATAAAATTGTAACGTCAATTAAGTAACACATAAGTTGCCGTTTTTTACACTCATTGTACACTCTAAAAAATTACCGGTAACCCTAAAAAATGGAGGCAACTATGTTACCTCCATTTTTTGGGATAAATTTACTTTAAAGTGTAATTTTCATAGAAAGTGGGAAATTTCAACATTAGGTTAAATTTGCATTGTAATGTTTCCTTTTTAAGTAAATTTACAGATTAAAATTACAATCTCAATGTAATTTTACATTTTAACATTAATACACCTGTGTAAAGTTACATGACAAAGTTAATATTTTATGGCAATAGTACTTTTCAGGGTTAAAATGCAAATGCGAAAATTCTTCTTGAATGTAATGATGACTTGCATAAGTATTTGCAAATTCAATCGTACCTCTGATTATTAGTTACTTACATTGCTAAATGGATTGTATGAAATATAAAATAAAATCAAAGTAATCTTTATTGAACATATGTACTTATATAAAATATAAGACGTTAACAGGGCTTCTATTAAGGGGCTTTCAGAAATGTCTCTCGAAGACAACAGATAATGTTTCGATTCCACCTAGAAAATTTACAAATTATAAATTATATAAACAATTCTATACGAGTACCTTTCTCATTTACAGTTATGCTAGTTTATTTCGAATTCTTCAATTTTTGATTCATCCTAGAAAAACATTAAATTAAATATTTTTATTTTATTGGTTTAAATTTCTAATTTTAACATATACTTACCGATTATTTTTTAACTTCTACTATAAAATAAAATTCTTCCCAGCTTGGGTCATAGTGTAAATATTTGCCTTTAATTAATCTGCACTACACTACAATGAAAAACAGAATATTAATGAGCAATGAACACTTCGTTCGATATCGATGGAGTACGCCACGCCGATCGCGCAACCTGTAACAAGAAATCATAGAAGAATTGGTACACACCATTCTGACCATTCCCCAAAAGCCCAATTTGGACTTTCGTAATGGGTTTCTGAATTCTTTCACGAAACGAAGGTCACCACTCAACAGCAAACAAGTGCAATCAGCGAAATAGTATCTCATCCGTTAAAAACATATTAAGGGCATAATTACACTGTACTTGTTAAAGTTCATCTTATCTTTAATATTACACTAAAAATGAATCAAGTTGTTGAGTAATAATACATTTCCAAGGAAATTTTTTCTGAGTTATGTAAATTTACATTATGAGTAGTGATTTTAACCATTTAAATGTAATAGAATTACTTATATTTGTGTATTTTTACACAATTAAAGAACATTTTACAACAAATAGTAAAACAACTATTAACGTATAGGTAAATTTCACCCCATTTTTTACAGTGTAGGTATGAGACCTATAGAAAATTTTTATAACGTTCTTTTGAATCGTTTTTTTTACGCCTATGGAAAATGTTTTTAATCATTATAACCTGTACTGTTTTAACCATACATTTCTAGCAGTGTTCTCAGTAATTACTGCCACAGAGCCATTTATGCATTGCATACCAAAAATTATGAAAAGCCCGATTTTGTAATTTGTATTATGTCATATGACATAAAAATCGATTTTTGGAGTCGGACATTGATTGCTCTAATATGTGTTGCTATTCTATTTCATTACGCCTTAAAAATGATGTTTTTAGTAAACACATCACGCGATCATATTGTGCATTGCATCTAAAACAAAAATTTGTTACTAGCTGCTTAATTAAAATCCCCGATTTTTTTCACTAATATACCTAAATGTTCCCGTCAATACCTTATAAAACACCTTATATAGCACACAAGTTAATCACGTTAAATTACGATTTTGAAAAGTAAAACAAAATATGAAACAAATGTCTTCGGCAGTATTCGCCGGAGGTCGCGACGGTAAAATAACATATTATACGAATCTCGATCTTTCATTGACTCATGAAGCTATGAAATTTCAGCTTCAATGCTGCCTATATGAAGAGTATACGATCGATAACCTTGCCGCTGCGCTGTAACGAGCTAGCGAATGAATGCAGATGCATAAAGTGAAGCTTGAAATGTTGAGCCTCATTTTGTTTATCGCGTTGCGTTGGGTATCCGCATATAAATACATTTTATTATAAAATAAGCTTATTTATATTAAATTCAATATTTTTAATCTAGAAATAGAATAAATTTATTAACATAGTATTTAAAAGTAATTGATGATAAAATATTTAGATTTTATTTAGTACTTATTTGGTTTCGTTTAGGTGAGGCTCAGCCTCACCTGCCTCACCCGGCGAGCCGCGCCTGAGATTAGTACAAACAATGGTATTATATAAATGAAAAAGTAAATTAAATACTGTTTTTAACCTTCCAATGAAAACACTACATTTTAATGGTGTCTCCTAACCACACATTGTATTTGACTAATTGCCGCTACGTATTTGGGTAATGATGTTACCTTTTTGATGTGTGGTCAGTAGACACTGTTAAAATATAGTGTTATAATAAACCACAGTTCTTACAATTTACTTATTATTAGTGATTCCTATAAAAACACAAATTCTAAATGTCAGTTTGTTGATGCTAATTATCTGCTATTATTGAATTGGTATCGGCGTATAGAAATAACCAGTAGTGACACTTGCTACCGTTGTCTTCGATGTTCACGTTCTTGGCTTCAACAGCTACTATTGAAGAGTACGGCGTCTCTTTCAACTAATTGTTAGAAGATGTCGTCGTAATAGGAGGCAAATTCAAAAATAGTAGGGTGATAATATCCACAATTAATTTTTATAAATATTTTATATTATTAGTTGTAATCAGTGTGGTAACAGATACATTTTTTGTGTATCTAGATACAGATACTATCAGAAAAAGGTACCTAGATACAGATGCTTTTGCTGTAAAGTATCTAGATCTACATACAAAGCCTAACATCATGTATATAGATATAGATACATTTGTAGATCCTTGTTTTACTGTAATTACCCCGAAAATAAGAACTTCCTAGTCAATTTTTTGTATCGATAATAGTTGTTTAACTAAGCATCAATTCCAGGACTAGTTCCCAGATAACATTTTATCATGTCTGAAACATGTCTGTAACATTTATTTTGAAACATGAAACGTAGCCTCCAATGCTTCTAGCACATTTCTGGAATGTTGCAGAAACTGAAGATGTCCTACCTCTACTACGTTTCATACGGAACGTCTCCAAAACAACGTTTCTGGAACGTTGTCTTTTCAGTATGTGAAACATCTTTGCAACATAATATCTGTGCACTAGATATGTTGCAGTTTGGAAACCTCAGTATTTTTATTAGGACCAATTGTATTATACATACTTGATCGCCATTTAAATTGTCATTAATCATAATTTAAATGGCGATCATCTTTTATACAACTGACACTTACTTTAACATCCTATTTCACATAACATTTAATGCTCATTTGTGCCAAGATCTTTTTCTTAAGTGAAACTTAGATTTAAAAGGTGCATACCTATAATTATCTCTTACAAACACTGTAAAAATGACCACTTCAATCTCCATGGCGCAAATGAGCGTTATCTTAAAGTTAACTTTTATGTATTTACTGTTTTAAAATTATTTATTACGGGTCAGAAAGAAAACTTAATGATGGTACTTCGGTTTATTTTACGTAACATTTCCAATTGTAGGGAAAGGAAAGGAAAATTCAAGAATAAAACAATTTAAATCTGTGAATTGATACAAGAACGGAATTTATTACTTTTTTAAACTCTTATAAACATTTCATTAGTATTGATAAGAATTTTTCTTCCACACGATCGGACACAGACCATTTGGAACACTGAAATTTTAAAAATATTAGATGTTTTAAATATCTTCTTTGTGCATTAGTAATTTAAACATCCAATTATCATTTTAGCACATATTCTCAGTTTTAAATACAGAGCAATAATTTATGATAAAATTTGAAGCTATATATTCAACCAGCTACTTTAGGTGAAGTTAAGCATTTAATTTACTAAAAATAAACGCTAAATATGTAACTTTGACTACCTTGGCCATCTTTCTTATTGTTACTCATTTCCAAATTTTAAGCAAAGTAGGTAAATTAAACAAAAAGACGCTTGTTTGAGTCAACACATTTACACGACACATAGCCCCACATGGGATACATCCAATCACTGAGCAGGCGCGGCATAAAAATTGAGGCTAGACTGATATACATATGTAAAAAGTTCATGAAGCATTTCAGAAACGTTAAAGAACGTTACGGGTTTCTGTAATACTTTTCTGACATGTACCTGAAACTTATCTTCGAAAATGTTTCTACAAGTACCTAACAAATATAGTAGAGTCAATTTTTGCATTAAGTTCTTATTTTTTACTATATAAAGATAGAGACTTGAAATCATATATAATGCCTTCAGTACTGGACCAATATAAAATGTTATATGCTTAAAATGGGGCCACGCCCCCTCGGGGGGTTGAAACCCCCATTTTGTACCCCTAATTTAATAACGCAACCAAATTGAGCGAAATTTATGTTGGGAGGGTTCTTGGGGTCACTGATTATGAATTCAATGAGAAAATTGAAAAATTCAAAATGGCGGACCCAAAATGGTCTGTCCTAAAATAACGGACTTTGAGATGGAGAATGCGATTTGCGCCGTTTCTATTGATTTTAGAGAAAAATCCAAAGAGTCAAAAAGTGCTTAAAATTAGATTTTGCAAAGGAATACACTATCTTGCTTTCCTTATTATGTAACCCTTTTGCTCTGCCCTAGTAGTAGAGTCAATTTTTGCATTAAGTTCTTATTTTTTACTATCTAAAGATAGAGACTTGAAATGTTTTGTAATGCCTTCAGTACTGGACCAATATAAAATGCAATATGCTTAAGATGGAGGCACCCCCCTCGGGGGGTTGAAACCCCCATTTTACACTCCCAATTTAATAACTCGGGAAGTTTTCCATCAACTTGAGCGAAATTCATGTTGGGGTTGTTTTTGGGGTTCCTGATTATGAATTAAGAATTTCCAACCTCAAAGACCGCCATTTCGGGTCCGCCATTTTGTATTTCTTAATTTTCTCATTGAATTCATAATCAGAAACCCCGAAAAACGCCCCAACATAAATTTCGCTCAAGTTGATGGAAAACATCCCGAGTTGGGGAGTGTGGAGTAAATTGGGAGTGTAAAATAGGGGTTTCAACCCCTCCGAGGGGTTTTAAACATATTACATTTTATATTGGTCCACTGCTAAAGGCATTAGAAGAGATTTCAAGTCTCTATCTTTAGATAGTAAAAAATAAAAACTTAATGCAAAAATTGACTCTACTACTAGGCAGAGCGAAGGGGTTAAGTAGTAAGTTAGTAGTAGTTAATAAAGTAGCCAAAATAGTGTATTCCTTTGCAAAATCACGTTTTAAACACTTTTTGACTCTTTGAGTTTTTCTCTAAAATCAATAGAAACGACGTAAATTGCATTCTCAATCTCAAATGCCGTTATTTTAGGACCGCCATTTTGGATATTTCAATTTTCTCATTGGATTCATAATCAGCGACTCCAAGAACCCTCTAAACATAAATTTCGCTCAATTTGGTTGCGTTATTAAATTAGGGGTACAAAATGGGAATTTCAACCCCCCGAGAGGGCGTGCCCCCATTTTAAACATATTACATTTTATATTGGTCCAGTACTGTAGGCATTACAAAATTATTTATATAATAAGATAAGGTATAGAACAGATGTACACAATATAAATGTGCGACATAGATTTCTGTTGACTATCCCCAAGCATAATACTACATTCTACGAACGATCATTTAGCTACAATGTCGCAAAAATTTACAATAATGTACCTTCATCTTTCAAGACATTATCAGTTAAACAATTCAAAAAAGCATTGATTAAGCAATACAATACAGATCGTCATTGATGTACCACTTCGCAATCAGTCAATACTGATATTATTATTATTATTACTATTATTATTATTACTCTCAAATTTACTCGACTTTACTTTTATTATAAATTATAATTATAATCATTAAGTTCTCTCACAATACATAATGTTATTTTGCTTAAATTTTACAAGGGGGGAATGGAAGAACAACATTGTTGAATTCCCTCCTTGAGATACATTATTATATCAAATAAATTAATATTGTAATTTTATTGTAATATATGATTTTGTAATCTCAGAATAATAAATTAAATTAAAAATAAATTAAATTTCAAGTCTCTATCTTTAGATAGTAAAAAACCTAAAATTTCCAAGGCCTTCTCTGAATCAAAATTCCGTTGCTCACACCTTATAAACAGATATAAAAATAAAATGTAAACAACTAAATAATATGAGCAAAAGGTAACTCCATCAAAGGTGCCTTTGGAATTTGAACTCGTGTGTATCAAAGATTAGAGAGGATTAAGATAGGAAGCTAAGCGACAATGTTGTAGGTATTGCCATCTATAGTCTCAGGGGGAAGCAGGTTGGTCGGTAAAAAAGTAATTGATGTTTATTTGTTTGTCATTTTTTGGTAACCATTGGTAACATCACCTATAAAAAACAAATAAAAACCTGTTTGATAACTGCCAAAAAAATCATCTTCAAAGCATCGTTAAGATTTTGAATAGTTTTTGGTTTTGGGCGAGATTTGTTCTCCAAATTGAAAGAAAAAATGGGTTCGTATTGCACAGTGGAAAATTGCCGCAATAATAAAAACGATCATCCTCAACATACTTATTTCACGTTGCCAAAGGACGTAAATATGTAAGTAACTTTCAAAACCATTAACCTTTAAGCAGCCTTGGTAGTGTAATGTCTAGCGTGCTCGACTTTCACCCAAGCGGCCCGAGATCGACTCCCGGTGCCAGCAGATCTGGTTAAGGTTTTCTGCAGTTTTCCTTAGCTGTGACACAATTGTGGGATTTGTGCTGTTCTATCTGTAAGTCGGCTGCAGCCGCACCTAGGGCCTACGTAATAATAATAATAATCGCCCCCTCCCTCTCGCACAAGCTTATAGCTTCTGAGGCCTGGTTTCCAGGCTATGGGTTGTAGCAATTATTATTATTATTAAAAAGTATAGCAGAATTTTAATATCACTTAACTTTATAATAAAGTTAAAAATCTAAGAAATGCATTATTTTCTAAGGAAAAAAAACAATCAAGCCCAGTGGCGTGCGTGCGGTCCATGGAAGCAATGCTTCCCTTGAGAATTTATTAAAAATAAAAACCAATGCTAACAAAAATATTTTTATAAAATTATGGTTATCGTTTATTTAAATTTCAAATATTTGATCAACTTAAACCTCAATATCAATTCCGTACAGCAAAAAGTTAATTTTAAATTAGGCTCATTAAACTTGCCCGGAAAGGTAATACCGATTCAAATGTGTTACATATGCTGCATATAAGCACAGATTTCGTTGCTTATAACTGCTCTTCTCTTAGCTTTGATAAGCGGGCGTGGTCATACAGACGATGCGATTAACATTGGTCGTTATTTTTAGTGTGTTTCGTGCCCAAATGTTTATTTATTATAATTTGGTTATTTGTTCGATTTAGTGTTTGTAAATTTAATGTTACTTCAGTAATGTAAATCTGCGAATGAGACTTTATTTTGTCAGATTTCATTATTTCAATTTATATAAGTTGGAATCTTTTTAAAGACAAATAATTCTATTTAGTTTGTTCTGTATGCAAATTTAAAATTGCATTATCATCATGCCTGCAAATTCAGCTTCTTCGGTGGAAGGTTCGAGTACTTTCTAAGTATAAAGTGTAAAAGTGCTTCTTTGAAAAACTTTTAAGCTTAATAATTATAACACTGTTTTTTTATTGTACCTAGCAGGGGCGGATCCAGAGAATTATTTTGAGAGGGAAATTTTTGGAAAAATAATTGTTTTAATAAATAATAATTAAACAAACATTATTTGTTTCTATCCTATGTATACTTATTTTTAAAAGAGGGGGGAATTTCCCACATCCCCCCCGGAATCCGCGCCTGTACCTAGATATATTAATTAATAAAGTCGTGGTCGCTTCCCTAGCCTAAATTCTCACCGCACGCCACTGATCAAGCCCTTTATTTCACTCCAAAATCGTAATGCCATGTTTGCATCGATCCAGTAGCAAATGTGGACCGGAGAGATTTTTTCAACAATGCTTTTGTAACGGAAATAATTTAGTGTAATTGATACCTTTACAGTCGTACATTTGAATAGCATGTTTCAACTTAATACCAAATTTTACTATTTATAGGAAAATCATTAAGGGCGCGTTTCATTATGTGCTGAAAGTCAGTGGCGGCTCGTGGTACTTGGCAGCGGGTGGACAGTAATGATAAAAGTGTCATTCGCATGAAATTGTTCTGTGCTGCTAAAACTTCTCTGCTGTATAAGCATTTTATGTCCGGTCGGGCGATTATGACCTATTTAGTGGCCTGTTTTTAGAGTGTAAGTTGCTAAATTAGAGCTCTAGCTAACTAGCTCTAACTTTTTAGAGCCCGCTAGCAAAAAAGCTACCCTTGTTTACGCCATCTCCATAGTAATAACAGTAATTAAATACCATTGCACCTACCTACTTGAAGTTTTATCGCTGCACCTACCTACTTGAAGTTTTGCACTTTTCAAATCATTTTTATTTTAAAATTAAATATTAATTTAAACTTAGGCCCGACATAAACTAACGTATGCATTTCGGGCTTAATTAGAGTTTTAGAACCTTTTATCGTCTTAGGGCCTGAGGCGAAACCGAAGGCGCTAACTAACTCCGCGGGCTCTAACACACTTAATTAAGCCCTTAATACATAATATACTATTAATGTTGTTCTATTGCTACTACGATAATTAATTTGTTTTAGCTTTTTAATGATTGCATAAGAAATTGTTTTATCTGGAAAAAATACCTGAGAAATTCCCGAGACCAAGTCCCGGGAATTCCTCGATTTTTTGTTGTCTCGAGTCCCGAGAAAATAATCCGAGACACGGGACTTTTGTATATAAGATATTTAATTAAAATTCTTACTTTATAATTTAGGATTTATTTGTTTCAATTTCTTGAGCAGATTATTAGTTAAAACATGTACAGCGTATAGGAATTAACAAGTAGTGACAGTTGCTACCGGCATCTTTGATGTTCATGTATCCAATTTCAATGGCCTTCAAAGGCTTTGGCGTCTATCTTCAGCTAGCAGTTAAAAGATGTAGCTCTAAAAGGAGGCAAATTCGAGAATATAAAGATTTACACCCACAATTAATTTTTATAAATAAATTATTTCAAGAGATAATTATATTTTTTAGATTTTATTGTTAATATTAGTATTCTCTGATCTTGTAATCTTATATCTACATAAATAATATGAGAGGCTAAATATTTAAAAGAAAATCAGTAAACATGTAAACTCTTACTTGTTGATTTCAGAATAATTTTATGATTAAATGTTGTTATAATTTGTTCTGAATGTGCTAATCTTTTGTCAAGTATGTAATCATTATATTATTATGTTCTTTCGTTTTAATGAAGAATAAATGTTTATATTGCCCTTGTAATTGGTATTATTTTCTTCCGTATTAAGTTCCTTCATTAGGAGGAATGAAGATAATTAATAATAATCAAATAAAAAATCTAGCCTATAAGTTATTATATATGTTTGGATATCCCTGTCTGGAAGATACAAAGAATGTTTATCAACCCAATGTCCTTCTCATACAAACAATTTTAACCATTTTAATTAAATCAAACACTCTTACCAAAAAATTTGCAGTTTTACAACATATTTACTTAATGTAAATCCTTTCTAATCTTTTTGTGGGGACTGGATCCTTCTGAATTGTTATAACTTATAGCTTAAAGTGCAGGAACAGATTCAGAGTTCTTCCAAATTAGAAAGGATTTATAAGCAAATATATAAGAAAGCTAAGATTACAGTTGGTTCGAGTGTTTAATTCAATTTTATTTAAAATGTTTGAAGTTGTTTGTATGGATAAGGCAAGGGTTGCTGAATATTCCAGGCAGTGATTTCCATGATTGTATGACCTTGGTAGCTTTCGTATTTCGTTATTTAATAATGCTGATTGCTCTTTTAACACTACATCATATCTAAAAAAGCACACATTTGTTGTTAAAGTAACAACATACTTTTAGTTGTAGTAACAAACAGTGTTAGCAAATATATAAAGACGAATGTTAAAATTGCAACACCTATAATAAAACTACAAAATAAATACGTGGAGTTAACTAATTTTTGTGTTAAATTACTATAGATCTTTGTTACAGTAACTGACCGAAATAGTAAATAAAACGAACAAGAATGCTAAAACTACAACAATGCTTAATAAGAACATAATTAATATTTTGAATTAAATAAACCCTTGTTGTTATACTGATAATATATAATTGTGTAATATATGTTATAATTTGTGTATTTCTACAACTAATTTCGTCTCATAAATTTTGTTGAACTGCCAACAATACAGAATTGTCAATTTAATACATAACGGGGTTGTTGTAACAATATTTTTTAGTAGATTCCCGGCCCATCTACAATGTTCGAGATATATGACACATTGACGGGGTAGTACGCGAGTGTGTTCCAGCGTTTTCTGGAACGTTTATGTGGGAAATATAAATCGACCGTCACGTATAGAAGAGAATCAATTAGTGTTCAACTGGTGAATTGAAATGTGCTTTGTGTAATTAGTAATATTATTAAATAAATAAATGTCGTAATAATAAATAAATAGTCCTTATATAATCTACTTTAAGTTTGTGAATAAACTTAAGAATAAATTTAAGTTCGTTAAACAGTTTATAATTATAGTGTTAAGTAATTAGTTAAAATTGACCTAGTGTATGTAAATAATATTTCTCTTGTTAATAGACGATTAAACAGCATTTTTGTTATTATATAAAAAGAACGCTACAATATTAAGATCAAGCACAAAATTTATGGAAAAAGGAGATAAAATGTACAAAATTGTAAAAGAAGATGGAAGATGCTTTATTAGAAATCAATATTAACTGAGATATCGTAAAAGTAATGTAAAAGATCAGAAACATATTCCATGCTCTTATTCGAAATTTATAGCAAATGAAATATTATGTATTTGTTAATATTAAATAAATAAATTAACTATATTTATAATTAATAATCTTATAAATAAACGCCATATAATTTTTAAATTTATGTTATGTGAAAGTTTAAATTACAAAAAGTATGCATGTTTTAAAAGGTCATTTAGATATTTTTGCTTAGGATGAATCATAGACATTATTACAACTAACTTACATGATATACATGATCATAAATACAAAACAAGTAAATACATAATGAAACATAACAACAGTCCTTTAAAATCTAATGGTAATATTAACTGGTTTATCATCATGAAAACAAGGTGGGAGATCGCTTCTGTTAATCTTGGTACTATTGAGCAACCATTTCTTATCAAGTCCCTCAGAGTTAGGAGTTACAATTTCTGATTCTAAAACTAATGCTTTTGGTTTGATCTTGCAATGCTCATGCTCAAATTCTACATTGACTTGGTAGTTATAGAAGTCTGAAGCAATGTGGATAAAATGGTATGCGGACCAACCCCTAGTTTTACAGGTAAGATAAATTTTATTATTACCTTTAACAGTACAAATTTTAGTCGATCCATCTTTGTCGTCACTAAAATTTATTACATAACTAAAATGATCTTCATGACAACTTTTATATCCATGGCTTTTTATATGAGAAAGAAAGTTCTTTTGTATAATATACTCATTACATTCATGACATTTAATTTGTCGTAATAAGCAAGACAATTCATGATCTGGAAGGTCACGTCCTGGTTTTCTAATTTCACATCCTCTCCATCGGCAGGGAAACCTAGTCATTGAAACTGTGAGCAATAACTTATTTTCAAAAGGTATAGGATCGTTAAACTGTTGTGAGCAAAACCAACAAGCAGGTGCTGATTTTTGTCCATTACAATATAATGGCGGTAGTAAAAAGCCTTTGCACATTTTGCATCTTAGCTTTTCAACTAAGAGGTCATGACTTAATTGTTTAGGTATAGTGTCACCATTTGCTTTTCCATCGACATCTATTTTCAATAAAATACAGTTAGTATTATTCATTGCAGGAAGATAATTATCCAGATTTAATGTTTTCATAGTGAAATCCAAATAAAAACTCTTGTTAAACAACACAGGATTATCACCTTTTATGTTAATATTGCAATCTGGCTGGAGATCATCTACCAATGAAACTCTTACTGTCATTTCAATGTCGACAGTATTGAAATGTTGTATATGATACTGAATCTCATTACTGGCATTGCTATATTGATATTTAACAATTGCAGAAATATCTCTATTGATAATCATACCAAGTCCTTTCTTATCCGTCTCTGCTAATGCTATTTTACACTCCAGTTTATCGCTGACTAGATCAGAATGACTGACAACGAAATGAGAAGAAATTGTTTCGACAGGGCCTTCCCATTTACAAAAAGATGGAGCTGGACAAGGATGTGAGATGTATATGCATTCATCTTCATGTTCTTTTATTTGTTCGAAAGTTAACACACTTTTACATCCATTCTGTTTAAATTTACATGGATATTTAAATTTTTTTAAAAAATTTTCAAAAGTTAGTTGCCTTTGAAGTACTTCTTTTCTTGAGTTGGAACATGAACCGCATACTGAATTACCATCAGGGAAAAGGCATATTGGTGGATGTAGGAAACCATTGCATTTGCTACAACGAATTTCATCGAGAAAGGATTCTGAAAGTTCCAGTTCTGACATTGTGCGTTGGATCTGCAAAATATCAGATATTTAAAGAATATTCTGTGTTTGATACAATAATATATTATGTACACAATAACAATAAAAATATGGCAGCATCTAACACCTTATACATAGTTATCCAAACCAGTAAAATGAAATTATATCAAAATTTATAGACATTTAACTCACTTTGTTCAGTTATTCTGTTCATAAACTACATCTGCAGTGGAATAATAATAATCGGACTATAGTTTAGGATTTCATGTGTTAATTGCAAAGAAAATAATGAAATTCAATACAAGATTATTTTTGTTATTTTAGAACGTTTGGAACATGAGATACTGCAGTCCATGACTGAATTGACAAAGCTTTTAAAAGAAGGACTGGAAGACACTACAAGAATCTATGCTACCATGAACAAAAATTTGAATATCATGTTGAGTTGATTCTTTTTGTAAAGGCCCACCTGATGACAGGCAGGTTTGTGTTAGGTATTCATGATACTTTGATACTTATTGAATATAGTTTTACCTGTAATCTTTCTTATTGATTAGTTATTGATTTAATAACAATTAATAATCCTGTTAAACTTACAAAAAAGGAAGTCAAACATCTGGCGACCGACCCTGTATCGGTCAATATATTGACCCAGCTAGCCCTCAAAGGAAAACAAAGTAAATTCAATACTTTTCTAAAAATCATGTCAAGATCATTCTACATCAAATTATCTAACAGAGAACTTCAAAGCTAAAATTCACAACTTTTTCAAATGGAACACCCTGTATATTTTGTACCTTTGTGATGCAGAATTAAATAACGAACATTTTTTGTAGGTACGTCCCTGTAGCTATCTGTAACCACTTTTGATTTATTGAGAAAAAACTGCAAGAAGTACACAATTAAAAACAATTATTTATTTAGTTGTCAAGTGTGTTGGTTGTTTTTGTTCAAGAAAACATTAAACCATCTAGCATTGTTGTAATGAAGAACTTGTAGACATGACTTTTGTTTTGGGCGAGTCGGAAAGAAATTGTTTGCTTGCCCGCAGAATTTACCACACACGGTATCCTGAACGGAGGCTCCCTAAAGTTCACAGCTTTCAAAACCTGCTCTATAGATTTGCGAGGACCAGCAATGTACAGTATGGAAAAAGTGAACGAATTAACAATGTTGTGAACGAAGAAAATGAGTTATCTGTTGTGCTGGCAACGATTGAGTATCCACATGTTAGTCAGAGAGAAGTGAGTTCATCTGTAGGAATTAGTAGACGTTCTGTTGGTCGAATCTTAAAGAAAAATAAGTTTCATGCATATCACATTCAAATGCACCAGGAATTAACTGATGACGATTTTCTAAAACGTTTACAGTTTTGTAATTGGGCATAGGTAAAATGCAAGACGATGCTACATTCTTCAACAATGTTTTGTTCACTGATGAGGCAACGTTTCATAAAAATGGATTTGTTAACAGGCACAATTTCCATTATTATGCTACAGAAAATCCCCACTTTTTCAGACAACTTGATAACCAGCACAGATGGTCCATAAACGTTGGGGGATTTATTGGAGAACATGTAATAGGGCCACATTTTTTTGATGGTACATTAACTTGAGCTATTTATCTTCATTTTTTAGAGAACTATCTGCCACAATTATTGGCGAACCTTCCTCAAAGGACCCGGAACGGGATGTGGCTTTAGCAAGACGGTGCTCCAGCGTATTATTTACATGCAGTAAGAGACCACCTAAATAATATCTACCCACATCAATGGATTGGAATGAATGGACCCACTAAATGACCTGCGAGATCTCCTGATCTTACAAAAATGGATTTCTTTTTATGGGGATATGTGAAAGAAATTGTTTATACAGAGACACCAACCACAATCCAAAATATGAAGGATAGAATAATACATGTTTTTAGAAGTATCACGTCGGCAATGTTAAGAAACGTACAAAGATCGTTCCAAAGGCACATCGAAATGTGTGTCCATGCAAATGGGCAACATATGGAGCATTTGTTATAATTTTTTCTTTTGTTTTATTTGAAAAACCTTGATTTTTTAAATAAATAATTGTTTTAATTGTGTACTTCTTGCAGTTTGTTCTCAATAAATCAAAAGTGGTTACAGATAGCTATAGGGACGTACATACAAAAAATGTTCGTTATTTAATTCTGCATCACAAAGGTACAAAATATACAGGGTGTTCCATTTGAGAAAGTTGTGAATTTTAGCTTTGAAGTTCTCTAAATTTAAAAATTAATTTTGAACGCCCTGTACATGGTGGGTCCATTTTCTTTTAAAGAAAAGCACCCTACAAGCCCCTGCAACAAAATCCCTACTTAAATTCGTCTTTACAGTTGCGTCCGTGAAAGCGGTAAACTGTTAAGTGGGATAATGTAAAACTCAATTTTTTTGAAAAAAGAATTTATAACTTCTAAACCGGTCATTAGATGGCCTTAAAATTTTAGATATGAATAAACCTGCCAAGAGAGGTGTTAAATATGCAAAAATATTTGGGGCATTCTATTTAAAAAAAATTACCGTAAGCGTGCCACACTTTTCTGAAACACCCTGTATATTTGAAAATAATTTCTCTAGATGCGCCTATATCCACTGTTTACATCCGTATTAGAACGATTTTTCTAGCTGTTACCGTTTAGGAGCTATCGGACTTCCCCACACTATTGCCTTACCCGGCATAAATGACTCTAACTTCCTTCGGGATCAGAATGGTGCAAACATTTAAAGAAGGTTCAACAACTTCAATTTTCACCAAGTTTCATACAGGTAGCTCAGAGTGTGCACAAATGCCTAAAAAGTTGAAATAGGTAGAGACTTTTAAGAGGCATGATGTAAAAAAATTTGCATCAGGTACATCAAACTATAAGTATTAACAATACTTTTACTTTAGAATGGAATCCCTATATGTGTATGTGGGGGGGGGGGGGGAGTTTTGGCATAGAAATAAGTCAATTTACCACAGATGATATTAATTAAATTATTATTCTAAATTATTTGATCTACCTCATACTATAAATATAATATTATTACTTATATTATACATATTATTTCAAAAATTATGGATATTATAACCAATAATGCTGTAGAAAGAATTTTGATTTTTATCCCCAATTTTTAAACAGTTAAAAAAATACTTAACGATTTATGCCACACATAGAGACATTATCACATGAGCATAGAACTCAAGGAATCGTGTGCAGCTTGGCGAGGTGAGTTGGAAGTTTGCCACGATTAGATTTCAGCTGAGAAATTGTTGCGGAAGATATTCTAAAGATGTGATAATTAAAGATGTACGAAATATCTACAGACAAGGTTGGAAAATGGCTAAAGCAGTAAATTTTCTTTGCACAATAAAATAGTAGCAAATTATCTTTAAATAATAGCATATAAAATTCTGTTGTATGCTACTTTTGTATTTTAATCATACAGTACAGGGTGTCTGAAGCCACCCAGAACATACAGAAATTAAAATGGGGAAATTTTAATAATATCAGAGTTTGCTGTGGCTTATTATACACTTGGTAGTGTACTGTCTAGCGTGATCTGGTTAAGGTTTTCTGCAGTTTTTCCTTAGCTGCGACACAAATGTGGGATTTGCACTGTTCCATCTGTAAGTTGGCTGAAGTCGCCCGTTGGGCCTGCGTAATGATAATAATCGCCCCCTGCCTCGCGGACAAGCTTCATAGCTTCTGGAGCCTGGTTCACAGGTTGGATTGTAGCAGTTATTATTATTATTATTATTATAATACATCAAATTTAACAAAGTGCCATTTATTGCAAACAAACAAATAAATTGAATATTACTATACAGTCAAAATTTTATTATTACAATACTTGTCGTTTACAGCGGCAAAGTAATTTAACAATTATTTAAAAATTAATAAAAAAGAAAAGTTGATTATAGTGACATATATTAGTATGATTCAATATTATCGACGAACAAAAAGTTCGTCTCTGAATTCGTGAAGTCTGTCTGTCTGTCGGTTTGTCGCCTTTTTCCATGTTGACTTTTTTGAATTTTTCTTGAATTTCTGGAATCTTATAGTACATCAAATTCTAAGAAACTTTTGGTTGAAACATTCTTTTGTATCTCTTCGGGAAAGTGGTCAAAATGACCACCGAAAATTTCGGTAAATTTTTGAAAAATGAAAAATCTTGCATTTTTTAAAAATTTACGAAAAAAATAAACACTTTTAGCAACAATTTTTTTTTCTTTTTTTTTAACGAAAAGTCTTAGGACTTAGAATTTTTAGTTTTTATGACAACTAATGTGTTAGGTCAACATTAGTTTTCAAAAATAAATTAGTTTATTATTATGTATTGTATCTAGTTACCTATTTTCTGTATGTATTTATCCTTAGCAATGTGTTTGTTTATCAATCTTATCTACCTTTGATAATGACACAAAGTGTCGAAACAATATTGTCAGGTTAAGATATTAATAAAACTTGTGAAACTTTAACTAATCTTTGTATTTATATTATATTTCATAGTTTATTATAGGCCAGTAAAATAGAATCCGTTGGTGGAAATAAATGTTGGAAAGCGGGAGATCGTTTCGATCGCTTCGTTTGAGGTCAAATATAAGTATCTAGGTTTGCACGGTCCCTCGACTCGAGCTTACCTGAGGGCATCAAAAGAACCACGAAATCTTCGGACCTTTTTTAGTTTTTCGCTTATAACTCCAAAGCGGTGCTTTCCAACGAAAACTTTACTATTACAAGAATTAAGGAGCATTAAATTCTGCGTCGGAAGAGTACCTAACGCTTTAAAATCGGTCCAGTGGTATGGTCGAAATCGACGGTCGAGAAACGACAATTTTACAAATTTTCGATTTTCCGTCAGACCGGACGCCCAGAGGCTTTCCGTATAAAAAAGCCCGTTGGACTCATTCTGATTGTTAACATAAGTCGAGAAATATCTAAGCTTTGATATTATAGAGGTTGCCGGATTAAATTAATGGCAATTTCTCATCATTCCCCATCATAGCAATTAAGATCAATCCATATGAAGTAGTGCAGTACTGGTCGCTCGATCATTTCGAAAAAAGATAGTTTTTTGTATGTTATCACCCCTAAGTATTGGTAGATCAAAACCGCTGTCATTTTATTTTTATTCCATTTGATTGAGATATGGCAGCCATATTTGTTTCGTGGTGCACGACGTTGCTTGCAGTTTTTGGATGTAAACATAACTCTTGGTATCTCAAGAACGGTTCATCCTACACTCTAAAAAATTACCGGTGAATTATACCCTAAAAAATGGAGGCAACTATGTTACCTCCATTTTTTGGGGTAAATTTACTTCAAAGTGTAATTTTCATAGTAAGTGGGGAAATTTCAACATTAGGTTAAATTTGCATTGTAATGTTTCCTTTTTAAGTAAATTTACAGATTAAAATTACAATCTCAATGTAATTTTACATTTTAACATTAAAACACCTGTGTAAAGTTACATGGCAAAGTTAATATTTCATGGCAATAGTACTTTTCAGGGTTAAAATACAAATGTGAAAATACTTCTTGAATGTAACGATGACTTGCGAAAGTACTTGCAAATTCAATCGTTCCTCTGAATATTACTTACATAGGTAAAGGAATTGTATGAAACAAAATAAAATCAAAGTAATTTTTATTGAACGTATGTACTTATATAAAATATAAGACATTAACAGAACTTCTTTTCAGGGGCTTTCGGAAATATTTGGTCTCTCAAAGACATTCAGATAAAGTTTCGATTCCACCTAGAAAATTAAAAAATTATAAATTATATAAACAATTATACACGAGTACCTTTCTCAATTACAGTTATGCTAGTTTATTTCGAATTCTTCAATTTTTGATTCATCCTAGAAAAACATTAAATTAAATATTTTTATTTTATTGGTTTAAATTTGTAATTTTAACATATAGGTACTTACCGATTATTATTTTTTAACTTCTACTATAAAATAAAATTCTTCCCATCTTCGGTCATACGTGTAAATATTTGCCTTTAATAAATGCGCACTACACTACAACGAAAAACAAAATATTAATGAGCAACAGAATGAACACTTCGTTCGATATCGATAGAGTACGCCTCGCCGAAATCATAAAAGAATGGTACACACCATTCCGACCATTCCCCAAAAAGCCTATTTGGACTGTTCATAATGGATTCCTGAATTCTTTCACGAAACGAAGGTCACAAACAAGTGCGATCAGCGAAATATTAATTAAGGGTAAATATTAAGGGTAAAATTACACTATTCTTGTTCAAGTTCATCTTATCTTTAATATTACACTAAAAATGAATTAAGTTATTGAGCAATTATACATTTGTAAGGAAAAAATTGTCTGAGTTATGTAAATTTATATTATGGATAGTGATTTTAACCAGTTCAATGTAGTAGAATTACTTATATTTGTATAATTTTACATAATTACAGGGCATTTTACCACAAATAGTAAAACTACTATATGTATAGGTAAAATTAATTTTAGGGTAAAAATACCGCAAATAATAGCGAAAAGTTACCTCTTTCCCAAGGTAATTTTACCTCATTTTTTACAGTGTAGAGACCTGCGGTAAAAATGATTGTATTGCTCACATGTCGGACTACATTTTTAAATCTAAACATAATTTTTGTAGGACGCTTACTTATGGGTGTAATTTAATCCCGAAGATTAAAGTTTTTACAAAAATTTACGCTTTTATGGGGGAGTATATTTCATATATCCAGATAAAAATGAAGTCTTAGGGCGGATTTTCTATTTAAACGTACACGGTTAGAGGTAGTTTATGTATAAAATATTTTAAATCTGAAATTTTACTATTTTGGTATTTATGGGTTTTGAAGTTCTCGTTATGATAGGTCATATGAATATTATGTTTATGATTAAAAAATGTAGTCCGACATGTGAGCAATACAATCATTTTTACCGCAGGTCTCTAGGATGAACCGTTCTTGAGATATGTGAGAAATACAATCATTTTTAGCGCAGGTCTCTAGGATCAACCGTTCTTCAGATATCAAGAGTTACGTTTACATCCAAAAACTGCAAGCAACGTCGTGCACCGCGAAACAAATATGGCTGCCATATTTCAATCAAATGGAATAAAAATAAAATGACAGTGATTTTGATCTACCAATACTTAGGAGTGATAACACACAAAAAATTATCTTTTTTCAAAATGATCGAGTGACTAGTACTGCACTACTTCATATGAATTGATTCTAATTGCTATGATGGGGGATAACAAAAAAAAACCCTATAATATCAAAGCTTAGGTATTTCTCGACTTATATTAACAATCAGAATGACTCCAACAGGCTTTTTTATACGGAAAGCCTCTGGGCGTCCGATCTCTCGGAAAATCAAAAATTTGTAAAATTGTCGTTTCTCGGCCGTCGATTTCGACCATACCACTAGACCGATTTTAAAGTGTTGGATACTCATTCGACGCAGAGTTTAATGCTCTTTAATTCTTATAATAGTGAAGTTTTCGTTGAAAAGCACCGCTTTGGAGTTCCGAAGATTTCGTGGTTCTTTTGATGCCCTCAGGTAAGCTCGAGTCGAGGGACCGTGCAAACCTAGGATACTTATATTTGACCTCAAACGAAGCGATCGAAACGATCTTCCGCTTTCCAACATTTATTTCCACCAACGGTCCAAAACGGGTTTAATTTTACTGGCCTATTAAGTATACAGTTGTTTTTGTTCGTCATGGCAATGCTAGCTCTGCGCATTCTCAACTGGTTTAATTTGTATTGGTACAATCTGAAAAGATAGTTGACTTTTATAAAATAGTTTATTGGAGCAGTGAGAATTGGTGTTTTTGAGAATAACATTTGCATCAGTATTTCAAGTTGAAGAGGCCTCAGCAAACTCTGATCTTATTAAATTTTTCCCATTTTAATTTCTGTATGTTCTGTGCGGCTTTTCAGACATCCTGTAGAATGACACTCAAGGTTGCCTACCTTTTCTAGCTTCTTTAAAGGACACAATGAAACAGTTAAGAAAATAGAAAAAGCACGGTCTTCTCTAGATATGTCAAAGATAAATACAACGTTTTGTATAGTTATCATTGGACCTTAAAGAAGTTATCGTTGGGAACAAAGATAGACTGACTATAAGATTGATTGGCGCATATAGACAAATATTTTTCAAACTAAATGCTGTTTAGCATATGTTGCTTCTAAACGACAATAGAAAATACATATTAGAAGAGGAATCCAAAAATTTCCGTAATTGGAACCCCCCAAAAAAAGTTGCAATTGTAGTTTCGAGTTGTCTACACTGTATAAGCGAGCCCACAATATTTGGAACGAGCCTAACGGTTAAAAATTGGAGTATTCATTTTGTAGAAAATAACTCTGCGACACCCTGTATAATACCATATTTCGTCTTAGTTAAAATTTAGCTGCATTCAGATAAATGCGTAGAAATAAAAACAGTTTGCTCCAACATCAAAATAAGAGATATTTCTCGCGGTTAAGAATCTCGTTTGGAGACACAATTCTTCGATCTATTATCGAATTATCCCCGATAATAAACATGCTAAAGCTCCCTTTCGCAGCAATGAAGCACGCAAATAAGCAATAAGCAAGAAAATATATGATTGCTTAAAAAAAAGCACAGCAAATTGTCTGCATTTTATATATTTTACATTAATAACTAAATCAAAATCTAAAAACTACATAGCCTTAATTTAAACCAAAGCGAACTACGTATTTGTGTTGTGGGCTTAACCGCTGATGTATAATAACATTATGTTCACTTTGTTTTTTTAAACAATAAAGATATGATTATTCGGTTGACAATAACGAGACATGCATTATCAATAATATCAATCAAATCATAGCATCAATAAAATGCCATTTTAAATAATAATAAAATATAACTAACTTGTTTCAAATCCTTTACGTTGTTAAGTATTCACTATTATATTTTAAGAACAATTTAAGAATATAAAGATAAGAATAAACCACGAGCACCTCTCCTCGCAAAGTGCAAGTGTTACCCAGACCCAGGCTATTTTCTTATCACAAATTTTGATTAAATCCTTAATGCAATGTTGTCAGATCTGGGGATTTTCAGCAAATCCTCTTCATTTTATGTATTTTCAACATCTACATTTTCAAATTAATTTTTTAATTATATTATTAATTTTTGTTTGAACCACGAGCGAAGCGAAGCCTGTAAATACTTTTTATCCGAGTGACATATGAAGCATTTTCGCCTACCTGCTATTATACTTTAAAATGGAACTCCAAATTTTAACAGTAGTCCTCGGCTGTTTGAGAGGTACTCTCTAGAGTTCCAGAAAGAAAACTTTAACTGTGTTCACAAAGCTCAGTTTGTATTTAACAAGTCATATCTAGTACTTCCCAGTCTAGACTACTGGAGCACGTGAATATGTGCAGCAAGCCAAGACGCGTTTGGTCGAGTTCAAGTTCTTTAAATGAGGGGTGCTCGGTTCGTCTGTCATGTGCATTTTTTTGCTGTTGCAATTTTAAGCAATAATAATAATAAAATAATTCTATATCACCTATTTATTAACAAAATATTACACAAGATTAAAATAACAAAAAGACTAAATATTAGTTAATAAAAATAAACTTTTAATTATTAAACTCATTATATCTATATCTATTTAGTAGCAGTGTAGAGTTTATGTATTTGAAATAAGAGGGCAGAGAAAACTTTGGTATAATAGGAGAGAAAAGAAGCCATAAATGCCCTCACAACAGGACATTTAGAAAGCACTTTCTGTTCAGGTAGACGAATAAAATACTATTATCGTCTACCCGTGACTTTCGAAAAGTGTTACCATTTGACCAAAATTTCGTTTTTTTGCATCTACATAACCATGAATATTCGTCATATCAAGTTGCTTTAGAAAAACGAACGACATTTTTGATTATTTTTTTTTAATTAATGAAAGATAGGTTTACCGTTCCTTATTTTATATTTTCTTCAAGATTTCCAATGCAATGATATCCATTATTAGTTTATCTAGGCAAAAGTTCATTACCTTAGAGATTGGTAAACCTCGTAATCATGCGCACAAACAAATTTGTGATTGAGTACTTTCGTTGCCTAGCAACAACATATTTCCAATCAAAACCGTGCTGTGCTGTGCTGTCCCAACTTGTCCAGGGGGGAGGCAAACCTAGAATGAACGTCATGCTAGAGGGGGTAAGCCTAGAATAAACGACATGCTAGGGGTGGCAAGCCTAGAAAAAAAACGGCATATTATACAAAATTTTCACTTATAATATACCAAGTGCATTGATTATTGCCGGAAATTTTTTGAGTGACATTTCTGCAACGTCATAATTGCACGACACGAAGTGGAGTGCAATTACGTTGCAGAAATGCACGAAATCAAAATTTCCAGGCAGAATCAATGCACGAGGCTATATTCGGTAAGAGAATCGCACGACGCACAGAAAAAAATGCATTATGATTAATAGTATAATTTCCAAAGAATTTCCAAACAATTACTTCTTGGTAGCATATATATAAATTTCCGGAAAATTGTGTGATTGTCATGGATACAATTCAAATTTGAATTTTTCTATTGGTTCTCGGCATCGTCGTGCGATTCTCAATAAAATTCAAATTGATCAACTTCCAGGAGGGGGCAAGTGCCCTTCCTTGCCCCCCCTTCCGGGTACTTATGGTTAAGAAGGGGTATTTTTCAAAGTAGATGTAATAAAAACAAAATCGCGGAATAAATTATTAACCGCGGAATAAATTATTAACCGGAATAGAAGATTATTTTCGAATTTTTCAAAACACTAATTTCTATGTTCACTGTTCAGTCGACTATTGACTAAAAGCTTGGATTGATTCATAAGACATCATAAGACTTTCATTAATGTTTGCAATGTTCAGGTAGTGTAATGCCAGACTGGGCATAATTTAAGAAACACGCATTTTAGAAATACCTTTTAAACATGTTTCAGGGAGTTTTAAGATTTATGTTTAAATTGAGAAGAAAATATAAAAAAGAGAACACGAAAATAGAAATAACAATTGGAATGTGGAATATAACATCTCTAAAGCGAAAAAAATACGAGCTAATGGAAGATTCTAGTCACCTAGGCCGTGCTGGTCGATCAGAGTACCGCAAAACGCCACCATATTGGGGAAAAAGAAGCACGAAATTGTTCATTATTTGTATCTGATTGCATTTAATTAAATCCACGTTTACTTTAAAAGGTTTTTCTTATTCTGAAAGATTAAACCTCTAATATGTCAAATACGTAAAACATGGTTTTAATTTTTCCATGATTAAAAATCACCCTTCTCTGTCCTAATATGGTGGCGTTTTGCGATACTCTGATCGACCAGCAGGACCTAGGTGACTAAATGTAGTAGCTCTAACTGTTCGTAGAGTCACTGCATCTAGTCACTTAGGCCAGCTGGTCGATCAGAGTAACGCAAACCGCCGCCATATTGGGGCAGAGAAGAGTGATTATTAATAATGGGCAAATTAAAACCACGTTTTACGTGTTTGACATATTAGAGGTTTGATCTTTCAGAATAAAAGAAACCTTTTAAAGTAAACGTGGGTTCGATTAAATTCAATACAGAACAAATAATGAACAATTTCGTGCTTCGTTTGCCCCAATATGGCGGCGGTTTGCGGTACTCTGGTCGACCAGCTGGCCTAGGTAACTAGATGGAGTGACTCTAACTTCTCGAAATGTTCAGCGCCATCTACTGGTACGTGATTTGCGCGAATAAAGTTATCTAGTGCATTTATCATATCTTTCACGTCATCCAAATGTGCGTCTATATTATGTGTGCGCATAAGAGTAATGAATGGTACTCTTGAAGGTCGGTCGAATTGTCAAACCAGTGGAAGTAATAATAGAAACGGCAATAATTATATAAAAATATGTATTTAAAATAAAGATGGATATACTTCAAATGTAGTTAGTTGTATGCAAATGAAAACTTCTGCATAATAGTAGTTGTGTGCAATTGGTGAAAGCAATTGCTTTATAAGCTGCTATACATGTTGCTATGATTGCTAAAGTTTCTGCTTTCCCCACCCACAATGTAAATCTTTTGACAGTGCAGTTCATCGATGATGTCTTTTGCTCCATATCTCAACTGCACTCGTGCGATCTACAGCATTTGAATTTTTTTCATAGCAATTTAAATCACGTTACTGTAAATTAAGTAATAATACTTTGAGGTATAGTAATAATAATAATAATAATAATTGCTACAACCCAATGTGTAATGAGGTCTTAACGTTGCCTTATAAAAACATGTTCTTACTATTTTTATTTCGCTGATCATATTATTTTTGTAATTATGTTTCTAAAATTCTAGGGGGGTCAATTATTTATGCACTCCTTAATAAGGCCAGCACCGCTAAAATAATATAATGGACAATGAGAAGGTGACTGTAATCAAAACCGAAATGGAAATGAACATAAAATCGGAGGTAATGGAAGGCTCTTACACTGAGAATGAGTGGAAGAGTGAATTGTATACTTACAGCGAAGAGAAACCATTCGATGACTTTAAGCTTTCCATATCTAACAAACAAGAGAAACTCACTCATGCTGGTGAAAAGCCATTTCAATGTAATGTATGCGAATATAAAGCTTCACAAAAAAGTCGTCTTAAACAACACATGTTTATTCATACTGGTGAAAAACCATTTGCATGTGAAATATGTGGATATAAAACTTCACAAAAGAGTCATCTTAAACAACACAGGCTTATTCATAGTTGTGAAAAACCATTTGAATGTAATTTATGCGGTTATAAATGTTTAAGAAAGACTCACCTTAAACAACACATGTTTATTCATAGTGGTGAAAAACCAATTAAATGTAATACCTGTGGTTATAAAACTTCACAAAAGAGTATTCTTAAACAACACATGTTTATTCATAGCGGTGAAAAGCCATTTGAATGTAATATATGTGATTATAAATGTTCACGAAACACAGCTCTTAAACTACACTTGCGCACTCACAGTGGTGAAAAACTATTTGAATGTAATATATGTAGTCATAAATTTTCATTCAAGAGCAATCTCAAAAAACATATGTTCACTCATAGTGGCGAGAAACCATTTGAATGTAATATATGTGATTATAAATGTTCAGTAAAGAGTAATCTCAATATACACATGTCTACTCATAGTGGTGTAAAACCATTTTCATGTAATATATGTGATTATAAGTGTTTGCGAAAGAGTGAACTCAAAATACACACGCTCATTCATAACAGTAAAAAATCATTTGAATGTAGTATATGTTCGTATAAATGTTTATTGAAGAGTGGTCTCAATAGTCACATGATCAGTCATGGTACTACAAAGCCATTTGAGTGTGCTGTATGTGGTTATAAATCTTCCCGAAAGAGTAGTCTTAAAGAACACATGTTCACTCATAGACGTGAAAAGCCTTTCGAATGTAATGTATGTGGTTATAAATGTTCACGAAAGAGTGATCTCAAAAAACATATGGTCATTCATAGTGGTGAAAAATCATTTAAGTGTATTATTTGTTGTTATAAATGTTCATTGAAAAGTAATTTCAATGCACACATGCTTACTCATAGCAATGCAAAGCCATTTGAATGCTTTATATGTGGTTATAAATGTTTGAGAAAGATCAGTCTTAAACAACACATGTTCGCTCATAGTGGTGAAAAGCCATTCGAATGTAATATATGCTGTTATAAATGTCCATTGAAGAGTCGTTTAAAAAGACACATGCTCACTCATACTTGATGAGAATCTATTTGAGTGTAAGTACATTGCATATAAATACACCCTTTAATCATATGTAAATCTGTTGCCAAAAACATTCAAGTGGCCTGACTATCGCCTTAATTCTCTACGTCATCCGGAGTAGAGTGTTGAAGATTGTAACCATACTTATATTATGTTTTGTTGTGTACTAATAAATTTTTAAATTTGTTTTCTTTAATAATAATCTTTTATTTAAGCTAGGCCCTCTATAAACTGATGTATCACTTTCAAAGTTAGGTTGGTGAAGTGCCGTTCAAAATATTTTTATGGTCTTATATCTGTAAAGTAACAATAAATAAATCTTAAGGACTACCAATCATTTTAAAATTAAATTTTGAAAAGGAAAAGTTTCATATAGGATTGCAGTAGCAATCTATTCTAGCAAAAGCGTATAACAAATTTAATGCATTTAAATCTGGTTTTTACTGGCAATTTTATTACTAAGAATTTTAATCAAATTGCGTTGTCACGTGCCTGGAGCTATTTTACCCAGGGTTAATGATTTGTATCAAAAACAAATCGGCTAAACAAAGATAAAAAAACTATATGACAGGTTAAAAAAATTTGATTTCCTTTTATGCTTATTATTAACCCCCACATACAAAATCCATGGGATTTTCACGCATGAAGCTATGGTCACTAGACCTAGGCGTAAGGCCTAGTACTAAACATAATTCTTAAAAAAAATTAATTGGGTATCTTTAAAGCCTACACAGTTGCAGATCATAATGTTAACCACCTCTAATGTACAGTGCCGCCCTTTTGAAAGTGCACGAATTGTTATATGTAATATTCCAAAATGACATCGTGTAAGTCAGGATTCCATGGACGATATGTTTATAACAGTTGCAGCGGAATGAAAGGTTTATTATTTTCAAATACTTGTTTAAAATAATTTATTTATCAGCTTGGAGTAAGTTATAGAAAATATAACCGAGGTAAATCGGGTCTATCATGCACTTTCAAATGGGTGGCAGTGTACCTACTCATTGTTTGGTTTACAAGTTTTTTAATATAATTTATGTTCTTGACCTGTGTATAATAGTATAGGCCCTCCGGTAAAGATTACTTTTCGTTCAGATGGACATGGGTTCAAATCTCGGTTACAACTGAATTTTAAAAATTTCACAGAAAATGTCAAGGATAGAAGTCATGACTAGCCTTAAAGAAAATCGTTGCATTCTGACATACAAATAATGCTCCCGAAATGCACATTACTATTAGAAAAAACAATTACAGTACCACATAAATCAGAATAATTATCATACATTTATAGGTTATGTTACCTTGTGACTCCGTTTGCTTTCTTTGAGTTCAAAGAGTATACTTTCTATGCAAAGTTCGTAAATGTCTAAGTAAGCAAGCCTGCTTATACATTTACGAACCTTGTTCACTATGTCCCTGACTACTATAAACAAACGTACGAGTTCATGCGCTGTTTGCTCTAATTCTAAATCTTGTATTACATTGCACTTTTCTCGTTCAGAAAACTTCGACAAGTTCTTGTACTAGATATACTAAACTAGAAATTTCCGGTTCATGTGTATGTGATTATCAAGTTGCAGTTCATTGATTATTCTCGGTTTGGTGCGGTGCCCGATGACACTTGGAGGTTCTTCGAGGTTCATTATGCCAGTCCCAAGGATCTTCCGTACCTATCGTTGTCCCAGTTGTACGCTCCAAACTGACGATTAAGTCAGAACTGAGCCTACTTGTATATCTTTTTAGGTAAAAACACTGACTTAATGGAAAGAAGTTTCTCCTATAGACTTAACATAGGTAGCAGCAAGGGGACTAACTTTTGAATGGAGCATTTCCGCACTTTGAGACTAGTATCATTTGACTCAGCTCGCCAAGCTGTATCAAAAGTGTAGGGTGCATTAAGGCTTTTTTCTGTCCTCTAAAGTAAATCTGAGCCTTTTTTTAATTGTAAAATTAATTAAATAATAATAATAACTACTACAACCCATAACCAAAACCAAGGCCCCAGAAGCTATAAGCTTGTGCGGGAGGGAGGGGGGGGGCGATTATTATTATTATTATGAAGGCCCAATGTGCGGCTGCAGCCGACTTACAGAAGGAACAGCGCAAATCCCACATTTGTGTCACAGCTAAGGAAAACTGCAGAAAACCTTAACCAGATATGCCGGCACCGGGAGTCGATCGCGGGCCGCTTGGGTGAAAGACCGGCACGCCAGGCATTAAACTACCAAGGCTGTTACTACCAAATACATAGAAATCTTTATTATTATGGTGATTATTATTATTATAGATTATTAGATACAAAATTAATAAATGTTTCGTTTTTAATTTATCTATTTCTTTTTAATAAAAGAATAGTTTTTAATAAAAACATTAGCTAACAATGAAAAACATTCTTTTTTAAAATATTAAAAATAAATTTCAGGTGGACGCAAAATGGCGACTAATTGCGGTACTTTATACATCTAGCGACTTTAACATTTTGTTGTTGTACAACGCCATCTATACTTATTATTGACGCGTCCCAATTCAAGTTTGTGATATGGCCACATATGGCACTCTAAGCAATCTAATTTAAGATAATTATTGTCATTAAATAATATCCATCTTTTAATTTGGCTTATTAAGGTATATAAATAGTTCATTTGCGTATATTAACACACTTTTGTTTTTGAAATTACTTCAATTGAGAAAAGTCGCATCACTTGCATAAAGTAGTGATTTGTATGCAAATAAACAGTTTTTCTTGATAGTTGCGTAGAATTGATGAAAACAAACACTGCAGTTTTATATGATGCTATAAAGAGTACTCAAATTTCTGCTCTCCCCATCCGAAACATAAGTCTTATGACCGATCAGTTCATCGAAGATAAAAGAAGTCTGGATCCATCTGTCAAGTGCACTCACTGTATGATTTTTTCAACGTTTCAATTTCTTTTGTACCATTTTAAATTGCATTACTTACTGTAAATTAACGTAATGAAGTTTTAATTTTGCATTACAAAACACTAAACATTTTCGTTGCTGTTCTTATTTTGCTGATTATATTATTTTTGTTATGTTTCTATAATTCTAGGGGGTCAGTTATTTATGTGCCAGTGCCACTGAAGTATTAATGCAATGGACAACGAGATGGCAACTGTAATGAAAACTGAAATGGATATAAACGTAAAATTGGAGGTAATGGAATGCTCCATCACTGAAAATGAGCTGAAAAGTGAATTATATACTGATAGTGAAGAGAAACCATTCGATAACTGTAACTTTTCCATATTTAACAAACAAGAGAAACTTACTAATATTGGTAAAAAGCCATTTCAATGTAATATATGTGAATATAAAGCTTCGCAAAGGAGTCATCTTAAACAACACATGTTTATTCATAGTGGTGAAAAACCATTTTCTTGTGAAATATGTGGATATAAAAGTACCCAAAAGTGTCATATTAAACAACACATGCGTATTCATAGTTGTGAAAAACCATTTGAATGTATTGTATGTGGTTATAGATGTTTAAGAAAGAATTACCTTAAACAACACATGTTTATTCATAGTGGTGAAAATCCAATTGAATGTAATACATGTGGTTATAAAACTTCACAAAAGAGTATTCTTAAACAACACATGTTTATTCATAGCGGTGAAAAGCCATTTGAATGTAATATATGTGGATATAAATGTTTACGAAAGACAGCTCTTAAAATACACTTGCCGACACATAGTGGTGAAAAACCATTCCAATGTAATATATGTAATTATAAATGTTCACAAAAGAGTGATCTGAAAAAACACATGGTCATTCATACTGGTAAAAAGCCATTCGAATGTAATATATGTAATTATAAATGTTCGCAAAAGACTTGTCTCAAAAACCACATGTTCACTCATAGTGGTGAAAAGCCATTTGAATGTAATATATGCTATTATAAATCTTCATTGAAGGGTCATCTAAAAAGACACATGCTTACTCATACAAGATGAAAAGTTGAGTGTAATATAGGTAGTTAGGAAAGTTCAGTGAAAAGAAATCGTAAACAACACATGTTCCAACAAATATTCACGAAAGAGCACTCACTCAAAAGATGCATGTTTCATCAGAGTGGTGAATGTCAATTGATTATAATGTTCACATGCCACTATGAAGTTTATTAGAAAAACTATTTTCAAGATAGAACAGGCATTAATTATTTTCCCACATTTTAAAGTGCCTAATGATTGAAATTAAATTTCAATATAATGAAAGCACCTAATGACTAAATTTCAGAATTATTTATTTATTTATTTACAAGTTCGGGAAATTAACAGACTTAAAATCCAATAACAAACTTCCCTGGTTTTACAAAAAAAAATACTAATTACAAAGTGAGTATGGACTACAAAAAAGAACAAAAAGAAATAAAATCATACTGTAGTACATGTGTATCCAGAATAAATTCTATAATTACAATTATATAGGCATAATGTTTCAATTACAAATGGAATGAAAAGATTAAGTAAGTAGACTAAAATAGGTTGATTGCAAAAAGTTGTTACATGGAGAATTCATATTGAAGGCTTTTGAAGTAGTCTTTTGAATCTTTGTAAAGATATATTAAAAATGTCTAGATTTTCTTTATTTATAAAGTTGTTCAGTATAAGTGAACACCGAGATATTGGAGAATTGGAAGCTGAATTTGTATGAAAAAATGGAAGAGACAGCAAGGATGTAGTTCTTGTTGGTCTAGGAGGTACATGAAAAGAAAATAATGAAAGTAATGGAGAGCAATCAGTTAAATTTGTAAGTATTTTAAAAACCATTAATAAACTGGCCATGTTTCTGCGATGTTCGAGAGATACAGGTATAAATGTAGAATGTGGAAATTTGTACGTTAAAAATTTTATGAATTTTTTCTGGACATTTTCCAGATGATTTATATAAATTTGATATTGAGGCGACCATATAACCGAAGCAAATTCAAGATGACTTCTTACAAGTGAGTTAAAAAGAATTACGAGTGTGTTCTCTGATTTGAAATCTTTAGCATTTCTAATAATGAATCCCAAACTCCTGTTTGCTTTGCGAATGCTATTCTCACAGTGAGTGTTGAAGAGCAACTTTGAATCAAACACTACGCCTTAATCCTTAACTTCAGATTTTTTTTTTGTTGCTGGTTGTTAATGTTATAAGGAAAGTCAAAGTAATATCGATTTCTTGTAAAAGTTACTCTACAACACTTATCTATGTTTAATGTCAACTTATTTAATATGCAGTAGCTGTGAAAGGAATCTAAGTCTGCTTGGAATCTAATGTAATCTTGTTTGTTAGTGATTTTAGCGTATAATTTGCAGTCATCTGCATATAGAATAAAGTTGACAAATTTAAAGCAATCCGCGATGTCATTAATAAAGATAACAAAGAACAGAGGTCCTAAATGCGAGCCTTGAGGCACACCAGATGTTGTATGTTTGGTAATGATTGAAAACCTTTCAATACTACTAATTGGGAACGTCTGGATAAGTAGGATGCTATCCATCGCAGCAGGTTGCCGCATACACTGAATCGTTGTAATTTTTGTAATAAGATAAAATGATCTATTTTATCAAATGCTTTACTAAAATCGGTATAAACAGCATCTACTTGCGTTCTATTATCCATCGATGTATAAATAAAATCTGAATAAACCATAAGGTTTGAATTTACTGCACGCCCTTTAAAAAATCCATGTTGTTCCGGAATGATCAAATGTTTAACTGAATTAAATATTTGCTCATGTACAATTAATTCAAAGATTTTACTAAAAATGGACAGCTTGGAGATAGGTCTATAATTTTCAACGTCATTTTTATTACCACATTTGAATATGGGAGTTACTTGTGCTGTTTTCCATTTGTCCGGAAAAGTACCTTCTAAAATAGATTTGTTAAACAGTAAGCTAAGTGGGATTTTTAATGACTGAGAGCAATTCTTTATAAATAAAGTTGGCACATTATCCGAACCACTGCTTTTATTAGGATCCAGACTATGTATTATATCAGAAATTTTATCAGGAGTGATATGAAAACTGTTAATGTTAACGTGAGAATGTGAAATTTCTTTCAACTCACCAACACTCGATGACTCGCTGTACACTGACTTGAAAAACTCCGCAAATAAGTTGCATATGCCAACTCCATCTGAGGCAGTTTTGTCCCGAAACTTGATAAGTTTGGGTATACCTTCTTTGGACCTTTTACTAGTTATGTGTTTCCAAAATTGTTTAGGTTCTTTTGTTATTAGATTTTCAGTCTTTTGCAAATATTTACTGTATTCCAGGCGTGTTAATAATTTTATTCTGGATCTTAAAAAAGAAAATTCCATATAATCCAAAGGAGATTTTGTTCTTTTAATATAATATAATTTAATGTACTTCTTATGCGCAAGGAATTTTCTATGTCACAACCTTTTGATATCGTGACTATACCACAAAGGATATTGATTAGTATATATGTGCTTATAAAAAACATTAACGGCCTCATTAACATTATTTATTGTATTGTAATCAGCTGATTTGAAATAAAGTATTTTTCTGTCATTATGTAACAATGGAGTTGGTATAGTAAATTCTATAATAATATCTAAAGGTGGATGATGAACATCAATCTTTGATAATGGAGATAAACATTTAGTGACAAAAACATTTTCAAAATTTGCTAAAACCAAATCCAAAGTTCTATTATTAAAATTTTTTACATTATTAAATTGCAATAAATTTGAAATAAAAATTGAGTCTAAAGAATCTACAGAAAACTGTTTGTGGAGATAAATAGTTTACATTATTTTGAGGTAACCAATTAATGTGTGGAAGATTAAAATCACCACAGATTAGAAATTTGTCCTCAGAGTGACTATTAATTATCTCAGTACTACTAGTTAGGAAGGACGTAAGAGCAGTTGCATCATTAGGTGGAATATAAACGCAACAAATATGTAGCTTTGTTCTAAGACCGTTATTATTTAGTAAGGGTACAGTAACCCATATATCTTCCGCATCACTACGCCACTGTACATTTTCGTAACAATTTAACTTACGATTAACAGCTATGAAACAGCCCCCACCATCCAATTTCCGAGAAGCGGTAGAAGAGCGGTCACGTCGAAAAACTAGGAAATCTCCACTTATGAACTCACTATCCACTATTGAATCATTAAGGTTAGATTCTGTGATACACAGTACATGATGAACTGAATTGAAAGAACTTAAAAAGAAGTCATTAGTTTTTGATCTAATGCCACAAACATTTTGATAATATAACGATAATTCCATAAACAGATAAATTAAATAACTTTTTTAGTTGAGAAAACTCAACGGTTAATAATAATTTATAATTTCTCCAAGTCCGTCGACGACTTGATTAGCAATATTTTAGAAGTATCATTTTTTCTCACATAGAACTTAGCGTTTTTTACCCAAACATACGTGTAGCCTTTCACTTTAGATTTTTCGCGAATTTGTTTATAGAGGAGCTTATTGTTTGACGTTAAATGCTCATTAATATAAATTTTTTGGGAAGCACTCGTAAATCCTAATAAATTCGTTTCAATGCCGCGTTTCTTTTTAGCAGATTGCAAGAAGTTTTCTTTAATTCTTCGCGATAAGAATTTAACAATAATACTGCGTGGATTCTTATCGGCAGGATTGCGGTGCGGTACTCGGTGAATAGGTACCTTTACACTTACGCTCTATCATGCGCGATTGGAGCGCCTCGTTCCAATCATACGTATTTTCGCGCGGTTGGGAGTGTCGCGTCTTAAAAATTTATTCCTAAATAATTGCAACGCTCCATCACACGGTTTTTGCCTGTGGCGTGAAACGTCGCATGCTAAAACTGCAAATGTAAATTGAAAAGCGCCTAGTTTCCCGCGTGATATTCGTGGCTCGTGGAATCTTGAAATTTTTAACAGTTTTAAAGGCGTTTTTCCTCCTAAAATGGATAAGATAATTAAAAAACGGAAATTAAAAGTGGTTTTGTGCTGGGCTGTGTATCTGAATATTACGAATAATAATAAGAGACAAAGAAAGTGTTGGGTAAAAACTTGGTTGGAAAACCGCAGGAGATTTGGGCATATGCCTCTGGTACATGAGTTGCGTGATCATTTTCCCGGAGATTTCAAAAATTATTTGAGAATGGATTTTGAAACATTTCGCATTTATTATCATTAATAATATTATATTATTATTATTTTATACGACTGCACGAAAATACCGCGTGAAAACAGAAATCAACAAATTTTTCAACCGCCGGTAAATCGCTGGAGCATGGAATGCAGGTTTTAACACGTTTAAAAACTGCCCGACTATTTGCAATTTAGACTAACGCGCTTTCGCGCGTGATTGGAACGGGGCGCTCCAATCGCGCATGATAGAGCGTAAGTGTAAAGGCCGCTAATGGCATCTATATTATCAGCAGTTACTGGGAAATTTACAATTTCGCCTAATTTTATTACAAGATCAATGAGATTTTCATTATTTTTCTCTGGGCAATTATGGATTTCAATGTTATTCATCCTTGTATATTGTTGAAGATCTGCAATTTCTTTATTTAAATACAAAACCTCCGTTTTTAAGTTTGAATTTTCCATTTTTATTTTATCGAATTCCTTCATTTTATTTTCAAAACCTTGAAGCTTTTTTTCGAAGTCGCTAATTTTGTTACTACAGCAATTAACTGATTGAATTAGTTCTTCGTGCTTAAAAGTTGCTTGGTTGAGAATTTCTCTTTTCATAGCATCCATTGCTGACAAGATGCTGTTTACATCAGGTAGTTGTGGTTCCGTTTGAATATCAAATTCAATTAAAGATTTATTTGTATCTTGATTACAACATTCACTACACTTCCAATATGCCCTTGTTTTTTGCAAAAGGCCCAACTCGGTTATTGATAATTGTACACATTTTGCATGGAACGATTTATCGCAATCGGCACAACGCACGCCCGGCGATTTTTTTGTGATTAATAATGTGCACTTATTGCAAGAAGACATCGTCTAGTTTGATAAATTCTTAGTTCTATTATATTAATTTAATAATTAATATAGATTTTAGCTTTTATGACGAGTAAATTCAAAATACGTCCGTCGTGTTCGACACTCACTCACTAATGTTATTATTTATGATAAAGTAGAAAATCTCGAAAAAAACATTATTTTTTTTTGAGAATAACACTAAAGTTCCATATTTATATGAAAATATTGATACAAAGTTTACAAGTATGCTAAAAACTTATTTTGAACTCTATTTTTTAAGTATTTAGTATTGAAAGTAATGTAGATAGAAAAATAAAAATAATTGTACTGTTGAAATACTATTTTGTAAATATTATGTTTAAAATATATTGTACTCTAATAAGTTAGACTATAAATAAACAGTATTGACAATTTTATTATCTTAAGACAATAAGAATTGAAGGGTCAGCCTTACAACGTTGTATATAACTAAAGTATTGAACAGCAACACGAAGTGACAACATATGTACAACGTTGTTAAACGGCTTACTACAAATTCAAGCTTTAAAAACTAGCATTCCGGGAATCTATTTACAAATATTTTACATCTTTATGACGCCAACAGCTTCCAATACGGATATACTAACGTTGTTTTTACGGCAATACCTCATTTTTACATACAGCGTTATTATGGCCGACCCGTTAATTATCTTATTATCGTTGCAATAAAATTAACTATTGTTTCCTCGGTTCATTTATCGGACAGCCTCTCACTTTTATGTTGATTCTGCAGAGTAGTATACAAAGCAGGTACCTCAGAAGGAGGTAGGATATTTATTTTAGAATTTATTCTGGGTGATAAAGATGTCAAATCTTTTTCCTCAGAATAACATATTCGTAAGAAATCGTTTCAAAAGTATACTGTATCTGTTTGGATCTTCTGCTACCTCTCCCGATCTTATTGACTTAAAATAATGTACTATAGACTTTGTTCAAAGTTCTTAAAGAAAGGGTAAGTGAAGTATGACAATATGATCGGGGACTGATCTTCGAAGTTCTTAGAAATGCGCCTTTATATCAGAATCAATTTTATTGCCATCTCTTAATTTTAAGAAAGCTCTTCTTCCGCCCCTGTTTTTCTTTTTCTACAGTCTCTATTGGTGAAAGCAAAGTTGAGAAGTTCTAAATCAATTATTTTCATAATACTACCTGTTTACATAACGCAGCTTAATTCCGACACTTTTCTTAAATTTAACACCCTTTCCTACGGTACCTACATAATACATGAAGATTTTAATTAATTTACTTTTTTCCTGCAGAAAAAAGAAACCGACTCTCTAAGCCTGTCGTTTCTTAAGGTAACGGTAAGATTTCGAAAATCAGAGATTATCAGACTCTAAGATTACAATAGACTCCAACATTTCAAGAGTTCAATTTTCAAAGACTCCATGTTTCCAAATTGCAGTGCTACCAGTTTTTCAGGTTCAATGACTCAGATTTGATTACTTATATACAGGGTTATGATAATGTAATGCACAAAATTCATAAAACGTACAACGATTATTATGAAACTTACGTTTATTTCGTTTTTTATTCATTTTCTCGTTTTTTTTTCTTATGTGAGCCCTACTGCAACTATTGTTCCCTAGTGTAACAAAACAAGCTTTCTCCAATAATGTAATAAAAATCTTAGCTTCCCATTAAAAAAATATGTTAATGACGTCATAACTTTGACAAATTTGACGTGTTATTTTTGTAACTTATGTCAAAAGATGCGGAATAAAAAAAAACATTTGACGTGTTTTTGCATTTTGTTCCAAAGTGATCGTTGTACGTTTTATGAATTTTGTGCATTACATTATCATAACCCTGTATAATGGCAGATTTAGTACGTATTGCTGTGATTTTAGCACTCATAGTTGAATATGTCATTTGGGTTGCCTATATATTGTAAGGTGTAGTTTCACCTGGAAATTATAAAAGGCATAGATGGGAAGGTGTATGCAAGCAATCAACACAATTAATAATACTCACAGTTTTTGTTGTTGAATTTCAAGTAAATCCCATGCTGGTTTAACGATTCATCAAATTTCATGATAAATGTATAATTTTCATTAATCTATGCACTTGTAGCAAAAAGGTTTTGCTGCAATATTCTTAATTAGGTTCTAGTGCACCTTCAGCAATAGAATTTTCAAGTGGGCAGCTCTATATAGAGAAGGTTTAGCCTGTTGAAGCCTAGAATTTGTATCGTTTGAACCTGATCTGTTAAAATGGTAAAATTTTGTTAATATTTAAAGTTTTAGTGCCAAAATTGATGTAAATATTGTGTGTTAGGGTATTAGGATTCATTTAATAATTAAAAAAGGAAGTAATAAGGTGTGAAAATGTTATTATCTTAATTTTGTAAAAACCATGTTTGTCAGGAAATTAAAAACGGTTGCCATTGAATCCTGAATTACATTTGCTTTTTGTTAGACATGCAATATACCAAAATATAGGGAAAATCATCCTCTTTCCGATTATGTAATGTGTTTAAACATTTAATTTAATTTTTCAACCATATTTTTGGTTATGTAGATCTTGTTAGGTTAGATGTTCAATTGTTTTTAGTAGCTTCCCAGATTTTGTTAGTGGAGGAATGACGTTTGTCATTTGTTTTTGAAAAAGATATAAAAGCAGATCGAAAATCTGGTTACTTGCTTGTTGATTTTCATATAAAGAAGAAGCCATGTCAGATCACGCAATAATAAAATTTTGAGGTTATGTGTGACGGATTTTACGTCAATGAAATGTCAAAAAAGTGAGGTTATGACAAATGTCATCCAAATTTAATTTTTTTAAAAAAAGTGTTAAATAATGAAAATAACATTGAATAATTAAAGTGATTTAAATAAAAACGAAAGTGGAAGTGTTAATTTGGTTTCTGGACTATTTATTTATAAGAAGAATTTTTTTTGGAAAACGTATTGTAACTTTATTTCTGGATGGAAGGAAATTAAAACTGGATGTAATAAGAACTTTTGAGAAATAGACAATTGATTTAGGTACTCACATATTGGAGGTAAATTGTTCAATATTTAATAGTTGTAATAAATTACAAAAGAAGATCCACAAGGTCAATTATATGGAAATGCGTGTTCACCAACGCAACAAGTAAGCAGGTAAATTTAATGACTATTACAGAGAACTGCCAATTAATATAGTGTGTGCAAAAATTTTCAAGTGGCTTCAAAATATTTGAATTTGAAAACAATTATTTTCAAATTTCAACTTTATTTTGTTTGTTTCATTTCTTCCTTCAATTATAATTTGAGATCGTGGGACTGATCAAATAAAAATTGAGCAGGACGAATAGAATTAGACTGTCTCTTGATTCTTATTTTGTTAAATCCAATTGCCACCAATAATTAATTGAATCCATTTTATGTAATAAGAATTTTCTTTGTTTTCGTTTCTCTTTTCATTCTTTTTATGTGTTTATTAGGTGTTTGTTTTTGTATAACTTTTCAGTTTGCCTTGCTACTATTAAACATAAGTGATAGTGGTCTTTTAATTTAAATAAATTTATGATCAAGTGTTGTAAAGTGTATACTAGTACAGCGCTTATCACATCACGATAAAATATTATTGTCGCACGAATGCGATGCTTATTAACCAATAAAAAATCATAGCAGTATGTAAGCTAATGAAATGACTTGAAGTTTGTGTACACTCTTAAATTCAACTAAGTACTTGAAGTAAATTAATAATTAAATAGGGTATCTAAGTTGTACAAGAATCAAATTTAAAAACACTCGGTAACTCAACTTGCAAAAGAGAAATATCATTTTTATTCACAGCAAAACGATTGACAGGAAATGCATACCGGTGACGTCACAAGCCGACAGACCGGCGTCTTCTAGGCTTTTTTTTTAAATTGACAATACGCAATTTAGAATCTACTTCCAAAAAAGTATTAAGTAAATGTGGTAAATGTTAAGATACGTAAGGGGAGCGTCCACTGGCGCTTTTCCTTATTGAATATTATTATATTAGGTCTTGAGGCCAGGTTCTGCGGAGTCTTCTTGCGTTGGGACCATTGTTGTATAACTGCTGTATATATAACTTGTATAATTGTTGCATAACCATGGAGCAGTTAACGTTTGCTCTGAATATTTTTGACTGAGATATTTGTATAATCTTTAGGTTCGATGATTTGGAACATCCCCATAATTGCTGTCCATAAATCCAGATGGGTTTGATTATAGTTTTATATAGTAGGAGTTTGTTGTTTAATGAGAGTTTGGATTTTTGGTCAATAAACCAATACATCTGGCAAAACTTGAGATCCATCTGTCTGCGTTTTGTTTTGATGTGGCTTTTCCAGATAAGCTTTTGATCTAGGATTAACCCAAGGTATGTGGTTTCTGATTTCGTGAATACGGAGACATTATTAATTGTTACCGGTGGACAGGTGGCGTGCGGATTGGTGAATGTAACCTCAACCGATTTTTCTTGATTTACCTTCGTTCTTCATCTATTGTACCATTCAAAGTGTTCAGTGGGTTTTCACTTATGGATAGCACAGCTAGTAATCAGCGAACGAGGCAATTGTAGTATTATTTGTTTCAGTTAGGTCGGCCGTGTATATTATAAACAGCGGTGGTTTACTTCACAATACTTTACAACATGGCGCAGTCTTTCATTATCAAGATGAACCGCGTGCAAATTTAAGATTTAATAAATAAAACAGAGGTACTTTCATAAAAAGAAACAAAAAGTTAAAAAGGAAGAGGTAATTTTAGTTAATACACGAGGTGAAAATGGATTTTCGTGGTATACAACCGATGATGATGCAGGGTAACTTGGCAGAAAATTGGAAATTTTGGAAGCAACGTTTTCTCACGTATCTCCAAGCAACAGAAATTAGTAAAAAAGAGGAAGTTACAAAATGCGCACAACTGCTGACGTTAATTGGGGAAGAAGGTATTAGAATTTATAATACTTTTACATTTGAGGCAACCGAGAAAGATAAGTTAGAACCCTTAATTAAAAAGTTTGATGCACATTTTACCCCTTAAAGAAATCTTGCTTATGAAAGGCACAAGTTTTTAACTTATAAACAAAAAGAGGGACAACCTATTGACCAATATATAACTGAATTAAAAAACTTATCCTTATCATGTGTTAGGAGAGTTACGAGAAAGTCTGGTGAAGGACGTATTAACATGTGGATTGAGGTCAGAATCAATACGTCAGAAGCTTCTGGAAAAGGATGCTGATACGCTTGAAGAAGCAGTTAAAACATGCATTAGTACAGAAAATGCTAGAGATCGAAATCGAGAAATTACTAATGGAATAGGTGTAAATTCAATTAGAGAAGTAAACCGACAACCAAACCCAACTAGAATCAAGAAGAGAACAATAGATCAACGAAAAAACACTAAGGCGAGTCAACGTTGCGACAAATGTTCATTTGAGCACGAAAAAGGAAAATGTCCAGCCTACGGTAAAACATGTAGTGTGTGTGGTAAAGTGAACCATTTTTCTTATGTATGTAGAAATAGAAAGCCTAGTTATAAACGTAATTTTAAAAATATACATGCTATTGATAATTATGATACTAATTCAAATGATTTTCTTTATGTAGGTACAATTAATAAGATGATTGACACTATCAATGAGGAATCATGCGAGTTCTGGTTTGCAGAAATTGAAATCAACAAACACAATGTCAAATTTCAGCTTGATACGGGAGCAATGGCAAATATCATTCCTGTGAGTATTTTACGTTCAATTAATTTTGACTTTAATAAAATTTCGAAAACAAATGTCAAACTTTGTTCTTATACACAAGATCATTTAGCAGTTATTGGTCAGTGTTACTTAACATGTAAATATAAAGATAAGATGAGCAATCTTTTATTTTATGTGGTCAACATGAATAATTTTGCATTGTTATGATTGAAGGCTTGTATAGATATGAATCTAGTTAAAAGACTGGATAGCATAGGTAATAGTTATAATGAGAGTAATTTAGACAAAATAATAAAAAGACAGGTTAATTATAATAGTGAAGAAACGAGCAGTTTGCTAGAGAAATTTGATTTTTTGTTCAAAGGTATAGGTTGTTTAGAGAAACCTTATCATATAGATTTGAAACCGAATGCAGAATCAGCAGTACATGCAGCTAGGAAAATTCCTTTTGCTCTTAGAGAAAAATTTAAAAATACAATAGATTATTTCATTCTACTTCGTTTTTGACCAATCGCACGGCTTTATTTTTTGGATTACAGCGATAATTCGATAATTTTTTATTGTCCTTTTCGACTGTTTTTATCTTCGTGACAACGCTGAAAACTAGTGTCACATGTGTCCCATTTTTTACTTTCATGTCAAATACTAATCTTTATGTTAATAAGTAGATGCTTAAATAAACAACTGTATCATGAAATAATCTTACCGAATTACATGCTCGTGCTTCTGAAATTATCTGTTGTAATACTCAAGTTGATTAAAACGCAACACTCGTGTCATTTTTTGACAAATTTCCCTCCGTTGCACGTCGGGAAATTAAAACGTCAAAAAATGACACTCGTGGTTGCTAATCAACGTTCGTATTACAAATCGATAATTTCGAAGCACTCGTGTAATTACAAGTGATAATTTAGTTCAAATGGATATTATAGAGAAATCAAATGAAAGTGCAGATTGGGTAAACGCTTTAGTTTTATTAAAAAAACCTTCGGGACAAATTAGAATCTGCTTAGATCCTTATGATTTAAACAAGTCCATTAAGAGACATTACTTTCAAATACCGACACTGGATGAGCTAACAGAGAAATTTGCGGGAGCAAATTATTTCAGCACTTTGGATGCTACACAGGGATTTTTACAAGTAAAATTAGATGACGAGAGTTCGAGGCTTTGTACCTTTGCCACCCCTTTTGGTAGGTTTCGTTTTAAGAGGCTTCCTTATGGGTTAACAAGCGCACCTGAGGTGTTTCAGGAAAGAATGGTGGAAATATTTGATAACATTGAAGGAGTTGGTATATATATACGCGATATAATTATAACAGGAAGAACTAAAGATGAGCATGACTTTAGGTTAGAACAGGTATTTAGAACTGCAGCGAGGCATAATCTTAGATTTAATAAACAAAAATGTAAGTTTTTTGCTACCGAAGTTAGGTACATGGGACATAAAATTTCAAAAACAGGTTTAGAACCTGATGATTCGAAAATCGAGGCTATAAAAAATATGCCTAGACCTCAAAACAAGGAGGATGACCAAAGGTTCTTAGGGTTAGTAACCTATGTAGGTAAATTCATTAATAATCTTTCAGACAAAACGGCACCTCTTAGGGATGTTGTGAAGAAAGACGTTATTTTTACATGGGAAAAAATTCACGAACAGGCATTTAATAACCTTAAAGACTTGATAGGCAAAAGTCCTTGTTTACAATTTTTTGATATAAGCAAACCCTCAACAATATCAATAGATGCCTCGAAGGGAGGTATGGGGGCTGTTTTGTTACAAAATGAGATGGCTTGTGCTCATGCATCAAGAGCGTTTACGACACACAATCACGTTACGCACAAATAGAGAAGGAACTTCTCGCTATTTTCTTCGGAATTGATAGGTTTTATCAGTATGTATTCGGAAAACATTTCACAGTAGAGACAGATCACCGACCTTTGTTACAAATTATTAAAAAACCATTAAATTTTTGCCCACCTCGGTTACAAAGAATATTACTGCAAATTCGTAAATATGATTTTACATTAGTCTACAAGCCTGGAAGAAAGCTTGTTGTGGCAGATACTTTGCCACGTGCATATGACAAATGCAAAGTCTTTGATGAGAATTTAGGTTTAGAGATTGAAGCGCAAGTTTGTTTTATTTCTATGAACCTAAATGTCTCAGAAAGAAAAAGAAATGAATTAAAAGAACAAGCAAACTTAGATCAGGAGTTAACAAACCTTAGATTATACATAAAAGAAGGTTGGCCAACTAAGCTAAAAGAGATGCCAGAAAGTCTCAAATTTTACTATAAGTTCAGAACTGAATTAACAGAAGCAGATGGATTTGTGTATAAAGGACAAAAGTTAGTAGTCCCAAAGAATTGTAGAAAAGAAATTTTAAGAAAATTACATTGTAGTCATTTAGGCATTAATAAGACAATTGCAAAAGCAAATTTATCATTTTATTGGCCAGGAATGAATAAATGCATTCAGGATATGATATTGTCATGCGATACTTGTCAAAGTTTTCAAAATTCACAAAAACCAGAACCTATGATTTCGCATGAAATTATCAAATTACCATTTTATAAAGTAGCTTGTGATAAATTTCATTTGAATAATGAATCATATTTATTAGTAACTGATTACTATTCAAACTATGTAGAAGTTGTTAACTTAAATAAAAATCTTACTAGTGCTAATGTTATTGGCAAATTAAAATCAATTTTTGCTCGATTTGGAATACCACGCATGGTTTGTTCAGACAATGGTCCAGAGTTTTCTAATTTAGACTTTAAAAGATTTACTGAAGAATGGAAGTTTGATCATATAAAATCATCCCCACAATATCCACAGTCAAATGGACAAGTGGAGCCAAACAAACTGTAAAAAAGATATTAAAAAAATGTTTAGTAGATAAGAAAGATCCTTATTTAGCTCTTCTAGATTTAAGAAATGCACCTTTAGACGGGCAAAACTCACCTGCAAATATATTAATGAATCGTAATTTAAGGACTGTATTACCACAAACCAATAAAATTTTTGTACCAAAATTGTATAATAAAATTAAATTTAATAATCATAATTAAACAAATCTCAAACTAAACAAAAAGTTTATTTTGACAAAAAAAGGTGTTAAAGAATTAGAACAATTAGAGGACAGATGTCATGTCATGGTACAAATAAATCCGAAAGATAAATGGAAACCAGGGAAAGTTATAAAGAAAGTTGGTCTAAGATCATACCGTATTGTAATGGAAAATGGTGCAATTTATGTTCGAAATCGTAAATTCATAAGAAAAATAAAAAAGGAACACATTGCGCCATGTTCCATACAAACACCAACATCTTTAGATTATGCAGACTATAACAAAATAGAGGTACAGGATAATAAAAATGAAGAATCTTTGCAAACAAATGATAAGGAAGATTGTTTAGTTTCTAGTAGCAACCTAGAAAATAATCGCAATGAAAGGTATGGAACTATTAATGACAATTTAACAGAAGTTAGAAATATGACACGATCTGGTAGGTCAGTAAAGAAACCAATTAGGTTTAAAGATTACGAAACATGTAATTAATCTCTGTTAAAGAAACTTATGTGATATTTTGTATTTTATAATAATTGTGTAGTTATGTGATTAAGTACTTTTCTGTATTACAATAAATGAAATTTAGTGTGTTGTTTGACTATAAGGTTATATGTAACTTTGTTAAAAGAAGAAAGATGTAACGTATGTGATATGTGGATTGCATACCCACATGTGTTGTCATCCAAAATGTATTTAAGAACCAAATAAAAAGTTGCCTTCCTGTACTCGTAGTGTTTACTTCACAATACTTTACAACAGTTGAGTTCGCTTTTTTTTTAATATTCCATACTTTAATCCCTCACTGTATATATTTCAAACATGACCTAGATTCGATGTTGACATCAGGCCGTTCAAATTTTAAAAATAATACTATGTACTATTATGTAGAAACCCTCTATAATACTTTTAAAATGATGCTTTTCCTAAAGTTTCTGTAACAGTACATAGAAACATAGATAAAGTTTATAAATGCCCTTTTCTACCTTGATGATTTCTTTTTTTCGTCAACCTTATCTAGTATAACCTACAGAATGATCCTAGTGCTAGTCCACTCTTACACCACACAAGACATAATTATTTTACCTTTAAATTGCCTTTCAGTATATGTTGTTTTAGATTCCTGTTTATTGAACAATAATAAACACTTCACTCAAATAGTTCCATCACATATGAATGAGCATGTGCCTTTTGAGATTACTCTTCACTGAACCTCCATAATCACATAAATTACATTTAAATAGCTTTTTACCACTATGAGTAAACATGTGTTGTTTAAGATTACTCTTTTGTGAACATTTATACGCACATATATTACATTGAAACAGCTTTTCGCCACTATGGGTAGACATGTGTTTTTTGAGACTACTCCGTTGTGAACATTTGTAAGCACATATATTACATTCGAATGGCTTTTCACCATTATGAATGGTCATGTGTTGTTTGAGACTATTCTTTTTTGAGCATTTATAATCGCATGCATTACATTCAAATGGTTTTTCCCCACTGTGAGTGGACATGTGTTGTTTAAGATTACCATTTTGTAAAAACTTACTACCACATATATTACATTCAAATGGCTTTTCACCACTATGAGTCGATCCATGTCGTTTAACATGATCCTTTCTTGAACATTTATAACCACATATATTACATTTAAATTGCTTTTCACTATCATGAGTGAACATGTGCTGTTTAAGATTACTCTGTTGCAAACATTTATAAGCACATATATTATATTCAAACTGCTTTTCACCACTATGGATGGAAATGTGTGGTTTCAGATTACTTTTTTGCAAACATTTGTACCTATGAGTGAACATGTGCTGCTTGAGACTACTGATTTTTGAACATTTATAACCACATGTATTACATTTAAATGGCTTTTCACCATTATGAATAGTCATGTGTTGTTTAAGATGACTACTTTGTGAACATTTATAATCACATATATTACACTGAAACGGCTTTTCTCCACTGTGAATAAACATATGTTGTTTAAGATGACTATTTTGTGAACATTTATAATCACATGCACTACATTCAAATGGTTTTTCTCCACTATGTGTGAATATGTGTCGTTGAATATCGCTCCTTCTTGAACATTTATAGCTACATACATTACATTCAAATGGCTTTTCACCACTATGGACAGACATGTGTCGTTTAAGATTACCCCTTTGCGAACATTTGTAAAAACAAATGTTACACTCGAATGGCTTTTGACCACTATGAGTGGACATGTGTTGTTTAAGACTAGTCATTTTTGCACATTTATAATCACATGCATCACATTCAAATGGTTTTTCCTCACTGTGAGTGACCATGTGTTGTTTAAGGTGACTGTTTTGAGAACATTTATAACCGCATGCATGACATTCAAATGGTTTTTCGCCACTGTGAGTAGACATGTGTTGTTTAAGATTACTCTTTAGCAAACACTTATAACCACATATATTACGTAAATGGCTTTTCGCCACTGTGAGTGGACATGTGTCGTTTAAGGTCACTCTTTTGCAGACATTTATAACCACATGTATTACATTTAAATGACTTTTCAGCACTATGAATGAGTGTGTGTCTATTGAGAACAGTCTTCGATTGAAATATATAATTACATATATTACACACAAATTGTTTATCGTCACCTTTATGAGTGAGTATTTGTATCTTGAAACTGCTTTCCAGGAAAAATTGTTGATGGTTATTATTAGATTTATATTTATTTATAAGTGTTCTATCCCTTTTCATTTGTCTGTGAGAGTCTGAAATACTGACGCTATTGAATGATTGGTCTTGATTGTTGGTATATATTTCACTCTTTATCTCATTTTTTGAGTTAGAGCCTTCCATTGCCTGGGATTCTATGTTTACATCCATTTCAGTTTTTATTGCAGTTACTTCCTTGTTACACTTTAATTATTACACTACAACTAGATTATTATTATGGAATTTAAACTTTTCTGAGTTGAAGATATATGAAAATTTAAGTACTTAAGTGAAGAGTTTGATAAGATAATAACTAAACGAACTATTTCCTCAGTATCCAAAAACACTACCCTAGTCCCAATTTAGCGTTTGGTATTTAAGAAGCTAAATATTAACAACAGTTAAATGATGCAGCAGGTGCATCGACATTCATCAGGAAATCATATTTATGCTAAAAGCTAAATTAAAACGTTTTTTCGATTTGGTACTGGTTTGTCAAATCATAATCATAATAATAACATAATTTTCGATTTATATGCACCGATGCTGCACTGACTAAGACCACAGTAAAATATATACTGTGCTAAAACTGCATTTCGATTTATACGCACTAATATTGCCCTGGGACCGAGCAAGTTCTGAAACAGTGCAAATTAGCACGAACACAGAGCATATAAAAGCTGCGTCCGGTTCTACGTTCCAGCAACACTTTCAACGCCAATCTGTTCGTTTATTTATTATTAGAATTGGAGCAAATAGTGTATGAACTCATACGTTCGTTTATAATAATGAGCATAGAGAGTATACTGTTTTAACTCTAATAGGGATAGTGGTGTAAAGAGAACAAATAGGATGACACAGTAACATAACCTAAAAATTGATGATTTATGTGTTAATTCGGAATTATTATTGGAATGTTCAGAATGCAAACCTCAAAGTTTTGATAAAAACGAAATAACTCAGCATATACAAAAGCAACACAATGTTAAAAGTAGATTAATATTTGTAATTATAATTCTTTATCGTTATTAATATTATATAGTGAAATTTAAAAATGAAGTTTGTAGGTTGAAAATTGAAGGTTGTAGGTGTGGTAGACATAGAACTTTGGCGCAATGATAAAAAAGTCTTCTTTTGGTATCAGCCACAACATATCAAAATTGCAGAGGGCCAAATTACACTTAAATAGTGCCATGTTCTTTTATAATCAACATCGTCATCATCAGTGTCTGTGATATAAAAAATGTTTCATGGCCAAAATATACAACGACGAAAGCAGTTTTTCTTCAAGACTATTCATGACTTCTACTCTTGACATTTTCTGTGTTCTGTATCGTTTTAGACAGGGACTGGAACCCTTTACAAATATAGGTTCCGGTCCAGTTCCAGTTCCGGTACTTGGAAATCCAAAATAAGGGTTTTGGTTCCAATTTTAATTTTTTAAACATTAAGGTTCCGGTTCCAGGTTTTCTTTAGGTTCCGTAAGGGTTCCGGAAGCAAAAGTAATGACGTTACAGTTTATGTTGGTATATATCGAGTGTTTTTTAAATTTGACGTCGAAGGCGGATATGGGTAGTTGATTGTGAACGGATCTTGATCGTATTAATAAATGTCATTGTCAAAACGTTCAAATCCAACCTCTGTCCAATAATTCACAATCGACTATTCACAGCCTACGTTGACGTCAAATTTAAAAAAACACTCGATAGCTCCAAATATTTCCGAACAAATATGACCTTGATAACTGACAGCTAAATTTAAAACTTGACAATTGTGCACACTTGGGGCTTCATGTGCACACCTCTTGTGACAGTTCCCCCTACTTAAACTTCCTTGGTGCTGTCAGATGGGCACGTTAAGCGGTCCATCTTGAGAACCATATAAACATCTTTTTGTGGTTATCGTTAAAAATAACACCGGCCAAATATGTATCACGCACAAATATGTATTTTACTTAAGTGGTTTGGCAATGCTAATTATAATTAACATTGCAAACATAATTACATATACATACATTTAGGGTTTTCGTCGTCCAATTGTTTTTGGTGAGATGATGATGATGGGATTCGAGGGTATGTATTCCGTTCAAACATACCAGTTTCAATAAGTGAATATTTTCATGTAGTAGTTAGTGTAGTCGACGAGACGTATGATACTCTCGAGTGTGTAAAAACTGTCCTTCGATTTGTGTCAAGCAACATTATTGTTATCACAAGTGGCAGTTGTGTAACATATTTAGAAGAAGTATTCCGTGCACTTATTTATAGTTTTTCGAATTAAATTCTCTCTCTTCTCTAACGGTTATCAGAGTCTAACTTAACTAAATTTACAAAACTCTTTGCCAAAAACTATTTTTATGAGACTCAACGAATTCTTATAAAAACAAAGATATACATACATACATAATCCATTCCCCTTTTACCGCATTTCTCAGTGTCTGGATTCCACACAAACTCTTATGGGAGTGAAACGGAGGTAATGGAGCTATTATAGCAAGTACACACGCTCCTCGATACCTTATCGCTCATACAATTTTCATACCTTATCCTCAAGGAGCTCAAACACGATTGTACTAAATTTTTAAAATTCAGTCGCAACCGAGGTTTGAACCCCTGTCCCTCTGAACGAGAGGTAGGATTTCTACCACTCGACCACGGAAGGCCTAAAAACACGAGCGTCTCGCGCCACATGCGATCCGGTGTTAATTTGACATCGCAGGATTTGACATCGCAGGATTTGACATCGTTGGATTTGACATCGTAGTTTTTGTACCTAACCTATTTAAAATAGGTTTCGTTTTCGTTTTATTTATAAGATTTGAGAAAACATATGATCACTGTACATAAAGTGGAAATTGGGTATAATGAGTTTCAGTTTGAATCTTCTTCAGGTAAGCTCCTGGATTTGATAATAATAATAATATTTTATTTAACTATGTTACGCAGTAGTGTTTATAGCAAGTCATAAAAAAAACAACAATATATAAGAACATATCAATGTATATAATAAATAATTTCAATCAATTTTCTAGCATTTCATCGACGGAAAGACCAAATCCAGGTAAGCAATTTGTCATCGTATGTTCTGCATACTTCATTTAAATTATTAGCCGATGGCAGTAAGAAAGAATTTTACAACTGTCATTGCTCCTATAATTACATAAACAAGGGGAAAGGTGTAAGACATTTTAAAAGCGAAGGAATAAATAAAATTGGAAAAACTTGTCCTTCAAGGATGGAGGTTTTGACTAAAAGCGAGGGACTTATTCTGGTGAAGTTTTGGATAACCCATGTAGGTCACTCACTTGACATTGTCTGTTTTTTTAAACAAAGAAATGAGCTAAAATTGCAAGTATGTATACATGCCCTTATTTAAAAACCATAATTTAGTAAACAATTTTTTGTGTTCTAGATAAATTAAAAGGAGGTGCAACTTTTGTACACATATTAGATGATATTCGGGATGCTGCTTTGATAAAAGAAGAATTACAACGAATCCTGCTAAAAAATATTTTGGCTAGTCTTTTAAATAAAACAGATGTTACTATAAACATTCATACAAGGTTCGACCATACATACACTTCGTAATTTGATTTTTCCTATTGACAGGAATGCTATAATAATATTAGTTTTAATATTTTTAATTAGATATTTAATATTTATGTAAATGTAATTATTGTTTTTGCCTGAATCGTTATTGTTGAATTCTCATATTTATATTTAATATTACCTATCCTGTTTTCTTAAACATATTTCTGCCATTGATAAATCTGATTTTTTGCATATTTATAATAATGAAAGTTGACTTTTCTTGCATTTTTTTAAATTACGTTCTTAAAAAACAAATTTCAATCCCCCCTTGAGGTTATTGCCAAAGGATACTACTTTTTCTAATTTCTTTAACATTTTGCATAAATCCTTTTAGGACAAATTTCTCAACTTACTATATGCAAAAAAATATCGTGTGCAACACGTTAGCAAGTCTTTTCTTTTCACTCATTTGCTTGATAAACACGTGAAAAAAGTATGACTTTCATAACTAGTTGTACAATATACTATTCTATAAGCATTTATTAGGAGCCATGGTAGCTCAGTGGGTATGGCACTTGACTACCAATCTTAAGGTCCTGGGTTCGAATCCCAGGAATAATACATTGGAATTTTAAAAATATCTAAGGCTTCCAGGTCGACTCAGCCTGTGAAAATGAGTACCTAGGAAATCATTTCCTGGGGTAATAATAGGCGGTCGGTGCGTAAAGCTAGCCACTTTACCACCCTTGAGTACCGAACGGCTCAAGAATAGTAGCCTACTCTGCTATACCCCAATGGGCCTTCATGGCCTGTGAAAGGGGACTATTATTATTATAAGCATTTATTAATTTATATCCATAAAACAGATTTTTTACAGGGAATTTAAAGTAGGTATTTTCTGGAAGCTATCGGCAAGTAAATTTTAAAATTGGCGCTATTAATCTTGTGTTTGACCTTTGGCAGGAGTATTGCTAGTGCTGCAGTTAATGTGGGAGACATTGCGCTTCTTAATGAAAGCCAAATAATGAATCTACTTTTGGACATATGCAATGCTGGAAGTAGTGCCGCTCTGAAACGTGTTACCGAACCTTTTGCAAGTGAGATCGTAGAATCACTTCTAAGATATATTCCTATAATCCTTACAAGGAATTATACAATGATGAATATGAACATTTAAATATAATTTTAAGTTGAAGTGTAGTTTTAAACCTTATTTTTAAATAAACAAGTACAATTTCTAGTTTCATTTTTTTTATTGTAAAAGACATATTTATACAGTTTTCACTTAACATTAATATACTGGGTACCGCAAGGGAGTATTTTAGGACCCCTTTTGTTTAGTCTATATATTAACGATGTTAGTAATGTCATTATAAATGTAAATTTTATTTGCTGACAACATGGTTGCGTACATTAGTGGGACGGATAATATTAGTATTCAAAGGGAAATAAATCTAAATTATTAATTATTGGTAAAGGAAGCGGATATCTAGAGGTTTTTAATAATCTTGGAGTTAATGTTAATGGTGAGATCGTAGAAACAGTAAAGTAATAAATATTTGGGTATTATTATTGATAAAAAAATTAAAATTTGATGAACACATTAATTACATTTGTAAAAAGATTTTTTCAAAGAAATGGGGTTTTGGGAAGATGTAGTGATTATTTGACAACTTGCTCAAAAAGATTGGTTTTTAATACTATAATACTAATACATTTTTGTTTTGCTGCTACTATTTTATTTATGGGGAATAAAGGAGACTTGAATAAGTTAGGTACAACTTCTACAAAATAAAGCAATGAGAGTAATACTTAATTGCAATAGTTATACTAGAGTGGAATACATGAGTGCATCAGGGTTAACATTGAAACTTTTATTAAAATTCAGGTTGTTTTTGTACATAAAATGAAATTAGGGTTATTACAATATTTGACTGATAATTTAATATTAGTAAATGATATTCACAATCACAATACTAGGTTTAACAATAATTTTTATTCAAGTCAAAGAAATCGATCAGAAGCGCAAAATTCAAGTTTTTATAATGGAATTATTCTTTATAATCAATTGCCTGAACACATCAAAGGATTAATCAAAAATGTTTAAAAGAAAAGTGAAAGAATTCTTTATATCTGTCATCTAGTCATATATACAACACATATGTATAACCTCCAAAAAGCAAATATCCCTCGATATCATATCTGTAAATCCGAAATATGCATTAACCTTTCGACGTTTTTTCCTTCGTTCGTATCTTTCCTGCTTTGGTTGTTATTGCTGTACCTGCTGTTTTATAGCCCAAATAAATACTGGGAACCCAATCAGGATTTAAATTGTCTTCTAAATCAGCTGGTTTTCCTAGAAGAAAATTCAAATTAAAACATTTTTTAATTTTAGAAATGTTCTAAGTTTCAGAATGAAATATGTTACATGCATACCTGAAATAAAGTGCTTGGAACACACTCTTGTATATTTTGTATTATTTTCAGCTAAATCTGCCCGTTTAATAGCATTTAGCCATTGTCTTCTTCGTTCAACAGCTAAATCGTTTAGATGTTTATGTTTATATGCAGTAACAGCGGGAATTCTAGAAAATCTAACTACATCTCTGTGTGATCTATTGGTACACCCAACTACTGCACAAAATTAAGGCATTTTAAAACTCTTGTTCTACAAATATAACTAAAATTATTTATAAGTTACTTCAATGCCATACACAACAAACCTTTGTTTGTATCCAGCAGCCATATTTAATTTTATTTGACAGCTGTTTGGATTGCCCTATTGTCAAATCCTGTGATGTCAAATAAACGTCGGATCGCATGTGGTGCGAGACGCTCGTCTAAAAACAAACATATATAATATTTTAATTCTATATAAATATGCACTTACATCTTATTTTCATAAAGATACTACCTAGTCTCTTTAACCTCTTATTAGATTTCCAAAAACTATCCAAAAGATGCATGCATAGTAAGTAATCGCAATGTTTGTAAATTTGTGAATACAAGTAATAGGAACCAAATTGAAGTAGTTAGGATTGTTAGAAAAAGTAATATTTTTGGCTACCAAGATCGAGGTTTACTATTTTACCTTTACAGAAAGAATGTTTAGAGCGAGGGGAGGTTCACGAAGGTATTATGGTGTACACTTTGACGGCATTATATTATATATTAGTATTACAGGTATTATTTGCCGTATGAGTAATACGTGATATTGTTGGTATTATTTCAAGTATTATAAATATTATGCATCTATTATCGGTATTAATATGAGGATCATTGCTATTATAATTATTAACTCTAATGGTAATATAACTTTTTGAAAATAAATACGTAGCAAGAACAAAATATTTATTAGAAAGACAATTAGTTTATGTAACATGTTTAAATTTTCGATTTAATAGAAATGCAATTTCAAATGAATTAATGGTAAAAAAAACCTTAGTACGGTCCTGTAGATTCCAATACATTTTCGTCGGTTAAAAGTGCAAACCTCATATTAAAGCAAATGGTGCTTTCTTTAATATCAAAGTTCCTTTTCAAAGTGTTCTCACGGTTACGAATTGATTTTTCGTAGAGAAAATACAGACAAAATTGAGTTTATAAAATATTCAGAAATAATATCGTCTTTGTAACAAAGGAATATAATATCAAAAACGACATTTAGCTCAAATTTAGAGTTTCTGTACATGCTGATATGCAATTTGTATGAATAGATTTTTCTCAACCCAGACAAATAAAAAACGGTCTAAAACCACATTTTTAAATATCGAGTTTCGCCCTGCAAACAGATTTTGAGGCGGTAAAGTCCCGCGAAATTAAATAGAATGTTCCAGAAGTATTCGAGGTGGTTATTTCCTATTGGTTTAGGAAGTGTTAGTCTCATTTGGATAGGCTGGTTTAAATCCTCCTTTCTTAAAAAATATCAAGGAACAATAAACTCCACACCCTAGAGAGTCAGTATGTACAAGGCCATTCAAGACAGTACATGTGTCAGTTAGACGCATAGCGTAAAATACAGTACAGGGGTCTTCAGTTCAGTACAGTACAGTGGTCTGATTAAACGATTAGAAATGTGATTAGTAAAAGTTTGAAAGAATGTGTTAAGTGAACCGCACGCGAAGTTTAAACTAAGTTTTGCCGTGGAAATAACACAAGAAAGTCCGTGAATTTACCGTTAAGTGTAACAAGTGGCTGTTATTACAGTTTAATTCGTCAAGTTAATGAACTTAACTAATAAACCAAAGACTTTCTAAGTTAAGAAAAAGTTTGAACGTGTAACGAGATGTTTTAGTAACAAATAAAATCATTCCATTGAGTTATAAGTTAAACTTTATAAAGAGAATTCAAGGGTTAGTTTAATTTTGAAACTACAGAATTAATCTTTCCGATTCTGTCTTGCCGCAGACATAACCTCGTGTTTTTTGGTAATTCTTATAAATTAATTAATTTATAATTTAATAATTATATTTTAACGGAAGTTCTTTTTTAAACTTATATGGTTTTAGTTCTTCATTAAGGGATTAATAATGAATGTGAATGTATAAAACAATTATTGTGGACTTCAGTTCGTTAATTTTGGGCATAACCGTTGCATCGACGATCAGACTTTCCAGGTTCTTCAGGTTTATAATGTGATGAGTTGTTTATCTAGTGTTAAGTGAATTTTAGAGCCTTTTAGTTAATGTTAGGTCATTTTTGTGAATTATCAAGGACTAACAAACAATTTGTTTTATAGACGTAAGTAAAGGTTTAAAATTTATCTGTATTTTTGTGTATATTTCTTGTAAATTTATGTCTATATTTTCTTTTAATAGGAATTCTTATTATGACATTTCTACCAAAATTATTATTATTGGGATTTGAGACAAACAAATGCATTTATTTACAAATGAATATTTCAATTAAATTTTGTTGCGAGGATAATGGACAGATTATTAATTAAAGCTATTCAATTATTTAATTTGCCTTAACGTCAAATTAACTAATGCTGATTAGCTTTTCTAGTTGATTAATTTTATCTGGGAATCCTTTTTATTTGGGAACCCAAGGTTAAGAATGACTTCAAATAAATGGCGCCCATATCCTTTTATTATGTCTACAAACAAAAAAATCTTATTTTCTTTATAATCTGCAAGCCATAGAAATCAGACCTACGCCTGTGAGATAATTTGTTAATGAGAGATCTTAAGAGTCGGAGCATTAACGTAACGTAAGTATCACATTTATGATGTTATGTATTCAGAATAATTTAGAGTAACGAACTTTTCTTACGTTTCATTGACAGTGCAATCGTGGGGCTTCATCTTGTTTGTACAACTTTAATTACGTTTGATTATAAAAGTTAAATAATAGCAGGATATATAAAAGATGTTAAACTGAACAGATTCCTAATAGTTTTGTAAATAGTAAATGACATTAAAATGTAATTTTTATGCCTAATTTTGATGTTTTCACATGGTAGAATAAACAAAGAGAAGTTTATCCCTTTCTACAGATGGTTTTACAGAAATGTAATAAGCAATACCGAGCAATACGTTAAGATCAATTCATTTGAAATGTGATCGATCGTCTTTTATGCAGAGCGTTGATCCGATTGGCCTATTCTTTTAAAAAATCCATTGTAAAATTTCCCCAAATAAATAAAGTTATTATTTCTGTTTAACATTTTGTTTATTAGATTAAACAGCACTCATATCCTGAAAATGACGAAAAAAATTACTTTTAGTCTCTTTTTTAAAGAAAAATCACCTAAATTATTACAACCTACTTTTAAAATAAGTGTGGCGAGCTCGAGCGCCGATATGATGCCATAGCTAAGTTAGCTGAAGTGGAGTGATAATAATACTAAGTCACTGTCGCCCCAGGTTCGATTCAAGCTTCAAAATGACTGATAGTTTTGCTAATTGTTTTGTTTTACTACTTATTACAATTTTTTGCATTTTCTGATGCATTTTACCGACCTGCTTAATTTGATAAGATAAATCAAGGTATATAGCAATTGAATCACATTTTTCCTGGATATCACAAATTTAATAATTTTCGTTAATCAAGTACCTATTTAGGTTGTTAATGCAAAAAAGATGAACACTTCTACTTAATCTGTTTTTAGTAGTGTGCAATACTGTAGATCCGAATTACAATTTATTCAAATTATGTGCAAACTAAATATTATCGAAGAAAAAAAATGGTTATTTTAATTTTTTTTTGTAAAAATGTATAAAAAGGAAAAGTTATCTGCCAACTGAAATCGAACCTGGAACGACAGCGGCTTGGATATTATCACCCCCCTCCGGCTAACTGAACTGTGAAATCATTTCGGCTCTTGAGCCCTCCACACTTATTTAATTTTTAAAGGAATTTAATTTTACGCGTAAACGATTGATCATACAAAAAAATGTTAATAAAGGTTTTCTTGTTGTACTAGATGAGATGCATCTTCTGACAAAGCTCCATAATTAAACTAATATCATTTAACGCGGTAAACTGATGTTAAAGTTTACAATATTTTTTTTTCCTGAAAAAGTGGTACGTCCTAGAACAAAGTCGTACCAGACTTTTTTGTACCTTTTGATGTTTTCTATCACTCCTTAAAATTAACGCATAGTAACCCCTTCCACCCTGTTTATTAAACTAAAGATACTGACATGGTTGTCATAATGCATATGTCTTACCCTTTACTGCCCTTTATTTGAACCCTTAAAGATAATGATAATTGAAAAAGCAAGCAGGCAAAATTAATTGTGAGAAAATGTTCTACAAAAAGGCACTGACTTGTTTTTTTCATAAAAATTAAAAAAAAAGTTATAACGCCTCAAATATATTTGGGGGGTGATCCCGAAAATTGAGTTTTATACTCGCCACCAAGCCCCCAACATATCCCAATAAAAAAATTGTAGCCTAACCATTTTTTCCGACCATTTCACTGGACTACGAAGAATGTTTATTTTTTGTTTGTGTTTCGTTTGTTTTTTATTTTTGATGTTTATTTTTTATTTTATTGTACCTACCTGGTTAAAGTAAATCTAAAAATTGCTACTTTTTTTTATCTGACTTCCACAGTAACAATTTAAAGCTGTATATTGTGATTTTGTAAAATTAATAATAGTAAAAATCATAATAAATGTAGATAGCATTCTTTGACCAATACTGCACTAAGACCTTTAGCTTGGTTGTCGGCGCAAATAGTAGTTTCTAACCTCTTGTTTTGAGGTAGGACTGACTAGTCAAATGAATTTATGAGATGAGACACACATCTATATGCTGGGTAAAACTTGTTGGTTCATGGCTTACCTCCTTTTAGGAACATCATTTGTATTCCTGGCTTGTAGTCTGCAAAGTCTCTCGTTGACTTTGTCCAGCCTCTTCGTCATATGCATCATTTATATCATATATGGTTCGGTTTTGGAATTGGTAGGGGTAGGTTCTTCCTGCTTGTACTTAGTTGCTTGTGCATATGAAACGCCAGCCTTATACAAGGTTAGCAGGAGCGAATGTTCTTGATAGACAAGCTGCTTCAATAGCATTGTCTTTTCCATTTTATAATTCTATAATTTTATAATTCCTCTTTACTATACATCCTCTATAGTTGGCGGGGTGTGTCTCAGTCCAGTTATAACTTAGGAGTATCCCTAGTTACACTTCTCTGTTATGTGAATGCTTGCACATTTAACGCAAGTGGAGGTGTGTTGATAGTATTTCTGAGTATATCCAAATCTCTGGCATCTTTTACACTGCGGTTTTACTATACTAGTTCTAGTTGGCGATCTAGCTATTCTTTGAAACTTATTGCTTACTCTGATGAAAACTAAAATTTAATAGTAATTAGTCAGTACTTGCGAGACTAAAGTTGCAGGACAAAGCTAAAGTTGCCAGATAACACATTTTGTATTTCTAATAACGTTTACCAAATCTCTCTAATACCATGCGAGTCTAAAGGAGCTCATGTAATTTCGAGAAGTTCAGGAAACTCAAGATCCTCACACATTGCGAATGTCAAACCCCCATTTTGGATCCAAATTATACGTTGCAAAAATTGTTAGTTAAGTTTGCCTGGCAAATGTCAAATATTTTATTACCTGACAGTTATTTCATTTGATTAATATAATAAAATTCCTAAATAGAGTAATATATCTTTTTCTCTACTTCCCTTACAAACAAAATTATATTCACAATTATCCACATATAAGTCTGTATGGCTTCGTAGGATGGACATATGGAGGTTAGGGGAAGGCCCGAGCAATCTGGTTGTTCTAATTTAGACAGCCACATTGCTAGGAGGGGAGATGAGAGGCCTTTTTTTTTAAAAAAGAAATTATAGGTAATGCTAGTAATTTTAAGGGTGTTTATCTAAATTGTTTTAATTCTTAACTGCATACAGTTTAAGATTGGTAAGATAAAAGTGGCTAATGAGTGATAAGCGAAAATATCTTGCTTTTATTAAATCGTTTTATTTCAGAGTTACAGTAACATATTTTGCACATTTTATCAAGTGGACTGACTAAGAAAGATATTTTTAACTTCAAACTGTCGACTGATAAGTTTTTTTTATGAAGAATCCTCATTGAAACAACTGCACATAGTTACAAATAATAAGACTTTTAACCTTCAACTAGTAGCACAACTTGATTTTGAAAATAATCCATTTTAAGAGAGACAGTTAGTTTTTGGATCTCTTAAATTTTCGTTTTTTTTCACAAATGCTGTTTATGACATCAACCATACACATACTTTGATACTTTGAAACATAGATAAAGTTTATAAATGCCCTTTATGCACATATACATAATAATTTGATTATTATTGCTAGACTCATCTAAACATAAACGTCTCTTTATGGGCCACAAGCCTGTTTATGGTCCGACGAGCAATAAGAAAAACGTGAATTAAACATTTCTTGTAGAACTTGATTTGTTTCTAATATAATTTAAACTTATCAACAATGAAAATAAGCTGAAACTAATTATTTTGGAATATTTACTATAGTAACGTACTTCAAGTGTAAGCACATCGGCTTGATGTACCTACATAGTCATTTAACTATATTTTTTACACAATAATAGATTTGTAATCGAAACTTAATCTGTGCGGTTGTAACTTGCTTTTATGGCCCTACAACCTTTCCTAACCCTTGGCTGACGCCTCGGGCTAAAAATAACGCTTTCGGCCATAAAAGCCTCTTTACACCCTTAATTGATAAATAACTATTTCTACCTTGATGTTTTCTTTTTTTTTGTAAACCTTATCTAGTATAACCTACAGGGTGTTCCTAGTGCTAGTTCACTACTACAGCATAGAAGACATAATTATTTTACATTTAAATTAATTGCCTTTCACTACAATGTGTTGTTTTAGATTCCTCTTGAACCATGATAAACTTAGGGCCGGTATTATAAAACTTTTTACTTCCTAGATAAAATTTACTTTGAGAGTAAATTCAATTGTTCTGTCAATTTCATATGCAAATTGACAGAATAAATTAATTTACTCTCAAAGTAAATTTTATCTAGGAAGTAAAAAGTTTTATAATACCGGCCCTTAGTGAACAATAATAAATACTTCACTCGAATAATTCATCACAAATGAATAAGCATGTGCCTTTTGAGATTACTCTTCACTGAACATCTATAATCACATAAATTACATTCAAATAGCTTATCACCACTATGAGTAAACCTAAACATGTGTGTTTTTTGAGACTACTCAGTTGTGAACATTTGTTAGAACATATGTATATTACATTCAAATGGCTTTTCACCATTATGAATGGCCATGTGTTGTTTGAGACTATTCTTTTTTGAGCTCTTATAATCGCATATATTACATTCAAATGGCTTTTCACCACTGTGAGTGGACATGTGTTGTTTAAGATTACCATTTTGTAAAAATTTACTACCACATATATTACATTCAAATGGCTTTTCACCACTATGAACAGACATGTGTCGTTCAAGATTACCCCTTTGCGAACATTTGTAAGAACATATGTTACACTCAAATGGCTTTTCACCATTATGAATGAGCATGTGTTGTTTGAGACTATTCTTTTTTGAACATTTATAATCGCATATATTACATTCAAGTGGCTTTTCACCACTGTGAGTGGACATGTGTTGTTTAAGATTACCATTTTGTAAAAATTTACTACCACATATATTACATTCAAATGGCTTTTCACCACTGTGAGTGGATACATGTCGTTTAAGATGATCCTTTCTTGAACACTTAAAACCACATATATTACATTGAAATTGCTTTTCACTACTATGAGTGGTCATGTGCTGCTTAAGATTACTCTTTTTCAAACATTTATAAGCACATATATTACATTCAAACTGCTTTTCACCACTATGGGTGGAAATGTGTTGTTTAAGGCTAGTCATTCTTGCACATTTATAATCACATGCATCACATTCAAATGGTTTTTCCTCACTGTGAATGACCATGTGTTGTTTAAGGCGCCTGTTTTGAGAACATTTATAACCACATGTATGGCATTCAAATGGTTTTTCGCCACTGTGAGTAGACATGTGTTGTTTAAGATTACTCTTTAGCAAACACTTATAACCACATATATTACATTTAAATGGCTTTTCGCCACTGTGAGTGGATATATGTCGTTTAAGATCACTGTTTTGCATACATTTATAATCACATATATTGCATTCAAATGACTTTTCAGCACTATGAATGAGCGTGTGTCTGTTGAGGACACTCTTCGATTTAAATATAGAATTACATACACTACACACAAACTGTTTATCACCATTATGAGTGAGTATTTGTTTCTTGAAACTGCTTTCCAGGAAAAATTGTTGATAGTTATTAGATTTATATTTACTTAACAGTTTTCTATCCGTACTTATTTGTCTGTGAGAGGCTGAAATAGTGACTTTATTGAATGATTGGTCTTGATTGTTGGTATATATTTCACTTTTCAACTCATTTTTGGTGTTAGATTCTTCCATTGCCTGAGATTCTATATTTATATCCATTTCAGTTTTTATTGCAGTTACCTCCACGTTATGCTTGTCCATTATGTTTATATTTGAAAAATTATTACACCCTACAACTATGATTACTATTATGTATATGGAGTTTAAACTTTTCTGAGCTGAAGAAATATGTAATTACGAAAGTGAAAAATGTTTAATAAGATTATAAGTAAATGAGCTGTTTACCTGCACTCTACAGGCAGAAACACTAAACTACTCCCAATTTATGATCAAAAAGGCTTCCATCGCAATAGCCATGGAATGTAAAAACCATCTATAGAATTATTTACTTCTACTGCCCGTATTTTTTGTGAACTGCACAGTAGCGCTAAGATTTTGATTTTAGCGCTTTTGAACTATTATTTTATTGAATTATTATTTTGAACTATTATCTATTAACTTGCCAGTTGTGAAGTAAATGTCAAAAATAATAGAAAGAAATAATTTCATAGATAGCTTATTTCATGGCAACCCTGATCCAATGACTTTTTGATCATACTATATTTAAACAAGAAAATATTCATTATTCAATATGGTAAATTGTTGTGCCTTTAAGTGTTCTAGCAGAAGTGAAAAATATATCAGAAATTAGTTTTCACAGGTAAGACAGAAATACGTCGTTATTAATGAGTATTAAATTGGATTATATTTTAGTTAAGGCGAGAAGTCACGCTTATTCCACATTAAACGATCGTTACAAGGCGCGTACTGTTTCGCCACTACTTCTACTAACGTCCGCATACGAAACATCAGAAGGAAATAGACCGAGTCATTTGTAATTTTATAAATCTGCAAAAGTAGTAAAAAGAAAATGTTTATTAGAAAAACAATTGAATCAATTGCATAGTTAAAGCGTTATAGAATGGGTAAAATATGTTAAACTGAACAAATTTGTAAGATTTGTGTAAATAAATGGCATCAAAAACAAAAATTCGTTGCTATATGTATTAAAACATTCAATTTCTAGACTAACTACATTTAATTGAACCGCATCAAGTAGGTGTATACTAGGTGGTACTTCCCTCTAATCTACAAACATATAGGTAACTGCTCAAATTTCTATTTTATGCAAATTTTGTTAAATTAAATAACAATAACGAGATTAAAGTAAAAAGCTGCATTGCCCATCTCAGTTCCCCTCGAAAACGTCGATTTTTATCTTAAAGGAGACATATTTTAGTGTAATCGTTATTTGTAGATCGTCTTTTGTTTCCGAGTTATGACGATAACGAAATTTTTTTTAATGGAAACCTTAATTTTTTATGATGGATTTGGAAAGATAATGTAATGCTAAGATCAAATATGCTAAAAAAAGTATGATACTGTATTAAGAAATTTCCGAGATTGCTTTTAAAGTTTTGAAACAAAAATTAAAAACAATCAAGAGTTCCAAGTTTTAATAAAAAAAAGAATTCTTTGAAGAACTGTCAGAAGTTTAACGCTAAGTCACTTGTTACATGGATACTTGATTTTTTTATTAAGAAAATGAAACTCTTGATTGTTGTTCAATCAAAGTTTAAATCAAGAGTTCAAGTTTTTTGATAAAAAATCTAGTAGCCATGTAACAATTGACTTAGCGTTAAATTTACGGCAGTTCTTTAAAGAATTTTTAATTTTTTTTTATTAAAACTTGAAACTCTTGATTGTTTTTTAATTTTTGTTTTAAAACTTTAAAAGCAATTATCTCTTCTCTTGCAATTAAATAAGATCGTCGTCCTCTCTTAACATACTGGAAATTCATATCACGTAATAATCTATTCAACGTACTTTTACTAAAGTTGGGCAAGTTTTCATCGTCATTTACAGCTGCTACAATATTGTTCATCGTTGGTGGTATATTTTGCGAAAAAAACTCGTGCACCTTTTTTCTAATTTCACTCCTAATTCCATCACAGTAGGTTATATTGCGCGATTTTGAAGTATTTTTATTCTTCGCTCTTTTTCTTGGAGATTTTATTCCATCAGGTGAAATACTTTCTTGACGTGCTGAGAACAAAGTTTTTTCGCTAATACCTGTTTCTTTAGAAACTTGTCGAATAATTACTGATAATGACTGCCAGGTTTCAGTAAGACGATATTTTATCAAATTTGACAAAATATGTTTTTCACCAACCTTTAGTACACAACCCATTCTGTTTTTAACAATATCCGCCATACTTATGTATAATGTACTATGTGCGTTATGTAATACTACAATACGAATAGTTACAACAAACAACACGACAATGTTAACAATAATTACAAACGATAAAATCCAAACAACTAAGCGACGATCTATAGACGCACAAGCTATCAAAATTTGAAACCAAATAATTATTTCTGTATTAAGAAATTTGCTTATATGCGTTCGGTGACAAATAATAGTGCCGACAAAGAACGTTATACTATAATTTCAGTAACTACAAACTGTATTATGTAGTTCCGCGAAGTAAAAGTAGAAAAAACCAGAAGGGTTTATTGTTTACTGAAATCCTTTGTATTTTCTGCTAATCCTAAAGTTTTTGCAAGTTTATTTTCAAACAAGTTGAGCAAATGAATGATTTTATCATGATGAAATCATTTTACCGTTAAAATTACGTTTGGGACTTTCTGTACTTACCTGTGAATTAAAAGATTAAAAAGATCATACAGAAGCTAACCAGCCGTTATTTTTATGTTGAAAGAATTTGAAGACGAAAGAATTAAACAAAAAAGTATCAGTAATAAAATATCGGATATTCAGATACATGTACGATGTAAAAATCCCAAGTAATGTTTAATAAAGTAACAAATACATGTTAATAAGACTTTCTTTTGTATGGTTACGATTACACTTTTTCAGTTACTGTTTTCAAAGGTTTAGAACTTTTGGAATCTTAATCCACATTTCTATAGATTCATACAGTGAAATAGGTGGCAACAACAAAGCCCAAACTCCCATAAGAAATACATTGGCTATCTTTCCTTCACCGTAGTCCCAACGTGAGACGGACAATAGATGTGCATTTGACATGTGTTAAGGTTTACAATCGCCCATATAAGATACAAATACTAACGTCGCCCATTTTTCATAATAACATAGTTGAGCAAGTGTAAGTTTTTCGTACCTATTTCAAGGCCGATGTGCGGGATTCGAGGCCGCCGGTTGCAGTCGAGCGACCTTCTCTGTTCAGTTAACCTTCTCGGTTACCTGATTCGGTAACGCACGGTAGGATAAACAAAGAGAAATTTATTCTTTACTATAGATGTTTTTCTGAAGAACAGAATAAGGAATACGTTAAGATAAATTAATTTCAAGTGTGGTCAATTTTAATAAAAAAATAATAAAACAAATCAAATTTACTTATTATACGTGTAGACATATAGTGGAACTTTTATATAGGGAAGTCGCTAAATTCAAGAAAAAAGTTCGTTAAACGGAAATTTTATGTAAAAACGAAAACCTAAACTTATAAAATTTAGAAGTTATTAATGTTAAAATAATACCAAAAGTGCTGTTTAATCGTCTATTAACAAGAGAAGTATTATTTACATACACTACTTACAAACACTACAATTATAAACTGTTAACGAACTTAAATGCTAGATATTTATAAACTTATTTAAGAACTATTTATTTGTAATACAACATTCATTTATAACATTTATTTATTCACTGATATTTAACTACTAATTACACAAAGCACATTCGATTCACCGGTTGAACAATAATTGATTCCCTTCTGTGCGCGACGGTCGATTTTATATATGCCTACGGAAGTGTGTAGAATTCTCTAGAAGTTTCCAGCAGATCGACGGCCAGCTGTTCACACCACTCACGCGGGCTCTCGAATGTTCGACGGTCGGCGTATAGGGGGTTTTCCCATTCGTTACATTAAAATAAAAACAAATTAAAACAAAATTGTATTTGCTTCAGTAATGTTCTTCCCTGGATCATTTACTTGAAGTTAATTTATGACTTAAAAACATTTCGCTTTCGCTTGCTTTTAGATATATTTTTGTAAAAACAACTGCACATAATCACATGCAAAACTAATTTCATTGTAATAAAGTATAATATAGATGTTTTGCTAATGTAATAGATCTGTTACAATTGTAATAGACATAACATCCCTGATGCCAACTTTTCAATATGTTTCTATCATTCACACGTTGTTATTTTTATTTCCAGTTTCATCACTCATCGCCATTTTAAATACGTTCACTTGGCGTCGTAAACTTCTCGTTACTAAAATATCAATTCACTCGAAATTTCAATTTGACACGGCTCTTTATTTTGTTTATCCCACTTCCGAAATGTTACCGCCACAGAAATAAAACTGGTTATTGTATTTTAATATTTATATTCAACATAAATAAAACAAACTAAATGTGCGACCTCGATTTAACAAGTCTGCACAGTCAGGTGTTATGCGCGTTACTAACGTTTTCAACCCCGCAGCCCGTAAACAAATTAGTGGTTATATATTTGTCTAGTAAAAAGTGTGATGTAAAATACAAATCACATATTAATGTCGCATATATGTAAATTGGAAGACACCAGACTTACATTAGCATGATCTCCCCATTTTATATCTGAAATACATAGTGAACGTTTCATCAACAAATTTACATATGAGGTATGTAAAAGTGTATGTATGTAAAATATAGCTCATTTTACGAACGAATAACAAATCAAATATTGTACATTATACGCAAGGTAACTGTCTTTAATAGCTCAAGAAGTAAAAACTGATTTACCTAGCTAGTAATGTAAAATACTATTACACATCCTTTTTCCTACCTAATCTAACGGAGAAATAATGACGTAAAAGACGTGTTTTTTCGGTTTGGTTCTGGTTCCAGTAGATCAAACCAATAACCAAGCGTGTTCTATTGGAAAATCATGACGTCATATGAGACCGGGTTTCAATTTTAATAGCTTTTGGCCCGTCAAATTAAGAACCTGCTCAGGGATCAGGTTGCAACTTTGGTCAGAGGTACAGAGGGTGGAAATTCTATTTTCTGGGGACGCAAAGGTGGCCACCATTTTGAAGGCCCGATTGTTAAAGTTTTACGGTGTGTTTACGTTATTCTTTATATCTGGTATTTATAAAAAGTTTAGTGACTTTATACTGTTTTGTTTTAGAAGTGATTGCGGAACTTTTAAAGCCCTTTGAACAAACTTATGTTTACTGTTTTTAAAATTCTACAAATTTAATGGGCACACAGGCAATAAATAATCTTTTTAGAACTTTGTTTGTCCCCTTGTAATAATGGTTGCGTTGCTAAAAAAATTGAAAGACCTTGATAAAACAAAATGTACTCATCTTATTATATAAGCCTTATCTTGCTTTATAAAAACATTTTTGTTTGTATTCTGGGAATGCGTCAGTGAGGGATCAATTTCTTCTTTGTCCAAGAAGGTGACTTTTGCACGTGGTCGAAATTCAGTTTGGTTTCTTGCGTATTAACCCTGAAAGTGGCACTCCTTGCAAGTCTAGACAACATATGGACGGGTTGTTTGCGCGCTATTTCTTCTGATTGCTATTTTTTAATCCATTAGGTCGAAACTCCCGCAGAATGCTAGCTAAAACTTCCTTACGGCATAAAAAAATGTATTTCTACGCGTGAAGATTAGGGTCGCAAGTGTTAAAATCTTTCGCGCGGCAACAGGGTAGCGTCACTTGATTCCCGCTTGAGCTTCGAGTCACACCATTTTTCCGTTTGATCTTCCAGTAATGAAGGTCGATATTATTAAATTTTCGTTTTAGTTTAAATAATTAAAAAGACAGTTCGGCTAAAGTTTTTTGTGCAATTGTGTGCCCTGACCTTGGCAGGGTACAGCCTTTATAAATTTCGTTATGTGAATCAATTAATTAATGTTTAAGAACTCTTCCGCTAGAACTTTATGAAAAACCAGTCGACTTGGGTCGATATTATCGATTTACCGTTTGTTAGTGAGTGTTTGGAAATGATGCAATTTCTAAATACAGTTCCGTACCGTTTAGTTCATCTTCGTTGTGAAGTGGAATTTCTGGAAGTCGTTTATGATCTGATAAATCTTGTTCGAAAGATTTGTTATTACCGTATCGCTAATAAACAACTGTAGTTTGTTTTATCGTGAGGAACTATTAAAAACAATTACCTCTCTCTGTTTGTGCTCCGAATCAGTGCAGTTTTGGGTAATAAGAATTTTATAGATTGATCTATAATTTAAAGACAGACTCCCGTTTTTCGGTTATTAAAGACAAATAATTAGTGCTTTACGGGAAGAATTTAAAAGTAGCAAGCGCTACCTATGAATAAAATCAATTAAGTTTTTGAAAGACTTCATTACTATACTTCGATTGTTTAATTTGTGCTTAATGAAGACTGTTCGTGAATTTATATGGGCAATTGACTGTATTTAAAATGCATCTCTTCCTTGGCACCTGCTACCATAATGCAACAGTTCCAGATCAGTTAGAGTCAATTACTGTTTTCCAGAATAGAGGCAATTTTCCAATTTCTAATGGATTAGTTCCGTTTGTTTCCGTCAGGTTTAGTTGGATAAAATTTAAGGTACTGTACTTTATAGAAAACTGTTTATTATTGTAATTTTGTTTATGAATCCTTTATGCAAGTAACTTTGTAATTTTCTTTACGAAGAGAGCTCTCATTAGCATTTAAAATTTAAATCATTATGGCTAGTGAATTTCAAAACTATTAATCTTGATAATATTTAGATAGATTTAATTTGCGTAATATCCTTCAGATATTTGTTTGTTGAATTTTTATCGAAGTTATGTTTCCATAATTTTGATTTGGTTTGTTAAAAATTAGTAAATCTTTTTTGCTAATTAAATTATTTTATGCTAACTTTTTGAATTATACTGGTTCAATTATTTCTATGTGGTTTGATAACTATTCACGAATGTTGATTTCATGTGTAATAAACTTATGTTGTCTGTGTTTTTATATTTTATTGGTTTTGTTATTTCATTTTATCTCATTTTCTTATTATTTAATAAATGTTTTCAGTTTATATTGAGGATCTAAACGGAACCATATAATTATGAACGTTTTATTTTTTTATTTCAAAATTTTTAAATATAAACAAAATTTTTGTTTTCAATCTTAATTATTTAATTCATTTGCTGATTAGTGAATTTGATATCTTTTAAAGCTTATTCATTTAATATCTTTAAGCTTCATAATCAGATGGCGCCCTTTTAGTGTTTTTATTTGAGTTCTGAAACCCTTATCTACACGTTTTCATAATTTATACAACTGTGGCAGCAATACCTGCGACCTGAATAATAAATTTGTAAGATAGAGCTAAATCTCAATCTGTGGCAACTATTTTGAGCATCTATGATAATGTAAGTATGATAAGTTTTATTGTTGATTTTGTGTGACAAAACTTTTAACGTTTCACTTATAGTTTAAATCTATCTTCCTTTTATAACACTAATAAGAGATGTTTCCATTTTGAATAAGTATTGTTCGTTAGCTTTAAATTAAACAACTATAGCTATAGCTCGGAATAAAGATATTATTTGTTTCTTTATCTTACTTGTTACTTTTAGTAGTGTTTCCTTTTTGTACAATACGCGAACCTTAAGCAAAGCTTAGCAAATCATGTAATTTTGAATTTCAAGTATATTTTAAGATGAATTATTATTTAAACCGAGATGACCGTTATTTTAATAAAATTAATTCATAAAAGTGATACCTACCTAATTAATAATAATAATAAACTTCAATTTAATTAACGTGTTGTTATAAACAATTTGTTTTATACAATTTTTATATCGATCATACATACGTACATCTTGCTTATACAAAGTTAATTTTATTAATAAAAAAAAACAGCAAGCTCCCACTAGAATACGAATATTGTTTTGATGGAACTATGCCAAGGTTAGCCTGTTTGCAGAAACAGCGAATAAATTGCATTCCCGATATTATTAGTATGTTACTATTTATAGGTTAGTCATAAGCATAATGAAATATCGAGGGGGCGTCAAAGCTACCAAAAGTATAAACTTATTACAGGAACAAATTTCTTACTCTATCAAGGAATGTGGCTGTTGATGAAATGATAATGATAGAAAGAAAATATATTTGATGTCGAATCTATTCTAACAAAAAAAAAATTAAATTAATCTCACCTTCCTCATGGCGTATTTAATCGTAGAGATGTTGGTGATCTCGATTGGCACGGCGTTTTTGATGAAGTCAATTTAAAAAAAGATATAAGTAATTAACACAAAACCATAAACGTGATTATGCCTTAAGTCATGGTAGTCCTATAATAATCTCCTAATATGTAAATGTTTCGCCTCGCCCATAGGCCTCGCCTTGGCGTGCGGTCCAAGAAAACAATGGAAGCAATGCTTCCCTTAAGAGCGTAATAAAAATAAAAAACAATTTTAACAAAAATATTTTTATAAAATTATGGTTATCGATCGTTTATTTAAATTTGCAATATTCAATTAATTTAAAGCTCAACATCAATTCCGTACAGCAAAAAGTATAATTGACATCTTCTTAAGAGTACTATTTTAAATTAGGGTCATTAAACTTGCCCGGAAAGGTAATACAGATTCAAATGTGTTACATATACTGCATATAAGCAACTGATTCCTTTGCTTACTGCACTTCTCAGTTATCGCCTTTGTTAGTGTGCGGTGCGTTGTGGTGATACGGCTGACATCGTAAGGTCAAGTTATTTTTAGTTTTCTCCCTGCTCATATGATTTATTTATTACAATTTAATTATTTATTTAATTTAATGAGACTGTATTTAGGAACATTTTATTATTTCAATTTATATAAGTTGGGATTTTTTAAAGACAAATAATTCTTTTTAGTTTGTTCTGTACGCAACATTTAAAATTGCTTATATTGGTTCATTATAGTTTTTCACCTTGTATATTATTAGATAAAGAATTTTCTGCATGCAGTTTTGCAGAAAAATTACAAATTCTCGAGAAAGGCGGACCAAAACCAGAACTTCCAAATTTAACAACAAAGATTAAAACCTGCGCCAGGTATTTTGCTAAAGAAGACTGTGTAAATGTGTGTATGTAATAAAATGCTCTCATAAAATACTTATGTATGTATTAAAATGCTCTCATAAAATACTTATACTACATAAATGGATGAATTTTATAAGTTTGTTCAAAGGGCTTTAAAAGTTCCGCAATCACTTCTAAAACAAAACAGTATAAAGTCACTAAACTTTTTATAAATACCAGATATAAAGAATAACGTAAACACACCGTAAAACTTTAACAATCGGGCCTTCAAAATGGTGGCCACCTTTGCGTCCCCAGAAAATAGAATTTCCACCCTCTGTACCTCTGACCAAAGTTGCAACCTGATCCCTGAGCAGGTTCTTAATTTGACGGGCCAAAAGCTATTAAAATTGAAACCCGGTCTCATATGACGTCATGATTTTCCAATAGAACACGCTTGGTTATTGGTTTGATCTACTGGAACCAGAACCAAACCGAAAAAACACGTCTTTTACGTCATTATTTCTCCGTTAGATTAGGTAGGAAAAAGGATGTGTAATAGTATTTTACATTACTAGCTAGGTAAATCAGTTTTTACTTCTTGAGCTATTAAAGACAGTTACCTTGCGTATAATGTACAATATTTGATTTGTTATTCGTTCGTAAAATGAGCTATATTTTACATACATACTCTTTTACATACCTCATATGTAAATTTGTTGATGAAACGTTCACTATGTATTTCAGATATAAAATGGGGAAATCATGCTAATGTAAGTCTGGTGTCTTCCAATTTACATATATGCGACATTAATATGTGATTTGTATTTTACATCACACTTTTTACTAGACAAATATATAACCACTAATTTGTTTACGGGCTGCGGGGTTGAAAACATTAGTAACGCGCATAACACCTGACTGTGCAGACTTGTTAAATCGAGGTCGCACATTTAGTTTGTTTTATTTATGTTGAATATAAATATTAAAATACAATAACCAGTTTTATTTCTGTGGCGGTAACATTTCGGAAGTGGGATAAACAAAATAAAGAGCCGTGTCAAATTGAAATTTCGAGTGAATTGATATTTTAGTAACGAGAAGTTTACGACGCCAAGTGAACGTATTTAAAATGGCGATGAGTGATGAAACTGGAAATAAAAATAACAACGTGTGAATGATAGAAACATATTGAAAAGTTGGCATCAGGGATGTTATGTCTATTACAATTGTAACAGATCTATTACATTAGCAAAACATCTATATTATACTTTATTACAATGAAATTAGTTTTGCATGTGATTATGTGCAGTTGTTTTTACAAAAATATATCTAAAAGCAAGCGAAAGCGAAATGTTTTTAAGGCATAAATTAACTTCAAGTAAATGATCCAGGGAAGAACATTACTGAAGCAAATACAATTTTGTTTTAATTTGTTTTTATTTTAATGTAACGAATGGGAAAACCCCCTATACGCCGACCGTCGAACATTCGAGAGCCCGCGTGAGTGGTGTGAACAGCTGGCCGTCGATCTGCTGGAAACTTCTAGAGAATTCTACACACTTCCGTAGGCATATATAAAATCGACCGTCGCGCACAGAAGGGAATCAATTATTGTTCAACCGGTGAATCGAATGTGCTTTGTGTAATTAGTAGTTAAATATCAGTGAATAAATAAATGTTATAAATGAATGTTGTATTACAAACAAATAGTTCTTAAATAAGTTTATAAATATCTAGCATTTAAGTTCGTTAACAGTTTATAATTGTAGTGTTTGTAAGTAGTGTATGTAAATAATACTTCTCTTGTTAATAGACGATTAAACAGCACTTTTGGCATTATTTTAACATTAATAACTTCTAAATTTTATAAGTTTAGGTTTTCGTTTTTACATAAAATTTCCGTTTAACGAACTTTTTTCTTGAATTTAGCGACTTCCCTATATAAAAGTTCCACTATATGTCTACACGTATAATAAGTAAATTTGATTTGTTTTATTATTTTTTTTATTAAAATTGACCACACTTGAAATTAATTTATCTTAACGTATTCCTTATTCTGTTCTTCAGAAAAACATCTATAGTAAAGAATAGAACATTTTCATCCAGTCATCACCAGTTGTTGCTCTTGCTGGTCCATTTGCGACAATTTAGTATACTAGTAAGCTCTTTCCACAGTTTTTGTAAACATTCAGGCCCTTTTCCCGGGCACAATCTTTCCGTAAACAATATTTATTTGGTGGACATAAACTCCAACATTACATAATATTGCTTTTCGGTGTGTCGGGTATTCTTCTCCATGTTTCAAATTGGCGCGTCTAACTATTCGAAACTGTCAAATGCAAATGTCACTGCTCGAACGCGCATGCACAGTCGATAATATATTTCATAATTAGTTTGCATTTCAGTTGTTGTGATTCATTTCAATTGGATCATAACAAGTGCAGTTACAGAATACCAAATATTGCAGGAATTGTTAAGATTTCGTAGCAATCGGGTTCATAACAATTGTTGTTATACTTAACAATTGATATGAACCAGTGCTTACAGAATACATGTAAATGTCACCCTATAACGTCATCGGGATAAAAGATGGTCGTTGATGAGTTTCAGTACATCATAGTTGAGACTAATGCCTTTTACTTTACATACTGTGAAGTAAGTGCGGTACATGGGCCTGAATATAATGTAGCTGTAGTTCTTAGGACAACCAGAGGTAAATGCTACTATATAGCTGTCGGGACCGTAGTCTTCTAGCCCATCGGTTATTTCCCCAAGCTCGATTCCGTTGGTACATCCCATTCTCCTTTTCTGCTAGTGTAAATGACAGACAGAATCCGTATCGTAATATAGCGCCCTATCTCCAAGACGTTCCAAGTAGCTGTACAATCTAAGATGGGCCTAGGTTGTTGTGTATGCTGCAATGTGGTTTTAAAATTCATTTGTTGTAATTTTAAGTTGAGTAATACAACAGTAAAAACATTTAGCTAAGCTAATTGTCAGGTAGATGTTTTCTCAGAATTAGTTATACCTACTATAAATACATATGTTGAAACTGCTCAATCATATAAACATATGGAGTAGAGTTAAAAGAAATATGGCCCTCTCTCTCTCACACACTCTCGTTCGGCTCTCGCTCTCTCTCTCTCTCTCGTCCTCTCTTTCGCTCTCGCTCTCTCTTGGTCGGCTCTCGCCCTCTTTCTGGCTCTCGCTCGACTGCTAATAATCTAATCTGGGCTATTTTTATTATAATAAATACAATGATGTTACTATATTTTAAATGATAACCCTATGACATGACGTTTAGATTTATAATTAATTTAAATAAATAACGTATATCAACTACATATAACCTTATAAATATTTCAAGTAAATTATTTATATCATTGAAAAAGAACCGTCTTTTCTATAAAACGCAATATTTTAATTTTTAAGTTTTATTTTAAAAATATATTGCTTAGTTGACTGTTTTTTATAAATTAGACCTTAACAATGCTTTAAAAGACAAGCTCCGTGGTCTCGGGGTTAAGCTATGGACTTTTTTGTACGACCCTGCTATTTCGGATTGTTTACCAAACTTGGTTTTAGAACAGTAGGTTATGTGTACTGGTTACTAAGCAACAACGCGTCGGTAAGTAATTACTTACCGTTTAGTTCTGTCAAAAACAGAACGGTAAGTAAATGATATGTAATTTATAAAATAAATGCATCATCTTTAGATGTCTTTTTCGTGAAAAATCATTATTTTCTAAATAATTATTGAACTATTTAAAAAAAATTATGTTTTTTATTTAAATTTGCTGTGAAAAAATACCCAATAAATAATAATAACAACGGATGCTATGTATTTATTTATATTGAAACGACAAAAATATCGTGACATTCAAAAATAAAATTACAAACGTATCCATGGTAACGACCAAACCTACTTAATGGTTGGTGGATATACAGAGCAAAAATAAATTATCTTGAATCTATTTTTTACCATCTTTGAGATATTCCCTTAGTTAATACATTTGTATTCATAATGGTCGTACAAAAAATAGTATAAGCATCTCAAACAGTAAGGAGTTTACCGATCTCCTCCAATATTGGCGACTTCGCTTCGGTCAGAAAAAGAACCGAAACATTGTCGTCGATCGGTAAACTGTCCTTACTGTTCTCGATACTTAATATACTATTAATCAGAAGGTTGAGCGTTCGAACCCTGGTTACTCCAATCGATTTTTATAAAAAAGTGTAACAGGTTGCCTATCTACAGGCGTATAGAAGTCTACTATACCGATCACATGACGTTACCGATAGATGGCAGTAGAGACATTAGGAATTCAAATCTTTCAGCGGGAAACATTGACAAGTTGGAAATGACAAGTGAGAGCGAGAGAGAGGGCCAGAGCGAGGGAGAGGGTGAGGGCGAGAGAGAGAGGGCCAGAGCGAGAAAGAGGAATCTACTATACCGATCACATGACGTCATCGATAGATGGCAGTAGTAGTACTAAAAATTTGAATCTAAGGGCGGGAAATCCTAGATGACAAATTGAAAATGACAGATACAAAAATGAGAAATGCAAAATGACAGATTCAAAATAGCGATTCAAAATGGCGATCCAAGATGGCCACAGAGTAGGGATAAGGGTGGGGAGGAGTGGGGCTTAAGTGGGGGGCCTAAGTGGGGGGAGTGAGGATAGGAGTAGGGATAGGAGTGGGGGTAGGAGTGGGGAGGAGTGGGGGTAGGACTGGGGGTGGCACAAGCGCTGCCATACCTACTAGTATGGAATAAGTTTAAAGTTTAGTTTATCAATATTATATTACTAAATCTTGTATTCGTATTTTGTCTTATTAATTTGTTAAGGGAAAAATTAAAACATCCTACCTTGTAGTATGTGGTTCATTAACTGCTAAAACAGGAATTAGAGCAGCATCTTTTCTTCAGAATCATTTCTTTCTCTCTCCTTTTAACTCTCGAAATCACACTCTGCAAAATATGGGATGAGCAAATACGGGAGTTCTTTATGCACCTTTGAAATGCAAGATTTGTAATCATTTTTTGTTTTACGATACCTGAAAACCATTATTAAATATTGTTCCTCCTAATTTTTAATATTTGCAGACTATTTTCTGTTAATTAAATGATTAAATTTACAAATACTAAAATTTCAATAACAAAGCAGTCAAGAACGAAAATTTAATAGTTCTTAATAACATTTAAAGCAATCTTCTGGACCTTAGAAATTTCTAATAAAATAATATATATTATGTAATTAGGAGATCAAGCGATACTTTAAATCCAAGAAGATGTATGCATCATTCGTATGTATCATTCGAAAATGCGCCGTGCACGTGAATAGACGCACTTGTTGTACGTGCAGTAAAATAAATTTTGTAGTTCACCTGTGATTATATTATTATTATTTTTATTTTGGTTTCATTGCTTCTTTACAATGCCGGATAATAAGATAGTAACACGGTCACAAAGTAATCTCGATGAAGATATCATAGTACCAGGGTCACTACCCCAGTAGCACACCATATTTCTTTAATATTTAAAAAATATAAAGGTAATATTATATGTGTTTTAAATATTTAAAAGATTAGGAAAGTATTTACAAAATATTGAAAATGAAATATTTAGAAATATATTGATATACATATTAAATAAATATGTTATTTGTGCGTAATTTTTAATATTTTGAAACGTATATTATGCAAATCTTTTTATTATATACTACAATAGATATTTATTGGTAACATTGATGAATTGTAAATCTTGCTTATGATCGTGCGCGATCGTGTGTCGTCGCGTATGTTCGTAGAAGGCAGGCAGAAGGAAGATGCAACGACGCCATTGTGAATTTGTATGGTTTTTCATCAGTTTTGTGTTTTTTTTCGGATTTAACTGTTTTATGTAGGTATGTATTGATATTAAACCATAAAGTATTTACCTAAGAAGTGACTATTCTACTCCTACGAATAAAAGAGAGCCTGCATATCCACTGAAAAGCTGCTCATCATCAAATGGTAATAATACATATTACAAATAACATGGTTATTCAACCAGCTACAGATTGCTGCAACTTTGACAAAAAAGGTATGATGATTATAATAAATTTATACTTTTTCTAACGGGTGATTATAAACCCTCAACATCTCAGTTGTGAAATTTAAAACGTATGTGTCGTGTTACTCAAAAACAATAATTTTTTGAACATCAAATAAATTACATTAATTTATTATATGTCTAAAACAGTAATAAAATAGGTTTTAAATTTCACAGTAACTGAGATGTCAATTTATTTTCTAGACTTCAAAAGAAAAACCTATCAAAACTAAAAAAGTGTGTTAAACCTTCATTGTTTTTACCGATACGATTATTATTATGTTATTAAATATTACAGAAGCAGCAACCCTAAGCCCAAATACTAAACAACCGAGCACGTCATCATAGCAGCTATTAAGAATTGGTTAAGACATACTTCGAGAAGATTAAACAACAGCTAGTATAAGTGCTTTTTTCTACTCATGACATTGAAATCACTCATTTTGCAATTGATAACGATGATTGAAATCGCATTTCAACCACTAGAGGTTGGAATTTTCGGACTACTGGGATTTTGAATTTCAAACTGTTCGACATTCAATTGCTGACAAGGGAAATGTCATGTTTTGTCACTTAAATGTCATAATTTTTTCTAAAGTGCATTAATTTACTAAAAATTCGGTGAAGAAATAGTATATGCAATGCGTGGCTGATAAAATTTCAACATCTCGAGTTACTTACTTAACTTTTGATTTTTAATTTTAATTCTTTTGGTTGAAGTAACTCATAAAAAGTCTGCTGAGTTTTATGCTTGTATACTGTTTCGAAAATATTCGATTAATTTTAAAAATGCTTAATATTGCATAATCACATTTTCTATTATTGGTCGCCCCACATAATGGTATTGGGCTTGACTACATCAAATTAAGATTTTCTTAACAAGTATTATTTTTTCTTAAAATAATAAAACAATTCAATTTGTTGCAAAATTTGACTACACTAATATGGTGACTAGAAGTACAGATGTTTCAAAAAGTCCATGTTCATTATATAAATTTCCTTAAAATATATTGCTGCGAGAGATCGACTATAACCATAACGTCTTTGACTATATATAACCCTAAATCTTTTTTTTTTTTCTTACAGAAAGAAGAATTATGAGTCCCAAGACAAGCTTCCTATTGAATAATTATCGAGTATTTATATATTTTTACTGAGTGAATAAATTCTTTTTGCTACAATATATATTTTATTCCAGTCCTATTCCATGAGATAAGAATTATATCCTTAATATACCAACGAATAAACTGCTATTTAATTTAATATTTCCGTTATAATATAATTATTGAAGTCTTCAGGATGGATGAGAAGTTATTTTTTTATTGGATTGTCGTGAATTAAAATGAGCAGTGAATATTTTTCTCAGGCGTATAATCCTTTTTGTGATACTACCTGCAATTACAATTAGAGAAAAAAAACCATTTTCTTGTTGACGGTCATTTTACCATTTCAAAAGAATATACGTATTTAATTCAAACCCAAGTTTTTTATTACTAAGTGTAACTCTTATGCTAAATAAACTTCAAATGCAATTTTTGTCAAAAATTTTCGTATGTTACACTTGTTAGAGAATATGGTTTCATAAAGAGAGCAAAATTCTCTTTTTAGTAGAACAACATTTATAGGGTTTTATTTGAAAAGTTTAAATGACCTGAACAAGAAATGAGTGGTGAAAAGAAAATTGAAATTCATGTTGCTATAGAGCATAATTTGCTGTACAAAAATATTTTTAAAAACATTCTAATAATATTCTAGGAATATTATATGAATCAGCAATATAACATTCATAAGATATCCTATATATATATATATATATATATATATATATATATATATATATATATATATATATATATATATATATATATATATATATATATATATATATATATATATATATATATATATATATATATATATATATATATATATATATATATATATATATATATATATATATATATATATATATATATATATATATATATATATATATATATATATATATATATATATATATATATATATATATATATATATATATATATATATATATATATATATATATATATATATATATATATATATATATATATATATATATATATATATATATATATATATATATATATATATATATATATATATATATATATATATATATATATATATATATATATATATATATATATATATATATATATATATATATATATATATATATATATATATATATATATATATATATATATATATATATATATATATATATATATATATATATATATATATATATATATATATATATATATATATATATATATATATATATATATATATATATATATATATATATATATATATATATATATATATATATATATATATATATATATATATATATATATATATATATATATATATATATATATATATATATATATATATATATATATATATATATATATATATATATATATATATATATATATATATATATATATATATATATATATATATATATATATATATATATATATATATATATATATATATATATATATATATATATATATATATATATATATATATATATATATATATATATATATATATATATATATATATATATATATATATATATATATATATATATATATATATATATATATATATATATATATATATATATATATATATATATATATATATATATATATATATATATATATATATATATATATATATATATATATATATATATATATATATATATTGCTGTGGATTTTAGTGTCAAAATTTTGGAAATTTTGGAAAATTCTAAAATCTTCGTTGAAAACTAACACTTTTGAAATATTTTTATCAACTTTTCCTGGTAAAAATAAATTTAAATTATTTTATGGTGTGTCATTGATTTTGAAATCAATGTGTATACTTTTTAATAAGGTTAAATAATACATGTTTCTATTTATTATCAAACAGCTTACTCACCGATTACTTAAGTATACGTAACATCCAGTTGTGCGCAAGTTATTGTTGTGATGTAATTCAATTATGTAATTTCAAATGAGTATATCGACGGGTTATGTGATTCTTTAAGGTTTTGTTTTTGTATATAGTTCGTTATTATTGCGTAAAAGTATTGTGTAATAATGTGTAATAGACGTGTCACTTTTATATAAGAATTTTAATCTGCTATTATGTATTATATGAGTGTACAGTTTGTATTAGTTCGTAAGGTGACGTCAGATTGTGTAATATAATTATGTAAATAAGAAATAGTATATAAGCTTAGAAAATTATAATTTTAAAGAGGAGTCAGTAAAATAAAGCGACGCAGTAAAGTCGTGTTTAATACAATAGTAAATATGGGGAGTCAGTAAAATAAAGCGACGCAGTAAAGTCGTGTTAAAGACAATAATAAAATGTAAATAGACACTTCATGGTAAACAACGACGCAGTAAAGTCGTGTAAGAAATACAGTACAATGTAAATAGTTAAGTTAATTGAATACGGCAAAAGTATTAAAAAGGTTATAAATTGTAGAAGTGTATACGTTTATAAAGAACCTTTTAAAGTTAATTTACTTGCTAAGTAAGCAAGATAATAAATCTTCGATTAAAACCATCAATCGGTGTTTTATTTAATTAAACACAAAAAGAAAATACAAGTTCTTCGAAAAAGGGATATAGTGCCCGTTATTAAAATAAAACAAAAGTGAGTTACCAAAACCAAGAGTGTGGATGGTGTTATGTGGGAAAGCCATGCAAAAGGAAGGAAGTCAACCGGAATTGGAAATGGGCACTGGGACAACATAAAGTGACCTGCTCTGCCAGTTGGATTTGGGAAAGGATATAACAGAAAGGAAGAACCATCGCTATATAAAAGGTAGGAAATATTCCTTCTGTATTGGTATCTTGTGAAAGAAAAGACAATTTGTGAAGTGCAATTAAGTGGATTGAACAATTTAATAATAGTTAAACTTAATTTAGATTTCAATTTTAAAAAGTGATTTCAATTTCAATTTGTATATTTTTAAAACCTACAGGAATCCACATTCACCCTGAGATGAGTCTTTATTAAATTTAATTCTGTTAATTTAAGTTATTTAACTGGCGCCCAACTCTCTTACGTAAACTTGTGTTAGTCAAGAACTAACGTAACATTAATTTTATATAACCATTGCATTATTAAATCCATTAAAAGGTATTTTTTTGAATCATATAAGAATTTATAAAAGAGGGAAGTTGAGAAGCATTTCCAAAGTACACAGTTTTTTTTTAATTTAATTTATTTATAAATCAATTAGTTACAAGCTAACAGCAATTATTCATTATTTGAATGTATTTTTGAATATAAAAACAATATTTTATTTTTAATTAGCCGAATTCAACGCATATATTTTTATTTTGCTAGCCGAGGTGGGGCAAAAGAAATCAAAATATTTCTTTTTATGCCAATTCATCGCAATATATATATATATATATATATATATATATATATATATATATATATATATATATATATATATATATATATATATATATATATATATATATATATATATATATATATATATATATATATATATATATATATATATATATATATATATATATATATATATATAACTATAGTATGAACAAAAAATAACTCCATCAAAGGTGCATTTGGTATTATGAACTTGTATGTGTATTAATAACACCAGAAAATTATATCAAATTAATAACAACCGTCACTGTCAAAGGACTCTTGATTATTTTGTATAATTTTCTAGTGTTATAATAAACATGGCTTCAAAATCCTAAAGGCACCTTTGATGGAGTTACTTTTTACTCATACTATAGAGTGTTAAATAAATATTATTGAAGAAATATTTTAAATAAGATATTAGCTAAATATTTAGGTGGATGTTGAAAAAGATATGTTTTAAATATTTGAAAATGAATATTTATATAATATATCTGTGCTATTGGGGATATAACATTCATAAGATATCCTAACTAGAATGTTAAATAAATATTATCAAAATAATATTGAAGAAATATTTTAATTAATATATTAGCTAAATATTTAGGCGGATGTTGAAAAAGATATATTTTAAATATTTGAAAATGAATATTTATATAATATATGTGTGCTACTAGGGTAAATAACACTGATATGAATATTAGTAGCAATCTCGATGAAGCCCTCATACAGAAAGTGATCGAAAAAGTGTTAAATTCTCCAACAATAGTACAAATTATAGCCGATAAGATCTCCGAATTATTAATTCCGTTGAAAGAAGAACTAACACAATGTAAGAAGATAATAAATGATTTGGAATGTGAGTTAAGTAAAACAAAAAAGTCATACGACGATTTGGAACAATACTCGAGGCTAAATAATCTTCGCATTTATGGAATACCCGAATCAATAAATGAAAACACCGACTTAGTGATAAGTAAAATATGTAAAGAGAAATTGGGAATCGAATTAACTGCAAATATGATTGATGTTAGTCACCGCCTACCAGGAAAAGAGGGTAAACACAAACCACTAATCATTAAATTTGTAAATAGGAATATTAAGCAATTAGTATACAGTAAGAAAAGCAAGCTAAAAAACACAAAAATTGTTATACTGGAGGACTTGACTAAACGCAGAAGTCAACTGTTACAGGAAGCCAAGAAAAAATATGGAAACAGAAACGCTTGGAGCAATAATTGTAAAATATTTATAAAAAACAACAATAAAGTAAGACGCGTTTCTTCGGTTTCTGAATTAAACTGATAATCGTACTGCATGCTGCATGTACTGATAAAACCAATTGAGGTCAGGAAATTTATTTATATTTTTCGAATTATATTTATGTATTTGTAGGTATTGCACACATAAATAGAATTGCTGTTTATTTTGCACTATTATTGCTATTAGGTATAAAAAAATAATATTATTTTTATTCTACTTGGAAGCTTCTTTTGTTAATAATCTTTGAGTGAGATTTTCGATATTAGTTTGTATTATTTGTTACTACTACATTTTTTTTTACTAGGTACTTATATTTTCTCTTATCAGAGTTCAATAATTTAATATTACATAATCTTCTTCAGTAGATTTTAATAATTTTGACTGTGATTTTTGGATATAAGCTTGTATTATTTGTAATCTTTATATACCTATATATGTTTTTTCTCTCTTTAACAGAATAATCTAATTTTATGTAGTACTCTCTCTAGCAATTTGTAATTTATTACTTCATTGAAATTTATAATACTAGCTTATATTATTTGTTATTGTTATGTTAACATTATGCTTTATTTCATTCATTTAATTAATTATTATTAATACTACTTTATTATCATTTATATCAATATTGGTTTTTAGTTAAGCATATACCATGGACTGTTTGCGAATTGGACATGTCAATATCCGATCGTTACTACCGAAAATTAATGATTTTAAGGATTTGGTTACAACGTTCGATGTGCTGGCCTTATCGGAAACGTGGTTATCAGAAGACATAAATTCAAGAGCACTTAATATTCAAAATTATAAATTAATACGTAAGGATAGATATGGAAGGGGAGGTGGGGTGGCTTTTTATATAAAGCAAAAGCTTTTTAGTCACGTTATAGATACGAATGAATTAATAGAACAACTGTGGTTACAAATTAAGGTAAATAGTCAAAGTATTGTATTGGGAGTGTTTTATAGGCCTCCAACCTTCAACTATAAAGCTTTTGTAGATGAAGTTGAAAACTCAATTATGTTGTGCACACCATACTCTGATAACATTGTATGCATGGGTGATGGCAATGTTGATTTTCTTATGGTGGATAACCCTGCAACAGTATATTTCAATAATATGTTAGAAAGTTTAAATTTGACTCAAATTATCAAAGAACCCACTAGATTAAATTCGTTGTTAGATATTATAATTATTTCTAAAGCTTCATTTATAAAAAAATCGAATGTCGAGAATTTTCATTTGTCAGATCATGACTTAGTAAGTTGTGAAATAACATGTCAAAAAATACCGCGCATTCCAAGTTCTTATACTTATCGTGATTATAAAAATTTTAACTCTGAAATTTTCTATACCGAGTTAGAAACAATTTCTTTTTATGATATATTCTATGAAAATGATATTAATAGAAAGGTAAATATTTTAAGTAGCCTTATAGGAAATCTTTTTGATAAGCATGCACCGTGGAGAACCATTACAGTTACAAAACAACCTGCACCTTGGTTAACTGATAATGTTAAATTACTTATGAAACTAAGGGACAAAGCAAAAACTAAATTTAAAACATCTAAAACCGCAGCTGCATGTGAATATTACAGGATGTTGCGCAATTATACAAACATCGCTATAAAAAATGAAAAACGAGCTTACTTACAGTTTAAGCTTGCTAGCAGTAACTCTAATATGATGTGGAAAGAATTCAAACGTCTAGATATTGTACATTCCAAAAATAATGCTAATAATTCTTTTGATGGTAACATTCATGAAATAAACAAGTTTTTTGTCGATAGCATTCCTTCTATGACTGTCGATCAGAACACTTTAGATTTCTACATAAATAATACGTTAGGTAATGATATTGTTTTTAACTTTAAGCTTATAGATTCCGAGATTGTTTTCAAAATAATTAATTCTTTAAAAAGTAGTTCTACGGGATTAGATGGATTAAATATCAAAATGATTAAGTTATGTTGCCCTTTTATTATACAAATTTTAGTACACATAATTAACTCCTGTATTCTAGAGAATATCTTTCCTGATAGTTGGAAGTCAGCTCTGATAACACCAGTGGCGGATTTAGGCACAAGCGCTTGAAGCGGCCGCTTCAGGCCCCGCAAGTCAGGGGGCCCCACCGAGGCCTCCTCGCACTGGACACGCGATAAATAACAATTATTGGCGTGGAATTCACTTTCTCGCGAAATGAAACAAAAACGGATTATATCATTCATATCGGTTGACACATTATAGTTTTCTACGAAAAGGCAAGCATAAGTAAAATATTGTAACGGAGTATACTGTTTCACAACAGACTTGCGAGGAATGTATTATCTCTGTCGCTCCGAACACTTGCTTTCTCGCACAATCAGCATCAGCGCGGTCATCAGACTACTATGATGACTATAATTTCTTGAATTAATGGTTTCTGATAAGACGTTCGGTGAAGGGGAATTTTACAACGCTTTTCAACGGGTAAAATTCCTGAATGACTTTTGTCAATTGTTTTTGGTATAGTAAAAGTAGAAAAGTTCCATTGTAAAATAACTGATTGTAAAATAAATGTATTTATGTCCGATTGCATTATAAAGTACTGTTTATTGTATTGCATTGCGCCAGTAAACTGGCTTATTATTGTACTCGTAAAATAAAGTGGTAGTAGTAAAATAAAGTATGACAACTGTATATTACATGTCAAATTTTCTTCTGTCAAGAATAGATGTCAAATTTATAAACAGATTTTTTTTGATAATTAGCCAATTTTAGGAATCGAACATAAAGCTTTGTATGCAACTCTTACATAATCGGACCTTATAGACGCGCCCTTTTTATAGGCCTTGCTCGCTTCGCTCGCTCGGCCATAAACGAGGCTTGTCTATAAAGTCCTACATTATGTACTTGTTACATAAATAGCTATTATGTCCTATTGCATTATAAAGTACTGTTTATTGTATTGTTTTGCGGCAGTAAACTGGCTTATTATTGTACTCGTAAAATAAAGTGGTAGTTGTAAAATAAAGTGTAGTATATTCAGTTTTCCAATGGCAACTGTATATTACATGTCAAATTTTCTTCTGTCAAGAATAGATGTCAAATTTATAAACTGATTTTGTTTTAATAATAAGCCAATTTTAGGAGTCGGGCATAAAGCTTTGTATGCAACTCTTACATAATCGAACTTTATAGACTCGCCCTTTTTATAGGCCTCGCTCGCTTTGCTCGCTCGGCCATAAACTGAGCTCATCTATAAAGTTCTACATTATGTACTTGTTACATAAATAGCTATTATTTAATATTTATTAGTGCGTATAATGTTAATTAACGAATAATAAATCAGTTATACCAAAAACCTAAAATTATACGATTAAGTACTATGCCGGCAGAAAAATTTCACTCGATTTTCTTCATTTTGTAAACGGTCTTACATCCAGTGGCAAGTTTTACTTATGTCAAATTGTTATTTTTCTTTTAATGACATATGTCATAAAGTACAATTTAATAAAATACGTAGTTTCTAAATCAAAATGATGTGTCTTGATATAAATTCTTTTTTATATTAATAATAAAATCAGCCAATATTATTTTATTTCTATTGAAATAGTTATTTTTGACGCGTCTATGATATTGTGTCATGTCATGAAAAGTCTTTGTTACTCGTCTAAAATTTAAGAAAAATCAGCCTACTTGATAAAAATCGTGCGAGATTTTCCTGTCAGAACAGTACATATGTCGCAGGAAGATAGTCAAATCCGGAAAACTAACTATCTACCTACCTAGTCATTTACTAAGTGACGAGGCAGATAGTAAATCGAACATAAATCTATATGCCTTTTGATTTTGTTATATGCCTAGGTATTTACTAAATTAAACTAAATTTACTAAATTAGAACAGGCAGTTAGTAAATGGCTTAATGTGCTGTCGGCAAATTAGGTAATAACATGCACATTTCTTCGTAGAACATTTTTTTAGATGAACACTTGGAAAATCTTTACCCTTGCCTAAAGAATGTTCTGCAAAAAAACGTGCATGTTATTACCTTATTTGCCCACAGCACATGAAGTCATTTACTAACTGCCTGTTCTAAACAACGGCATTTAGTAACCTTCATTCAATGAACCCTATTCATGCCTAGGCATGAAGCAAAATCGTATAGATTTATTCTCGTTTTACTGTCTGTCCCGTCACTTAGTAAATGTCTAGGCAGATAATTATTTGCCGGATTTGACCACAGATTATACTTTACAGATGCGAAGCTCGCCTGGTCCCGCCAATCCAAATTTATATAAGCATGCGTGAATCCACCATTGTTTTAGTAGTATTAATCAACCTCACTTCTCTGCTTGTTTATACTTTGCGCGTGTGTTTTTGTTGCGTTCAGATATTTTGAATTATTTTGTTAGTACTTTATATATTTTTGCATTAATATTTGATTTGACATTGATATTATGGACATAATGTTACCTATCTGCACTTACCAATTGATTTGTACAATACAGTATCCATATAAGTATAATTTATTATAATGTTAATAAAAAGTTTTCAATTTTGGTAAATTGTTTATTTTTTTATAGTTTATTATTTTTTGTTTTATAGACCTTAATTTATGTTAATCCTTGGGGGCCCCAAAAATTTGTAGCGCTTCAGGCCCCTAAAGTGTTAAATCCGCCACTGGATAACACCAATAGGGAAAATAGAACACCCTGTCGATTATAAGGATTACAGACCAATCAGCATTCTCCCAACACTCTCAAAAATATTTGAAAAGGTCATTAACATGCAACTTCGTGAATACTTAGAAAATAATAAATTATTACCAACGTATCAATCGGGTTTTCGGTCTGGTTACAGCTGTACAACTGCTTTATCTTACATTACTGATGATATTTTTAAAGCGTACGATGAAGGAAAATCTACTTTTTTAGTTTTATTAGATTATAGTAAAGCTTTTGATACAATAAATCATGATTTACTTCTCAAAATATTACATTATTTAGGTCTGAGTGAAAATGCGATTGGTCTGCTCCGAAACTATTTGTGTAATAGAACACAGAGTTAAAGTGGCTAATGAGGTATCTTCACCTGTCGATATTATCAGAGGGGTGCCGCAGGGATCCATATTAGGACCTCTGCTATTCACCTTGTACACGCACGGTCTTTGTGGTTGTGTGGGGGCCTGTAATATTCACATGTATGCAGATGATACTCAAATTTACTATTCCTTCAAGTCAAGTGATGTCAAAGAAGCAACTAAAATTTTAAATAATGACCTCAAAGCTGTATCTGAATTTTCGTTACAACATGCATTAATGTTAAATCCCTCGAAATCATGTGCTCTATTATTAAGAATATCAAGTGGCGCTCTTCAAGTTCCACCTATTAAAATTGGTGAAATTGAAGTACCTATAGTAGAAAATGCTAAGAATTTAGGAGTAATTTTTGACAAAACATTTCGGTTCAGGAAGCAAGTCTCTAAATACATACAGAAAGCTTATTTTAACTTAAAATTGATCTATCCCCATAAAGATTATTTAAGTAAAAAATCGAAAATTTTACTATGCGAAGCCATGGTCTTATCACAATTTAATTATTTTGCTCCTGTATATGGCCCTTGTTTGGATTACGACACAACTCAGCGTATTCAACCAGTCCAGAACTCTTGTTTGCGTCTTATTTATGGAATTCCAAAATATGAACACATTTCGCATAAATTAATTGATACAGGTTGGCTCCATATGAAAAAACGGTTTTACTTACAAACAGCTGCATTCTACCATAAGATAATATCTGACAAGCAGCCTCCCTATTTATACAATAAAATAAGATACAGAACAGATGTGCACAATATAAATTTGCGGCATAGAGGTCTATTGACTATCCCTAGATATAATACTACTTTTTACCAACGTTCGTTTACCTATAATGTCGCAAGAATTTATAATGAGCTACCATTTTCCATCAAAATGCTTGCTATTAAACAATTTAAAAAAGCTTTGTTCAAAAAGTTACTACTAGCCGATTGATACACCAGTTCGTAAACAGTTTATGTAATTGATCCTTGTGTAATTGATATGTTATAAATCTATACTTAATTTTTTTTTCTTTTGTGTAATAATCCTACCGTTAGTCGTTCGTTAACTCCAGGGAGATGATGGAAGATCAGCTTATGCTGAATCATCTCCTTACGATTCTGATGATCGAGAATAAATAATTGGATTAAATAAATAATAAATAATTAAAAAGAAATATATAAATAATTAAATTAGAAAATGAAGTATCTTATGTATATTGTTTATTGTTTATCTGTTGTATATATATTTTTTTTATTATTGTCAGAATAAATAAATATTATTATGTATAACGCCGAGGCGCCAGCCGAGGCGTTATAACTTCTTCGAGGATTTAAAGAAGCTTGATCTCCGTATTGCATAAGTTGTTTTATTTTATTTCGTATTTCAATCCTAATTTCTCCCTTTTAAAATCCATCCGAATTTATTGCATAAAGAAGCAAGTTGCCTTGTCTGTCATCATACGCGTAACTAAGGAGATAAAAAGCAGCATGCATGCATGCATGTGGCTATAATGCAACATCAAATTATTTACGTTGCCAACAACAACAGAGATCAAGAACGTCTTGAACTCCGGCGTCATTGACAACGGAGATCAAGATATACTTTATATTACTAATTGTGGTATATAAACAATTGTTTGAAATGCGAAATGAAATAAAACTTATTACTCTATCTTCATTAACTCCTAAATGTAGTTGTTTTTTCGACGCCTATGGCATTTTCAACGCACATGTTTATCTGGCGTCAATTTATTGTTTGGAAAAATATGGCATTCATACTCACCTGGATTTAAAAATTTAAATAATCCAATTTTTTACACACTGCACAGCCATACTTATTCACTAAAAACAAGAACAAACGTTTCACAAAAAGACCAGCTACATTATTATAAGAATAACACTGAAAATGACGAGTGTATAATTTCAAGTTGATGGTGATGTCACATACAGTGCTATTAAATTAACTTGCAATATATGTGCATTTCCCTATGTTGCATTTTAAATTAATCGAGTCAAAGCATGAATTGCACATAGACAACTAAATATACAGCACGGTATTTTTATCATTTCATTCAATCTAAAATGCCAGTAAAATCAATCAAATGAATTACTTAGTAAACTGTTAAATCAATTATTTAGTATTAAATTATTTAGTAGCTACTAAAAGGTACACTAAAGAAGAAAAGGTGCAAATGTGTCTGTGGCACCAAAACCACAATAGCTTACAAATGGCTTGTGATTTATTTGCTACTGAATTTTCAACTCACCCTATCTCACATCCTTCTGCAATTTTACAGACATTTAATAAATTAAAAAATGAAGGGTGTGTTGCTGGTCACTCAAATCGTTAGCGAGCAAGAACTGTATTAACAGAGGAGATGAAACAGAATATTTTAGTTTACACGGAAGTGAAACCTTTTAGTTCATTAAATTGCTTCAATTTTTGAAATCTTAGCCTCCAGTGCTTGAAATGCTCAAGAGTTAAAAATACAAAATCATCAGATATTATTTAAAATTTACAAAATTAATAGGACAGATTTTTGCAAAAAAAATGTTAAATTTATTAAATACAGATGAACAGTTATTACACAAGATTTGTTTCACCGATGAAGCTACCTTTTCTCTAAATGTAAAAGTAAATTCACAAAACTACAGCTACACTTTATAATTCTACAGTTCAGCTAACTTCAGCATAACCTATTATCATTCATTACAGATATTGGGCACAAAGAAATTTACACATACAAAATTGGACTCGTACACAGTATAGGGAACAAGCAAATCTCTGCTTGGGTATAATCAATAATACACAAATTGGTCCATTTTTCATTAATGGCATTTTAAACTCCCATTATAATTTAAATATTCTCCGTAATTCAATAGTTCCTTAAATCCAGCAACTTGCCATTGAAAATCCCTGGTACCAACACCTGGTTCTCCATCTCACTCGACGGTGGAAGTCAGAAACTTTCTTAATGGAAATTTCCTTGAGCAGTGGATTGGAAGAAATGGGCCAATAGTCTGGCCAGCCAGGTCCCCTGATTAGCTCCAAATGATTTTTTCATTTGGGGTTACCTCAAATCAAAAGTTTATACCCATACAAAACACAAACGAATTAAAAGAAAGAGTTGTTGCAGAATGTGATAAGCTCGAACAGACTTCCATCAAGGTTTCTAATGCAGTTCAGGATTTTTATCATAGACTAGGTTACTGTTTGGAACAAGAGGGTGGGCATTTTGAAAAATATCTAAAATAAAGTGGATTAATTTTTTCAAATTTCAAGTTTCTCACCACTATGAGTGAGCATGTGCTTTTTTAAATTTTCTTTGCGTGAGTATTTATAATTACAAATATTGCATACAAATGGTTTATCACCACTGTGAGTGAGCAGGTGGTCTTTTAAATGATGTTTTCGTGAGCATTTATAATTACAAATATTGCATACAAATGGTTTATCACCACTGTGAGTGAGCAGGTGGTCTTTTAAATGTTGTTTTCGTGAGAATTTATAATTACAAATATTGCATACAAATGGTTTATCACCACTGTGAGTGAGCAGGTGGTCTTTTAAATATTCTTTTCGTGAGCTTTTATAATTACAAATATTACATCCAAATGGTTTATCACCACTATGAGTGAGCAAGTGTTGTTTTAAATGTTGTTTTTGTGAGCATTTATAATTACAAATATTGCATTCAAATGGTTTATCACCAGTATGAGTGAGCAGGTGCTTTATTAAACTTTGTTTTTGTGAGCATTTATAATTACAAATATTACATTCAAATGGTTTATCACCAGTATGAGTGAGCAGGTGCTGTTTTAAATCTTGTTTTCGTGAGCATTTATAATTACAAATATTGCATTCAAATGGTTTATCACCACTATGAGTGAGCACGTGCCGTTTTAAATCTTGTTTTCGTGAGCATTTATAATTACAAATATTGCATACAAATGGTTTATCACCAGTGTGAGTGAGCAGGTGTTCTTTTAAATGTTTTTTTTGTAAGAATTTATAATTACAAATATTACATCCAAATTGTTTATCACCACTATGAGTGAGTATGTGCTGTTTTAAACGTTGTTTTTGTGAGCATTTATAATTACAAATATTACATTCAAATTGTTTCTCACCACTATGAGTGAGCATATGGTTTTGCAGCTGCATTTTCTGTGAACACTTATACATGCAAATATTATACCCAAACGGTTTCTCACCACTATGAGTGAGCATGTGCCGTTTTATATCTTGTTTTTGTGAGAATCTATAATTACAAATATTGCATTCAAATGGTTTATCACCACTATGAGTGAGCAGGTGACGTTTTAAACTTTGTTTTTGTGAGCATTTATAATTACAAATATTGCATTCAAATGGTTTATCACCAGTATGAGTAAGCAGGTGCTTTTTTAAATCTGGTTTTCGTGAGGATTTATAATTACAAATATTACATTCAAATCGTTTCTCACCACTATGAGTGAGCATATGGTTTTGCAGCTGCATTTTCTGTGAACACTTATACATGCAAATATTACACCCAAACGGTTTCTCACCACTATGAGTGAGCATGTGCTGTTTTATATCTTGTTTTCGTGAGAATTTATAATTACAAATATTGCATTCAAATGGTTTATCACCACTATGAGTGATCAGGTGCTTTTTTAAATCTTGTTTTCGTGAGGATTTATAATTACAAATATTACTTTCAACTGCATTCTCATTTCCATGAGTAAGCGTAGCTTGCTGTATATTTTTGTTCATTGTGCTTATATTACATACGATTGTTTAATAGCGACGAAAGAACAAATTAAACAGTGCCTTTATATAAAGTAATTTATAAGTAAGTACATGTTTTACATCTTTGGTATAGTATCCATTATTTTGTTGACGATTACAGCTTGTTAAGTTGGTCATCAACTATTTGTAATGATGGGTATATTTGAAGCGTGTTTTCTATAAGAATAAATTATTTCTTGTGCTTTTATCGTCTGTTATTTGCTATAATTATTCTATCAGAAATTATAGTTGGATGGTTGTGGCATAAATCAAGGATTTATTTAAATCAGTTCAACCTTCTACTTCAAGTATTATTTGTTAGATGGATCTGGAGCACCAATAGAACATGGGGGTTGCACCGAGCTGGAAAGTTTTGTAAGATTAGTACAAACAATTTATATAAATGAAAAAGTAAATTAAATACTGTTTTTAACCTTCCAATGAAAACACTATATTTTAATGGTGTCTCCTAACCATACATTGTATTTGACTAATTGCCGCTACGTATTAGGGTAATGATGTTACCTTTTTGATGTGTGGTCAGTAGACACTGTTAAAATATAGTGTTATAATAAACCACAGTTCTTACAATTTACTTATTATTAGTGACTCCTAAAACAACACAAATTCTGTAATGTCAGTTTGTTGATGCTATTATCTGCTATTATTGAATTGGTATCGGCGTATAGAAATAACCAGTAGTGACACTTGCTACCGTTGTCTTCGATGTTCACGTTCTTGGCTTCAACAGCTACTATTAAAGAGTACGGCGTCTCTTTCAACTAATTGTTAGAAGATGTCGTCGTAATAGGAGGCAAATTCAAAAATAGTAGGGTGATAATATCCACAATTAATTTTTATAAATATTTTATATTATTAGTTGTAATCAGTGTTGTAACAGATACATTTTTTGTGTATCTAGATACAGATACTATCAGAAAAAGGTACCTAGGTACAGATGCTTTTACTGTAAAGTATCTAGATCTAAATACAAAGCCTAACATCATGTATCTAGATACAATTGTAGATCCTTGTTTTACTGTAATTACCCCGAAAATAAGAACTTCCGAGTCAATTTTTTCTTCCGATAATAGGTGTTTAACTAAGCATCAATTCCAGGACTAGTCTCCAGATAACATTTTATCATGTCTGAAACATGTTTGTAACATTTATTTTGAAACATGAAACGTAGCCTCCAATGCTTCTAGCACATTTCTGGAATGTTGCAGAAACTGAAGATGTTCTACCTCTACTACGTTTCATACGGAACGTCTCCAAAACAACGTTTCTGGAACGTTGTCTTTTCAGTATGTGAAACATCTTTGCAACATAATATCTGTGCACTAGATATGTCGCAGTTTGGAAACCTCAGTATGTTTATTAGGACCAATTGTATTATACATACTTGATCGCCATTTAAATTGTCATTAGTCATAATTTAAATGGCGATCATCTTTTTATACAACTGGCACTTACTGTAACATCCTATTTCACATAACATTTAATGCTCATCTGTGCCAAGATCTTTTTCTTAAGTGAAATTTAAATTTAAAAGGTGCATACCTATAATTATCTCTTACAAACACTGTAAAAATGACCACTTCAAACTCCATGGCGCAAATGAGCATTTTCTTATCGTCTAGACGAGTCTACATCGTGTAACCACGCGAAGCAGAAGGAAGTTAGAAGTGACCTGAAGATGGCAAGTGTGATCTGGCCGAAACGTCGTCAACCATTGTCTGGTTCCGAGCCGAATAGTGAATACGCGGAGTGAAACTCGGAAGCATTTTTCCGTGTCCTATGTGAATAGCGCTACACGGTGCGTTAATCGCATAGGACTAGTTAGGCTAAAATTGGCGTTCCGTTTTCTATAAGGCTAGCGCACATGGCATGCACGTAACAAAGATGCATGAATCGAAGATGCCTTAGTGCATTAATTGGAGTTTTGAGGTTAAGTGCACGTACAGTTGTTGTTTTGACTTTTATGAATATGGAAGAGTTAATTAAACAGTTTGATACAAAAAGCAAAATTATAAGTTGTGTCAATAAGAAGGACGGCGAGTATGAAATAAAACTGCGGACACAAGTAAACGATACAGACTGCGATGACCATTGTATGCAATGGATAAACAAATTTATGGTACTCGCGAAGTACAAAGCATAGTAGAAAAGTTTATACAAAAAAAAGACTTTTTTGAATAAAATGGGGTCAAAATGAGCATTCATCAAGATCCATTTTGCTGTGTGCTTTTGACTCCACTGATGCAAAGGGCTCATAACATGCAGTTTTCGAATGAAGTTGTATTTGTAGACTCTAGTGGCTCCTGTGACCAAGGTGGTTCTTCGGTCACATTTATTTTTGGTGCCAGTAAAATTGGTGGTGTATCTTTGGGCTGCATTATTCATAACTTTCAAACAGAGAAAGCATATGAATTATGTTTCAAACAATTTCGTGAGTTAATTGGGACCGATGGATTTTACGGACAAGAATTTCCAGCCGTATTCATGACTGATGATAGTGCAGCTGAAAGGAACGCTTTAAACAAAGTTTTTCCACAATCTGTGTTATTACTTTGCACATTCCATGTCATGCAAGCAGTGTGGCGATGGCTATGGGATAGTTCACATAATATTGACAAAGACCATAGAAGAGTTTTGATGCTTCTATTCCGAGAGGTGTTATATGCACAAAATGAAATTGACTGTGAATTTCACAAGGAGTCACTTTGTGAAAATACCATAGCTAAGAAATACACATTGTTTCTTGATTATTTTAGCAATTTGTGGCAAAGAAGACATGAATGGTGCCATTGTTTTCGAAACAAATATAGAACTAGAGGTCACAACACCAACAATATTGTTGAGGTACCAATACGCATATTTAAAGATCAAGTTCTACAGAGATGCAAAGCCTTTAATGCAACTTCATTAGCAGATTTTGTATGCTTTTCTTTAGAAGAGTTTTACAAGCAAAAATTAATTTCATTTGCAAATGGTAGAGATATGAAGCTTCAACACTATTTTAAAAAGTTTTGTCATAAATCTCGGCTACTGGTAGTGGTAAAAAAACTGATACACTGTATATGGTCTCATCTTCACAAGACAGCAAGTTTTTGTATACAGTCGACGTTACACTGGAGCACTGTGATTGTCCTGCAGGAACAGGAGGTACATTTTGTAAGCATCTTTGTGCAGTCTATAATTCAGGTGTCAATTTGATAACCACACCTCACTTGCTGTTTCAAGACAGAGTAGAACTTGCCAGCTTAGCACTGGGAAATAATGTTAATAGTTCGTTCTTTATGAGTATGGATATAGATTATAACTCTGTGCCAGAATGTCGGAAGGATTTTAATAAACCTATGCAGTCTACCTCTAATCTAAATAATAACGATCCTGATGGTGACAACAATATGGACTCATCTAAAGAGAGTACACAAGTATTAGATGAAAATTGCATAGATGTAGATGATAATATAACCACAGAATATACTGCAGAGCTGAAGGCATTGGAAGAAAACCTGAAAAAACTGCAGAAATTTGCCGAAGTCCACCCATCCAAACATATGCTACAAAATATTAGAGAACTAAATGCTAAACTTAATACTATTGAAAATGAACAAGGATTTTATGATATATGTTCGGCTGTAGCAAACATAAAACAAAGCCGACGAATTAAAGTACAACCAACTTCGATAGCACGTCGTGCCGACAGAGGACTACATGCAGGTACCAGAGCAATACAAGCAGGTAGACCATCTAATGCCGAAAAAACCCGCAAAAAAGTAACAAGGAGGAAAAGGACTTTAATTTCAAATATTTTGGCGAATCAACCCAATGCGAAAGGTCATGGAAGTGCTCATTAAGTTTGTTTGTTTTTTGCCTTACTTATTCATTAATAGGTACCTACTTATGCCATGTAATATTTTATAGTTACAATATGAAACCGTTAACACTATATATAGAAGAGTTTTATTATGCATAAGTCAAACCGATGTCAAAAGCCACGGAGTTGTGCTTGATGTTTGTAGCAACCGCGCATATCGTTATGTGCATTGTGCTCTAGCCTTATAGCAAATGAAACGCCAGTCTGAATTTAACAAGTCCTATACGATTAATGCACCCTGTAGCGCTATCCACATAGGACACGGAAAAATGCAACCCGGAAAAGTAGTGAAGTATCATATAATATCCGCGGAAACTTAAAATGTAACATATATATATATATATATATATATATATATATAGGTTTAATCGACGTTGTCGGACCCGCTATATGGTAGGGTCTTTAGTAGACCCGCATTTTTTGATTTTTAAAATGTGTAAATTTTACATAATATTGATCTATTTCTGATAAGCAATATTTAAGATCCTCGAGGGGTAAAAATATATGAAAAAAAATATTGATGATATTTGACAGTCGTTCTTGAACCCGATACATATTACAGTTTTTACAGACCCATTTGTATAATTTTAAGCAAGCCTACCTACCCTACCGAACCCAGCAACGTTGCCGAATGTATCAGAGATAAAATTACGATTGACGTAATGATTTCGGGATGCTAAGCACATAAGTGATCTTTATTTTTGTTGATTTGTTCGTAAATTCCATAAATATGTTAACCTTAAACGCAGAAAAATTAACTTTTTCCGTAAAACGATGTAACTCTAACAATTATTATTAACATGAGAAAATAGCATTGAGCCTCTTTTGTTCTAAAATACATAAGGTTTATGCAAATAATTGTTTTTTAATAATTTGTTTTTAAATCATTTATTTTAACACGATTATTTTTGTTTACAAGAATACAATTAAAAGTTTCGAAGACACGTCATGTGTATGTGTTTTGAGAAAATAAATGTTATAACCAAATCTTTTGACCTCCTGAACATTTTACTGTTATGTTTTTAGCACAAATGAACAGTTTCTAAGATATGTATATTTTAATGCCACGGTAACAGTTCAGTCAAATTAGTAAAAATAGAGGGGAATTGAGGTAGATCCTTGGATTTTTGATAGGCCTTCTTTGTGATATGTTAAATAACCCCTTAAAAGTTACTACTCAAAAGTGGTGAACCAGAGAAGCTGATGAAGGTAAGCTATGCCCCCACATGATTTTTACTGTTTTTTCAGAAACTATTAGTTTTATCAAAATGGAGCCAGTTAGGTAAAATAGGATTTTATTTAACTTTCATACCAAAAAGCTAAGAAAACTTTGTGCATGTTGTCTTGTTTCTGTGTAATCGAAAAACGATCATATGTCAAACAGACAAATAATTTGTGTCGGTACATATTATACGAGAAGCTTCGAGCATAACTTTGTGTGATTTGATGTTCATCATGAAATAGCTATGGAAATCTCGTTGAGCATCGCACGCGATCCTGGTTCAGTCTTCCTCTATCTCAGCATCTCCAGCAAAATCTACGAGGCGATATTATCATTATTATTGGGGCTAGTCATATGGTAATTCTAGTATTGGCAAGATACATTTTAGGGGTATACCCTGTACTAATCAATCTTTTTAGTGAACCTAAAACGTACAGGGTACTTCAGGGTTTTTGGATCTATCTTACTTCGTTCTTTATATTGATATTCGTATCGAGTAATTCTTTTCTTGAGTGGTTTTTGTTTTAGAATTCTAAGTTCATGACTTAATTCCACGCCTGCTTTAAAATGTAGCTAGATATTTAACATTAAATGAGACTTCACCCATTTTATTCCTGAAGGTCAATGCCTTTGATCAAAATAGGCCATTAAGCACAACATATCTATGTTCAAAAATGAAATGTTACAAAGCTATAGACCTTCAAAATAAAAAAGTCCAAAATGCAATTTGGATAAAATTCTGTGTTCAAGGACAGTTGTTATTAGAACATACATTAGTCTTATTTTGTGCTTGTGGTAGCTGTAGCGTACCCGCTGCCGCTAGATACGGAATTCTGTGCTAGTGATATGTTTAATGAATACACCATTGAATGCAAAATTTAATTCTTCACAAAACAGGTATACTTGACCCAAGTCGAATAGTGACAAGTCAAATAATGCTCTATAAAATGCAGAAAGAAAATAAAGGTAAAACGTCATGCAGTATGACGTACAAACGAAGTAAGAAAGATTTCAAAACAAGGTGAAATGCCCTATACAATTTGGTTTCTATAAAATAATTGTCCAGTACAGGGTATTCTCCTAAAGATATTCTTTTTACTGCAAAATTATCATAATAGTACAACCAACAATAACAACAACATCGCTTCATGAATTTTGCAGAAGTGATGCTAAGGTTGCACTGCGAACTCAACATTTTTGTTCTTAGCTAAGTACTTGATGACGAATACAAGATCGCAATAAGTTATGTTCTAAAGTTGCTCCGTCAAATGTATTGGTAGAAATTGTTGGTCTACATACAGGATGTTTTACTCAACTTTCGTATAAATTGCATGTGTGATAGTATTCATCAATAGGAACAAAAAATTCTTTTTGTGTTTACGCAAATCGACAAAAATTTGCTAAAAATGTCAATTTTTGGAAACTGCTGGAAATTATAGTCAAAACAAACTGCGACATCACCTAGCAGCAGCTGCGTCAATGTATTAGATAGGCACATCCAGCTCCAAGTGTGATTCTTAGACCAGTGACCTGCTACCCACTTTTCAAAAACCATTCTTTTTTCGGTTATTATGAAAGATAGACACTAATGATTTTCAGCTTTTTTGTTGCATTTTATGTGTACTACCACCTATTCAGAGGATACGAATCTTAAGTGAAACATCCTGTATGATATATATTCATGCGTCAATTAAATAAGCTTTATTTTATCTAACCCACTTAACAACCAGTCCATAAACCTAACAGTTTTTGAAAATAAAACGACAAAATCCATCTGGGGGCGTGGTTTAATATTGATATTTTACAAAGTTCAGAATATTAGCTACTCGTAAACATGAACAAATCAAGCATAAAGTCATTTTCAAGTTTAGCTGACGAAAATACACTACATTTGATTAGTTTAACCTAGATTTAAAAAAATAGCAGTTTCTATTTTTACTGTGCGTTTATACAGTTACAAGAAAATTATGGAATGTTCGATCCCTACTTTCTGTTTAATGAATTTGATGGTACAAAACAGTATACACTATATGGTGGTTTAAGTTTATAAGTGTCTTTAACAGAAACGTCGAAAGGTAATGAAGAAAAGAAGAAGTTTTTTCAAACCTTGCTCAATTCCATTATAGTGCACTTGTACTAAGTTAAAGATCAATTTTTATTGTATTCTGAAATAGCTATTTGTGAATTGGAATATGTATTATATTGTTAGTGACGAATTGTACACCAGAGATTTTCTGATTACATTTGAAATACATGTAGTTCTAAATATAAGAGTCGCAAATCATATTAGTCCACCCAGTTTCATTTTTGTTAAAGAACGTCCCACAGAATTTATTCCGTTTATCTTTTGTTCTATGAGGTGGCCGTTTCTTGTTGCTATAGTGAAGTACTGCTACTGCTTCTAACTCATACCAATGTTCATGAAATTCAATTGGGGGTTGCAACATACACTGCCCCTCCGAACGTTTTGAGTGCTCTGTTTCCATTAAAAGTTCCATTAAGTAATCTTACAAATTACAGACGAGAAAGTTTTCCTTCAGCGTTTTAGCAAAAAGTCACAAATGATGCTCAACTTAGTTCGCCCATTTTAATTTTTGATAAAGAACACCTCACGATTTTTACCCTGAATGGTCTACGACGTTGTTATTTATTGGTGGTATATAGTACATATCGTCGCCGTTAATGCATATGAACTTAATTCTTTGAAATGTTGTAACTAGCTATGTTGCTAGTTGCGATTTCAAAGAATTCATCATGCCATCTGTAACAAAGTTTTTATAAGCATTTAAACCGCGCTCCTGGAAATTTGCTACAAAATAGTTCCGCTAGTATGCATTAACGTCGACGATATGTATGAGTGAGTACTGTGATCCAGTGATATGTATGTGTGCGTGTAGTATCCAATGCAACAAATATAAACAAGGAGTCAGAAAATAATTCAGAAACCAAATAGTTCAAGCATTCGTCCTCTCATCTTAACAGTAAAAGAATAAAGCATTCATTAACCACAAACAGTCTTTCAAACAAACAAACACAGAAGATATTACATGTGGTGACCGCCGACTTTAATTGAACACGCAACAATCTGTCAAGAAACTTACTCTTGTAAGCATACCATTCAAGATACCAGGATCCTATTTATGAAGCAGATGTCGAGAAATCAATTAGCATAATTCCAGTAGAGGATCAATACTCAGCACCACCACTACCAGAAGTGATAATCTATCTGAAGTCACGGTTGTATAAAGTTTTTTCTGTTCTAAATTTTTCTGCCATCAAAGCAGACTATCTACAGCATTTAAAGAAAGTATTTCAACGCCTATATCATTACGGTTTACTATCAAATTAAAAAAAACAATTTTTAAAGCCAAAGAACTAACTTGTCTCGACCACACAGTGAACAGTGATGGAGTTACATCGCAAATTTCAAAAGGAGAAGCTATTCATAACTTTCCAATCCTTAGAATGCAACAAGAATTATGCCATTTCGTTGGCATAGATTGTCGATTTAAACCTGAGCTAAACCTATTTATTCCAGAAAAAGTTTCAGAACCCTACAAGAAACCCACACAACAGTGTGTCGCAAAACGTATAATTACAAATCGATTGTTGTGAACTTCAATAAACGGTCGTACCAAAAATTCGTTACTTCGTGTGATCGGGAACACAGGGAATACATAGCAGATAAGCTCGAATGCAGCCCATTACAAATCCTTATCTTTTTTTGTGCCGTTTATGTATAGAACGTTCGCAATTACTTTTTGTTACCTGTTAGACATATATGTGTGTACATACATTTACTATTTTCCTTTTATGTTGCATATACGATTATGATCCAACCAACAACCTACAAGTCCAACAGAATCCTCATACGTTCCTCTTAGGTTAAGTTTTGTAGTTTTTAGTTATTTGCATTTTGCAACGAGCCCTAGAATTTAGAATCTGCTGTCTTAATTTTAACCGTTTTCAATTATCTCATTCGATTCTCACGTTATCCTTATTAGCGCATTTCTATAGGTTAAGTTCTTATTATTGTAACGAACATTAACATTAAGAGCCCTGCACTAACTTTAATCAATTGTAAAACCAGCCAAAGAAAAAACGCGGTTTTTTACGTATCTATCAAGTTGCTTTACAATCACAACCGCATCTTATGCGTACATTCACTAGTTCTTTCCAATCCTGTCCTCAAGCAAGCTGATGGAAACTTTTTCTGCTGGAAAACTTCTAAAACCCAAGGGAGCAATAAATGTGATGATCACCGTTGCCTTGGATACTTTGTAGTATCCAAGGAATCGAATGTAAACGAGGGATCAGAAAGTAATTCAGAAACCAAATAGTTCAAGCATTCATTCTCTCATCTTAACAGGAAAAGAATAAAGCTTTAATTAACCACAAACAATCCTTCAAACAAAAGTACAAAAAAGATATTACAGTACTTTAATACTAAAAAAGTTCTTGAAATTTATCGTTTGATTACTACGGAAAATGACATATGTACTTTTCCACCTTATTTGGAAACCATCCACTTTCCCCAGAAATTAACTTTTCCGTATTATGTTGCGTTGTCTCACTTGTTCGAAAATCCTGTTAACCTTACTCTAATCATTTATATAAAAAATGAATTCAGTTATAAAGTCCTACTTAAAGATACCATTGATATGGACACATGGATTGTAGGTATTAATATATGCTTTCAATCATACAAATATAACTTTATAAACTTATATCACTCTCCAAACTCTAGTGATGCTCAATTTCTAATGAAACTTGAAAATTTGTTTGATGTATATGCTAGTAGATCAGAGACCTTACTAATTATCGGAGACTTTAATATTGACCTATTAAAGGATTCATATTATGAAAATAGGCTGAGATCTTTAATTAAAAATAATGGACTACATCAGATTATCGACCAACCTACAAAAATCACTAAGGACAGTGCTACACTCATAGATCTTCTTGTATCTAATGAAAAAACCATTGATGTCCAGGTACACCATGTTCCAAAAATAACCGATCACTCAATAATAACTGTAAATGCAAAAGTGAAAAAAAAATTTGAAGAATATACAATACAACACAGAGACATGAGCAACTTCAATGAAATGCAATTTCAATTAGATCTAATGGATCAACCATGGAATCCGGACTGTACAAACACCAATCAACTAGCAGAAACATTAGTTAAAACCATAATGGACACACTAAACAGGCATGCTCCAACTGTTAAAAAAACCATTAAATATCAATGGAGTTGTAAGCGTTGGTGGACTCCAGAAATAGCCTTGGAAATTGAAGAAAGGGACAGATTATATAAAAGAGCAATCTTTACACAAGAAGAAAGTGATATCAATAGGTATAGACAACAAAGAAATGGAATTACTAGTTTAATCAGGAACCACAAGAGAAATTATTATCAAGAAAAAATAGATGATATGAAAAATAACTCAACAGAAATGTGTACAACAGTTAAAGAATTAATTAAAGGAGGCCATAACAGACAAAAAAAGGAATGTATTATTTTTGACAATGAGTTAGAACAAAAGGAAATTCAAATTGCAGAAAAATTCAATATTTACTTTATTAACAGCATGCAACAAATTATTACATTGACAAATTTAACCCAAATTGAAACTGATTTAAGCCACATTAATGTACATCAATGCAAGTTCGAAAAATTTTTACCAATAGAGTTTTTGGAGTTAAAAAAAAATTAGAAACAATTTACTAATAAGAATAGTAGTGTCGATGGTATTACAGTAAAGATTCTTAAATTAGCTTTCAATGTAATAGGACAGAGATTTTTATATATTATTTTTTAAACATTTAATAATATTTAAAATAAAAACCGAATATACCCAGAGCACATTTTAAATGAATCACTATTCGTAGAAGATGTTCATGATCATAATACTAGAAGTAGAAATAATTTTTATGTTCATACAGTAACAACAAATATAGGACAAAATAATCTGTTTCATAAAGGTTTAATTGAATATAATTCACTTCCAGCTAATGTAAAAAACTGTACATCTTTAACATTATTTAAGAAACAGTGTAAAAAATATGTAATAAATTACATTAATATTTAAGAAATTATAATGTATTATAAGGAATTGATCTAGTTATATGCTATAAATAAAGTATATTATTATTATTAATAAATATTAAAACCTTCAATTTTTCAAAGCCAGAGATTAATTTACAAATGCGAAAAGAACTCGCATACGAGCTGATGTAATTCTTACGTCACTTTTCTCCATCAAATATTAAATGCGAGCTATTATAACCAAACGTTTATAAAACAAAGCTTAACATATGCGTCATGGCAATGTTTCCAGATCCAGGGCTTAGGAAGTCTGTAGAACATAGCGGGTTTGATAGCGTCTTGTATAAAAATATACGATATACACTTGAGAAAGGCGCGACGCCCCCTATAGTTCATTGTGATGAACTACGGTTGTATAAAACTTTTTACAGACCCTACTTTTCCAAACCCAAATTGTATATTTTTTTATTGCAGTTTTAGATAAACCTTATCCTGTAGACCTCGAAAACATAGGAGAACTTTGCCAGGCCCAAGCCCGGGTCTGAGAGCGTCGAAAATAGTCCGACAAGTCGGTAGAATATAGCGAAACGGCTGTGTATAAGCGGTTTGACAAATATATATATATATATATATATATATATATATATATATATATATACACATATACATATATATATATATATATATATATATATATATATATATTATATATATATATATATATATATATATATATATATATATATATATATATATATATATATATATATGTATATATGTATATATGTATGTATATATCTATATATATATATATATATATATATATATATATATATATATATATATATATATATATATATATATATACAAGAAAGTGTTATAATAATGGGATACCGCGCAACAGAGAAGAAAGAAATCATAAGTTGCAGCCGTCTACACGTGTTTCACACTTATTAGTGATCATCAGGACGGCATAGCAGATGGAATAAATATAAAAGCAACTAACTCAGAAAGATGTAACAACACAAGGTTTCACTGATAGCAGCCAACCGCACATTTGCAGTATCGGCCTGAAGACACTGAGTTTTCAGTGCAACAACAAACGTCACTACGGAGGCAGCTAAAGCCACTACCGTGAGACAACCAATCCCAAAGTATAATATCAATGATTAGAAGTAATAATGCGCGTAGAGATATACAAGAAAGTGTTATAATAATGGGATATCGCGCAACAGAGAAGAAAGAAATCATAAGTTGCAGCCGTCTACACGTGTTTCACACTTATTAGTGATCATCAGGACGGCATAGCAGATGGAATAAATATAAACTGCAAATGTGCGGTTGGCTGCTATCAGTGAAACCTTGTGTTGTTACATCTTTCTGAGTTAGTTGCTTTTATATTTATTCCATCTGCTATGCCGTCCTGATGATCACTAATAAGTGTGAAACACGTGTAGACGGCTACAACTTATGATTTCTTTCTTCTCTGTTGCGCGATATCCCATTATTATAACACTTTCTTGTATATCTCTACGCGCATTATTACTTCTAATCATTATATATATATATATATATATATATATATATATATATATATATATATATATATATATATATATATATATGTTACATTTTAAGTTTCCGCGGATATTATATGATACTTCACTACTTTTCCGGGTTGCATTTTTCCGTGTCCTATGTGGATAGCGCTACAGGGTGCATTAATCGTATAGGACTTGTTAAATTCAGACTGGCGTTTCATTTGCTATAAGGCTAGAGCACAATGCACATAACGATATGCGCGGTTGCTACAAACATCAAGCACAACTCCGTGGCTTTTGACATCGGTTTGACTTATGCATAATAAAACTCTTCTATATATAGTGTTAACGGTTTCATATTGTAACTATAAAATATTACATGGCATAAGTAGGTACCTATTAATGAATAAGTAAGGCAAAAAACAAACAAACTTAATGAGCACTTCCATGACCTTTCGCATTGGGTTGATTCGCCAAAATATTTGAAATTAAAGTCCTTTTCCTCCTTGTTACTTTTTTGCGGGTTTTTTCGGCATTAGATGGTCTACCTGCTTGTATTGCTCTGGTACCTGCATGTAGTCCTCTGTCGGCACGACGTGCTATCGAAGTTGGTTGTACTTTAATTCGTCGGCTTTGTTTTATGTTTGCTACAGCCGAACATATATCATAAAATCCTTGTTCATTTTCAATAGTATTAAGTTTAGCATTTAGTTCTCTAATATTTTGTAGCATATGTTTGGATGGGTGGACTTCGGCAAATTTCTGCAGTTTTTTCAGGTTTTCTTCCAATGCCTTCAGCTCTGCAGTATATTCTGTGGTTATATTATCATCTACATCTATGCAATTTTCATCTAATACTTGTGTACTCTCTTTAGATGAGTCCATATTGTTGTCACCATCAGGATCGTTATTATTTAGATTAGAGGTAGACTGCATAGGTTTATTAAAATCCTTCCGACATTCTGGCACAGAGTTATAATCGATATCCATACTCATAAAGAACGAACTATTAACATTATTTCCCAGTGCTAAGCTGGCAAGTTCTACTCTGTCTTGAAACAGCAAGTGAGGTGTGGTTATCAAATTGACACCTGAATTATAGACTGCACAAAGATGCTTACAAAATGTACCTCCTGTTCCTGCAGGACAATCACAGTGCTCCAGTGTAACGTCGACTGTATACAAAAACTTGCTGTCTTGTGAAGATGAGGTGATTTTGAGGAGTCATTGTGTGATTTTGTTCTAAAAGGTGTTTGGCGTAATTCGATTTTTCAGGATGTTTATTTTTGTAATGACGTACGTGTTCTTTATATCTTATGTCAAAATTTCGAAGTGTTTGTCCAATATTTTAAATTGTTTAAATTGTTCTTTTTGTAGTTCGGTATATATTGGACAAACACTTCGAAATTTTGACATAAGATATAAAGAACACGTACGTCATTACAAAAATAAACATCTTGAAAAATCGAATTACGCCAAACACCTTTTAGAACAAAATCACACAATGACTCCTCAAAATAATATTAAATTCCTACATTTTTGTAATAACAAACGCAAATTAGACATTTTAGAAGCCTTTGAGATATACAAACACAAACTCAGGGTACCTTTAATGAATGAACAACTTGAGCTCAGTAATTCTCCGTTACTGGAAGTATTAGATGTTTAATTATGATTTTTATTATTAATTTTTATTATTATTATTTTATCTAGTTACCTATTTTGTATCTACCTTAGCGACGTGTTTGTTTATAATTATATTACCTTTGATAATGACAGCATAGCTGTCGAAACAATATTGTCAGGTATATTTTAATAAAACTGTGAAACTTTTAAAAATCTTTATTTATTTCATTTTTACAGTGTTTGTAAGAGATAATTATAGGTATGCACCTTTTAAATTTAAATTTCACTTAAGAAAAAGATCTTGGCACAGATGAGCATTAAATGTTATGTGAAATAGGATGTTACAGTAAGTGCCAGTTGTATAAAAAGATGATCGCCATTTAAATTATGACTAATGACAATTTAAATGGCGATCAAGTATGTATAATACAATTGGTCCTAATAAACATACTGAGGTTTCCAAACTGCAACATATCTAGTGCACAGATATTATGTTGCAAAGATGTTTCACATACTGAAAAGACAACGTTCCAGAAACGTTGTTTTGGAGACGTTCCGTATGAAACGTAGTAGAGGTAGAACATCTTCAGTTTCTGCAACATTCCAGAAATGTGCTAGAAGCATTGGAGGCTACTTTTCATGTTTCAAAATAAATGTTACAAACATGTTTCAGACATGATAAAATGTTATCTGGAGACTAGTCCTGGAATTGATGCTTAGTTAAACACCTATTATCGGAAGAAAAAATTGACTCGGAAGTTCTTATTTTCGGGGTAATTACAGTAAAACAAGGATCTACAATTGTATCTAGATACATGATGTTAGGCTTTGTATTTAGATCTAGATACTTTACAGCAAAAGCATCTGTACCTAGGTACCTTTTTCTGATAGTATCTGTATCTAGATACACAAAAAATGTATCTGTTACAACACTGATTACAACTAATAATATAAAATATTTATAAAAATTAATTGTGGATATTATCACCCTACTATTTTTGAATTTGCCTCCTATTACGACGACATCTTCTAACAATTAGTTGAAAGAGACGCCGTACTCTTTAATAGTAGCTGTTGAAGCCAAGAACGTGAACATCAAAGACAACGGTAGCAAGTGTCACTACTGGTTATTTCTATACGCCGATACCAATCCAATAATAGCAGATAATAGCATCAACAAACTGACATTACAGAATTTGTGTTTTTTTTAGGAGTCACTAATAATAAGTAAATTGTAAGAACTGTGGTTTATTATAACACTATATTTTAACAGTGTCTACTGACCACACATCAAAAAGGTAACATCATTACCCAAATACGTAGCGGCAATTAGTCAAATACAATGTATGGTTAGGAGACACCATTAAAATATAGTGTTTTCATTGGAAGGTTAAAAACAGTCTTTAATTTACTTTTTCATTTATATAAATTGTTTGTACTAATCTTACAAAACTTTCCAGCTCGGTGCAACCCCCATGTTCTATTGGTGCTCCAGATCCATCTAACAAATAATACTTGAAGTAGAAGGTTGAACTGATTGAAATAAATCCTTTAGTTATGCCACAACCATCCAACTATAATTTCTGATAGAATAATTATAGCAAATAACAGACGATAAAAGCACAAGGAATAATTTATTCTTATAGAAAACACACATCAAATATACCCATCATTACAAATAGTTGATGACCAACTTAACAAGCTGTAATCGTCAACAAAATAGTGGATACTATACCAAAGATGTAAAACATGTACTTACTTTATATAAAGGCACTGTTTAATTTGTTCTTTCGTCGCTATTAACCAATTGCATGTAATATAAGCACAATGAACAAAAATATACAGCAAGGTAAGCTTACTCATGGAAATGAGAATGCAGTTGAATGTAATATTTGTAATTATAAATGCTCACGTAAACAAAATTTAAAACAGCACATGCTCACTCATAGTGGTGATAAACCATTTGAATGCAATATTTGTCATTATAAATGCTCTCGAAGAGATAGTTTGAAACAGCACCTGCTCACTCATACTGGTGATAAACCATTTGAATGCAATATTTGTAATTATAAATGCTCACAAAAACAACATTTAAAACGGCACCAGCTCACTCATAGTGGTGATAAACCGTTTGAATGCAATATTTGTAATTATAAATGCTCACGAAAACATAATTTAAAAGAGCACCTGCTCACTCATAGTGGTGAGAAACCATTTGAATGCAATATTTGTAATTATAAATGCTCACAAAAACAAGATATAAAACGGCACATGCTCATTCATAGTGGTGAGAAACCGTTTGGGTGTAATATTTGCATGTATAAGTGTTCACAGAAAATGCAGCTGCAAAACCATATGCTCACTCATAGTGGTGAGAAACGATTTGAATGTAATATTTGTAATTATAAATCCTCACAAAAACCAGATTTAAAAAAGCACCTGCTTACTCATACTGGTGATAAACCATTTGAATGCAATATTTGTAATTATAAATGCTCACAAAAACAAAGTTTAAAACGTCACCTGCTCACTCATAGTGGTGATAAACCATTTGAATGCAATATTTGTAATTATAGATTCTCACGAAAACAAGATATAAAACGGCACATGCTCACTCATCGTGTTGAGAAACAATTTGAATGTAATATTTGTAATTATAAATGCTCACAAAAACAACGTTTAAAACAGCACATACTCACTCATAGTGGTGATAAACAATTTGGATGTAATATTTGTAATTATAGATTCTTACTAAAAAAACATTTAAAAGACCACCTGCTCACTCACACTGGTGATAAACCATTTGTATGCAATATTTGTAATTATAAATGCTCACAAAAAGGAAGTTTGAAACAGCACCTGCTCACTCATACTGGTGATAAACCATTTGAATGTAATATTTGTAATTATAAATGCTCACGAAAACAAGAATTAAAACTGCACGTGCTCACTCATAGTGGTGATAAACCATTTGAATGCAATATTTGTAATTATAAATGCTCACGAAAACAACATTTAAAAGAGCACATGCTCGCTCATACTGGTGATAAACCATTTGAATGCAATATTTGTAATTATAAATCCTCACTAAAACAAAATTTAATAAAGCACCTGCTCACTCATACTGGTGATAAACCATTTGAATGCAATATTTGTAATTATAAATGCTCACAAAAGCAACATTTAAAACGACACTTGCTCACTCATAGTGGTGATAAACCATTTGGATGTAATATTTGTAATTATAAAAGCTCACGAAAAGAATATTTAAAAGACCACCTGCTCACTCACAGTGGTGATAAACCATTTGTATGCAATATTTGTAATTATAAATTCTCACGAAAACAACATTTAAAAGACCACCTGCTCACTCACAGTGGTGATAAACCATTTGTATGCAATATTTGTAATTATAAATGCTCACGTAAACAAGATTTTAAAAAGCACATGCTCACTCATAGTGGTGATAAACCATTTGAATGCAATATTTGTAATTATAAATGCTCACAAAAACAAAGTTTAAAACGGCACATGCTCACTCATAGTGGTGAGAAACTTGAAATTTGAAAAAATTAATACACTTTATTTTAGATATTTTTCAAAATGCCCACCCTCTTGTTCCAAACAGTAACCTAGTCTATGATAGAAATCCTGAACTGCATTAGAAACCTTGATGGAAGTCTGTTTGAGCTTATCACATTCTGCAACAACTCATTCTTTTAATTCGTTGGTGTTTTGTATGGGTATAAACTTTTGATTTGAGGCAACCCCAAATGAAAAAATCATTTGGAGCTAATCAGGGGACCTGGCTGGCCAGACTATTGGCCCATTTCTTCCAATCCACTGCTCAAGGAAATTTCAATTAAGAAAGTTTCTGACTTCCACCGTCGAGTGAGATGGAGAACCAGGTGTTGGTATCAGGGATTTTCAATGGCAAGTTGCTGGATTTAAGGAACTATTGAATTACGGAGAATATTTAAATTATAATGGGAGTTTAAAATGCCATTAATGAAAAATGGACCAATTTGTGTATTATTGATTATACCCAAGCAGAGATTTGCTTGTTCCCTATACTGTGTACGAGTCCAATTTTGTATGTGTAAATTTCTTTGTGCCCAATATCTGTAATGAATGATAATAGGTTATGCTGAAGTTAGCTGAACTGTAGAATTATAAAGTGTAGCTGTAGTTTTGTGAATTTACTTTTACATTTAGAGAAAAGGTAGCTTCATCGGTGAAACAAATCTTGTGTAATAACTGTTCATCTGTATTTAATAAATTTAACATTTTTTTTGCAAAAATCTGTCCTATTAATTTTGTAAATTTTAAATAATATCTGATGATTTTGTATTTTTAACTCTTGAGCATTTCAAGCACTGGAGGCTAAGATTTCAAAAATTGAAGCAATTTAATGAACTAAAAGGTTTCACTTCCGTGTAAACTAAAATATTCTGTTTCATCTCCTCTGTTAATACAGTTCTTGCTCGCTAACGATTTGAGTGACCAGCAACACACCCTTCATTTTTTAATTTATTAAATGTCTGTAAAATTGCAGAAGGATGTGAGATAGGGTGAGTTGAAAATTCAGTAGCAAATAAATCACAAGCCATTTGTAAGCTATTGTGGTTTTGGTGCCACAGACACATTTGCACCTTTTCTTCTTTAGTGTACCTTTTAGTAGCTACTAAATAATTGATTTAACAGTTTACTAAGTAATTCATTTGATTGATTTTACTGGCATTTTAGATTCAATGAAATGATAAAAATACCGTGCTGTATATTTGGTTGCCTATGTGCAATTCATGTTTTGACTCGATTAATTTAAAATGCAACATAGGGAAATGCACATATATTGCAAGTTAATTTAATAGCACTGTATGTGACATCACCATCAACTTGAAATTATACACTCGTCATTTTCAGTGTTATTCTTATAATAATGTAGCTGGTCTTTTTGTGAAACGTTTGTTTTTGTTTTTAGTGAATAAGTATGGCTGTGCAGTGTGTAAAAAATTGGATTATTTATATTTTTAAATCCAGGTGAGTATGAATGCCATATTTTTCCAAACAATAAATTGACGCCAGATAAACATGTGCGTTGAAAATGCCATAGGCGTCGAAAAAACAACTACATTTAGGAGTTAATGAAGATAGAGTAATAAGTTTTATTTCATTTCGTATTTCAAACAATTGTTTATATACCACAATTAGTAATATAAAGTATATCTTGATCTCCGTTGTCAATGACGCCGGAGTTCAAGACGTTCTTGATCTCTGTTGTTGTTGGCAACGTAAATAATTTGATGTTGCATTATAGCCACATGCATGCATGCATGCTGCTTTTTATCTCCTTAGTTACGCGTATGATGACACAGACAAGGCAACTTGCTTCTTTATGCAATAAATTCGGATGGATTTTAAAAGGGAGAAATTAGGATTGAAATACGAAATAAAATAAAACAACTTATGCAATACGGAGATCAAGCTTCATTAAATCCTCGAAGATGTTATATCTTGGATTTAAAGTATCGCTTGATCTCCTAATTACATAATAGGAGTATATATTATTTTATTAGAAATTTCTAAGGTTCAGAAGATTGCTTTAAATGTTATTAAGAACTATTAAATTTTCGTTCTTGACTGCTTTGTTATTGAAATTTTAGTATTTGTAAATTTAATCATTTAATTAACCGAAAATAGTCTGCAAATATTAAAAATTATGAGGAACAATAATTAATAATGTTTTTCAGGTATCGTAAAACAAAAAATGATTACAAATCTTGCATTTCAAAGGTGCATAAAGAACTCCCGTATTTGCTCATCCCATATTTTGCAGAGTGTGATTTCGAGAGTTAAAAGGAGAGAGAAAGAAATGATTCTGGAGAAAAGATGCTGCTCTAATTCCTGTTTTAGAAGTTAATGAACCACATACTACAAGGTAGGATGTTTTAATTTTTCCTTTAACAAATTAATAAGACAAAATACGAATACAAGATTTAGTAATATAATATTGATAAACTAAACTTTAAACTTATTCCATACTAGTAGGTATGGCAGCGCTTGTGCCACCCCCACTCCTACCCCCACTCCTATCCCTACTCCTATCCTCACTCCCCCCACTTAGGCCCCCCACTTAAGCCCCACTCCTCCCCACCCCTATCCCTACTCTGTCGCCATCTTGGATCGCGATTTTGAATCGCTATTTTGAAATGTCATTTTGATTCTGTCATTTTGCATTTCTCATTTTCAATTTGTCATCTAGGATTTCCCGCCCTTAGATTCAAATTTTTAGTACTACTACTGCCATCTATCGATGACGTCATGTGATCGGTATAGTAGATTCCTCTTTCTCGCTCTGGCCCTCTCTCTCTCGCCCTCACCATCTCCCTCGCTCTGGCCCTCTCTCTCGCTCTCACTTGTCATTTCCAACTTGTCAATGTTTCCCGCTGAAAGATTTGAATTCCTAATGTCTCTACTGCCATCTATCGGTAACGTCCTGTGATCGGTATAGTAGACTTCTATACGCCTGTAGATAGGCAACCTGTTACACTTTTTTATAAAAATCGATTGGAGTAACCAGGGTTCGAACGCTCAACCTTCTGATTAATAGTATATTAAGTATCGAGAACAGTAAGGACAGTTTACCGATCGACGACAATGTTTCGGTTCTTTTTCTGACCGAAGCGAAGTCGCCAATATTGGAGGAGATCGGTAAACTCCTTACTGTTTGAGATGCTTATACTATTTTTTGTACGACCATTATGAATACAAATGTATTAACTAAGGAAATATCTCAAAGATGGTAAAAAAATAGATTCAAGATAATTTATTTTTGCTCTGTATATCCACCAACCATTAAGTAGGTTTTGTCGTTACCATGGATACGTTTGTAATTTTATTTTTGAATGTCACGATATTTTTGTCGTTTCAATATAAATAAATACATAGCATCCGTTGTTATTATTATTTATTGGGTATTTTTTCACAGCAAATTTAAATAAAAAAACATAATTTTTTTTAAATAGTTCAATAATTATTTAGAAAATAATGATTTTTCACGAAAAAGACATCTAAAGATGATGCATTTATTTTATAAATAAATGCATCATCTTTAGATGTCTTTTTCGTGAAAAATCATTATTTTCTAAATAATTATTGAACTATTTAAAAAAAAATTATGTTTTTTTATTTAAATTTCTATTCATATTTTATAAATTACATATCATTTACTTACCGTTCTGCTTTTGACAGAACTAAACAGTAAGTAATTACTTACCGACGCGTTGTTGCTTAGTAACCAGTAAACATAACCTACTGTTCTAAAACCAAGTTTGGTAAACAATCCGAAATAGCAGGGTCGTACAAAAAAGTCCATAGCTTAACCCCGGGACCACGGTGCTTGTCTTTTAAAGCATTGTAAAGGTCTAATTTATAAAAAACAGTCAACTAAGCAATATATTTTTAAAATAAAACTTAAAAATTAAAATATTGCGTTTTATAGAAAAGACGGTTCTTTTTCAATGATATAAATAATTTACTTGAAATATTTATAAGGTTATATGTAGTTGATATACGTTATTTATTTAAATTAATTATAAATCTAAACGTCATGTCATAGGGTTATCATTTAAAATATAGTAACATCATTGTATTTATTATAATAAAAATAGCCCAGATTAGATTATTAGCAGTCGAGCGAGAGCCAGAAAGAGGGCGAGAGCCGACCAAGAGAGAGCGAGAGCCGAGCGAGAGCGAAAGAGAGGACGAGAGAGAGAGAGAGCGAGAGCCGAACGAGAGTGTGTGTGAGAGAGAGGGCCATATTTCTTTTAACTCTACTCCATATGTTTATATGATTGAGCAGTTTCAACATATGTATTTATAGTAGGTATAACTAATTCTGAGAAAACATCTACCTGACAATTAGCTTAGCTAAATGTTTTTACTGTTGTATTACTCAACTTAAAATTACAACAAATGAATTTTAAAACCACATTGCAGCATACACAACAACCTAGGCCCATCTTAGATTGTACAGCTACTTGGAACGTCTTGGAGATAGGGCGCTATATTACGATACGGATTCTGTCTGTCATTTACACTAGCAGAAAAGGAGAATGGGATGTGTAACGGTTCGTTTTTGTCAGTAGATTTATCTTAAATTATTTACCAATTGGCATTGATTTGAGCTTATAATTTATAGTACGAAAGCAATAAAATATTATTCTTATATTTTCTTTATTGAAATATTTCAAATACACAATAAAATAAAATAAAATGTTGATGGTATAGGCAACTCTTCTTGCTTAGGTAAGAATCTTAGTGATGAGTTGGCATTTTTTTTGTTTTCAACTCTTTCATTAGCTAAAAAATTATTAGGTATTAGCATTAGTGAATTGGAACTTTCACTAGAGTTTCGTACTTACTTGAAAAAGAATTCTTCTCGTAGTCTTGTGGTTATTCCTAAAAGATAGAGATTATTAGTTCAAAATAAACAGTAATTAACTTGTTTTGTACTTACCCAACTTTCGAGTTATCTATTTAGCCTTAACGCTGGTGCTAACTTCTTCATGCATATTGCGGACAGCGCCTTGTAAACAATTTTGTCGTATTTAAAAGTATTTTTAATAGAAATTATAAATTTCCATTTTGCATACGATATGTAAACAAACTTTATCATGCAACTGTCTTTCTGTTGCGCCGTCTCGAATGATTCCCTTAAATAAACATTGTTGCCGCAGTTATCTCTTCATGCTACTTGAGACTACTGGTCATACAACTGCTTTGCGCAGAAGCTATCGCATTACGTAATAGCTGTCGCGTGTTTTGAAACGTGTTGTGTTAATTATTTAACCCATTTGACATGGAATTTCTTAATTAGATTGGAATAATATTTGCAACGCTGCCCCTCGCGGACGTACTTTGATAATTGAGATTGCGCATTTTTGCCGTCGACGGATATCCGGTGATAGGCTTTTAAAGAAAGGTCTGAACGACATTCTTCTTTTGGTTTAGTAGTAATCAACTACGATCGAATTTGATCTTGGTGAAATATTGTGGGTGCTATTTAAGAAACAAATCTCTGGAGCCATATATGATGGTAATGGTGAGATTTTGTCTTCAATTACGCTTCAGCGGATTATTAGCACCACATCAATAATAATCAAACTGGTAACTACCCTATTGGAATATTTGGAGGGAAGCCATTTTGTCGCACAAGCGGATTCATTAGACCAGATCAATTCCTTCGATCGATACGAATTAACCCCTACCCAATGCCTGAAGTTCTTCACAGGTAAAATTTTTAAATAATGGATTTACGTCCAAGAAGTTACATACAGTCTTATATTTTAGGATTACTAAATTCTTCTTTGAATGTGGATGCATTTTGTTATCGAGTAGATGCCGCCCTTTTACCTTTTAGCCGCCCACCATCAGAGGTATGAATTCTTAACATATTTATGTATCGAACCATTTTTCTAGTCAGGAATTTTCTTTTAGGCTTCTTGGGAAAGGTGTAACCCCATTAAGTATAATAAGAAGAATATTATTAACAGAATCTCAACTTGGAGTTTACCACCACATCAAAGTTGGGTAGTTAAGGAAATAAACCAGCGAGTAGCAGGATTTGAAGAATCTTCTGGGTCGAATGTCGAAATCAGCTAAGTTTATCATAAGAGATAACCTGTAATTTATTAACTAAGCCGTCAATCAATTTTTGTTGAGGTCATTTATTAATTTAGTGATGATGAATCAGTCATTTGGACATTGAGTCCTTTCTGAACATAGCATTTAACTAGTCAACGTTAGGACTAGAATATAATTAATACTAATTAGATACATTATTTAGTTTCTTCATTGGATTAGAACTTGTCAATTGTATAAGTGTGTAATCTAGTCATTGTCAAGTCTGTTAGTTGAACAAATGCTTAATTGCTCATAGTATTTCTGCATTATATTGCGAAGGTATAAATCGTAAGCTTACGACGGCTAACCCCTCTCCCCTATTACATGTTCTAACCTTGGTGGTGGTTATTTTATTATTTTTGGGTTACTTCTTTTATAATTACATATTAGAATACCTGCTATATTCAGCTCTCGATAGAACAATTACCAAGAACTTGATACTGACTGATATACAATAATATCATTCCATTTTTTTTTAATCCTCTCAATAGATTTTACAATACCTACAGTTAATATTTGTTTCAATATACAATTAATTACTCTCGATACTTATTATCATAATTATTTATGTTCAAGTATTTATTATATTAATTAAACGGAAATTTATGTTTATGAATGGGCCTTTTAATGGTATGATAAGCAAGTACTTACTTAGCCCCGAGACGGTAAGTATCTGGTGCCCTTTTCTTAATTTTGGTGGTTCGATGGTTGCTGTCTCCTTAGTTGGAAAATTAAGTGGCGCTCCCTTACAACTTGAATCCAGCCCTTCTCCACTGATAGCTGGTCCGGGAGGACACAACTTTAAGCCATCGTTTACTTTGGTAATTATCGTCGCTTTATCCTATGGTAAGGGTGCGTGACAGATGTACCAACGGAATCGAGCTTGGGGAAATAACCGATGGGCTAGAAGACTACGGTCCCGACAGCTATATAGTAGCATTTACCTCTGGTTGTCCTAAGAACTACAGCTACATTATATTCAGGCCCATGTACCGCACTTACTTCACAGTATGTAAAGTAAAAGGCATTAGTCTCAACTATGATGTACTCAAACTCATCAACGACCATCTTTTATCCCGATGACGTTATAGGGTGACATTTACATGTATTCTGTAAGCACTGGTTCATATCAATTGTTAAGTATAACAACAATTGTTATGAACCCGATTGCTACGAAATCTTAACAATTCCTGCAATATTTGGTATTCTGTAACTGCACTTGTTATGATCCAATTGAAATGAATCACAACAACTGAAATGCAAACTAATTATGAACTATATTACCGACTGCGCATGCGCGTTCGAGCAGTGACATTTGCATTTGACAGTTTCGAATAGTTAGACGCGCCAATTTGAAACATGGAGAAGAATACCCGACACACCGAAAAGCAATATTATGTAATGTTGAAGTTTATGTCCACCAAATAAATATTGCTTACGGAAAGATTGTGCCCGGGAAAAGGGCCTGAATGTTTACAAAAACTGTGGAAAGAGTTTACTAGTATACTAAATTGTCGCAAATGGACCAGCAAGAGCAACAACTGGTGATGACTGGATGAACGTTAAGAAATTACTGTGTGTGTCGCAAGTCGCAACAGTGTTTTCTTTCTAAAGTAATAAACAATATTAGTTACAGTTTTATAATGTAAATAATAGTAAGAAAGAAATCCTATTATTATCCATACTTAAATTTTGTAAAATCGTGTGAAAGAACCCCAATGGATATAAAAATATAATGCAATTTCTTGGGAATCTGAGGTCACAATCAGTTCTTTAGGTCGTAAGTTGAATAAGTGATTTGTTTTTATCTAAAACATTGACTTTGAAATAGACATGCCTAAGTATTACTATGCATTAATAAATGGGGGCAAAAACTCATTTACCGAATTTATAATCTAGAGAAAATATTGCTTAGCAACAATTTCTAAAAATACACATATCAAGCGACGACAGCAAATAATACTTCCAAGATATTAAAATTAAACTTAAAGATAAATAATACTTCAATACTTCATTTAAAAAAAACTACATCAACATTTTCACAGTTTATTTATAATAATTTACAAAATGTATATAAATGCAACACTAGAAACAGAGCTCGAACCTTAAGGGTGGAACTTGCCATTTTCTTAGAACCACCAATTCCGTCAACATATCAGCTTAAGTGATTACTGCAACAGACGTTACAATTTACAAGATGTTTTGGAAGGTAACGAAATCATACTTGTACAATCTCCCACGATGAAAGTCAAAGTAGAGGATGTTCAAGTAACCAGTTAGACTTTTTAGGTTACTAAAAGATCCAGGGGTGCAAACGATGGCACTGAAGCAATTTCCAAGCGACGGAGAACCATTCGTCGTATTGCTGTACTACTCTCTGCTGCAAAGAGGACTACAACTGCATATGCAAGAATACTACTGCCATAAACTTGTGCTGTTGGTAATTATTGTAAGAAAGTGTAATGAAAGAGAACACTGTCGTACCTATATGTAAAGTTATAGCGAATGCTAAATAAAGATTATTATTATTATTATTATTATTATTATTATTTTACTATTATTATTATTATTATTTTTTTTTTGTTATCACACAAACTGTGGATGAGTTAGTGACTGTTTTAGCAGTACGCCAGATTTCTCAAGACGACTGTTATTTTATGGCTCTTCTTATTATTGCTGTTGTGGCCAATATGACAGCTTTTTGCATATGGTATATGGCGCTTAATGGGATGCCTAATTCATTGAGATGCAGGGGAATCTTTTTATGTACAAGTCCATTAGAGGTAATAATAAATGGTTTAATGTCTACCCTCTGCATTCTCCACATTGCACTGATTTCATCGGCTAAATCTCTGTACTTTTCCATTTTGCCTCTGTAAACTCTGCTTCTATTTTCATCTAACGGCACTGAAAAGTCTATTATAGTACAACATTTTGTTTCTTTGTTGATTATTATCATATCGGGCTTGTTATGTTGTACTGTACGGTCGGTTATGATGGTTGTATCCCAATATATTTTGAATGATACATTTTCTAGTACCGGTTGGGGACTATATTTATGAAATGGTGTGTTATTTGCAAGCCCTACGTTTTGCCCCAACATTTGGTGAATAACTTTTCCCATGTTATCGTGCCGACTTAGATAAGCTGAAGATGCAAGATTTGTACAAGCTGATGAGAGGTGCTGTATCGATTCCTCTTCCTTATTGCAAAGCCTGCATTTTGTTGTTTCAGGGTTTAAATGCATGATGTGCTTTTGGTAGTATCGTGTTGGAACTACCTGATCCTGTATGGCTAATAGCGCCCCCTCCGTCTCGGGAAACAGATATCCCGCTGTAAGGTAAGTGTTAGAATAGGTTTTATCCACGTCTTCTTGGTGTAAATTATTGAAATAACGCCCATGCATGGGTTTATTTCTCCATTGATGTTTTAATTTGTCAGTATAATTTTCTGTTTCAGGTTCGGGTGTTGCTAAACCTAGTGCAGAAAAGCTTTGATCAACTCTTACCAGACTTTGGTGTAAAGGTAAGTTTGTATTGCTAAAATACTGTTTTAACTTTTGTTTTTCTCTTTGATGTGCATTCTCTAAGTTGACGATTCCACGGCCTCCCTCTGCTCTAGAAAGATACATTCTTTCAATTGCAGAGTTAGGGTGTAACATTCTGTACTTTGTAAGCGTGGTCCTAAGCTTCCTATCTATTGCTTGGAGTTCCGTTTTTGTCCATGCTAGTACTCCGAAAGTGTACGACACCACTGGTATAGCCCAGGTGTTAACGGCAGTAATCTTATTTTTTGAGTTAAGACTTGTGTTTAAAATTTTCTTAACCCTGTCGAAGTATTCTGCTGTGACTGATTCTTTATTGGCTTTTTCATTTATTCTCAATCCCTGTTGAAAACCAAGGTATTTGTAGCATTGCTCTGGAGTGAGCGCGGTAATAATTGTATTATCCATCAATGTACTGTTTTCTGTTGGAATGATTTTTCCTCTATTGGCATGCATAACCGCGCATTTATCTAAGCCCAGTTCCATTTTTATTGATTCACTAAATGCTTTGACTAGTTCCAGTGATCCATGGAGCTGCTGTGAAGATTTTGCATATATATTAAGATCGTCCATATAAAATAAATGTGAGATTTTGGCGTGATCTTCGATGATATAGCAATTACTACTTCGATTTAGCATTCCGCTAAGTGGATTTAAAGCCATGCAAAACCAAAGGGGACTAAGGCTGTCCCCTTGGAAGATGCCCCGCCTAATTGGTATTTGGTCTGTGGTGTATGTTCTGGTTTTGATTTATATTATTATTATTATTATTATTATTATTATTATTATTATTATTATTATTATTATTATTATTATTATTATTATTATTATTATTATAAAGAGATTAAAGGGCTGCTGTTATTGATGCTGTAGCCAATTTGCTACAATTTCTAAAGAATAATAATAGGAAATAATGTACTAACAGTTTCGATACTTTATCACATAAAATAAATATTACCTCGTTCTATAAGAAGTGATTTATATGTTGTTTCTTATTTGTCTTCTACAATCAACATCACTTGATAATTCATTCCTTGCTACCTCGGATGCATCTGACAAAGTTCAGGCAAAGAGAAAGGGTCATTACTATCCCATACTTGCCTTGCGATATACAAATACGATTTCTGTGTAGAATGTTAGGTTAAGTTTTTATACTATACTATTTATTTATTTTTACCGTTCATTTGCTGCTTCCACATTTGCTGCTTCCACTTCTTCTACTCTACCCAGGAACACGTTTCCTTCCAAATCCATTATTATTGTAATAAGAATCAACGGCAATCATTAAAAAATTTACTTACGTTTAGTAGCAATACTACTAATAACAACATACAGTTCCACTGACCGCAACCTACGAAGTCGAAATGCACTGAACGTTTTTAGAAGAGGAAAATTATTTCTTCGACAACAATTGCTAGGGCGTTTATTTTAAAATTACTTATATTTTAAATAATTTCCAAGTATTTTCGTTCATATACGATACGTTTTAAAAGTAAAAACTAACATCAAAATCTCGAAGTGGTGAATTGTTATTCATAACAATTGTTACCCAACAATTGATATAGATTTCAATAAATTGTGAAGCCATATCAATTACTTGAACAAAATAAATCCTTACGGAATACCGT